>CAMZMU010000108.1:21374559-21768702 GCA_947311845.1 Poa pratensis | reverse complement strand
AGCGCTAGAGTTGACGAGGGAATATCTCCCCGGCAACAGCGCCAGAAAATGCTTGATGCTTACGTCACACGTCAGTTGGGAACCCCAAGAGGAAGGTATGATGAGTGCAGCAGCAAGTTTTCCCTCAGTATGAAACCAAGGTTTATCGAACCAGTAGGAAAACGAGGTTGCTTCGAAGGTGTTGGTGAAGGAGTGTAGTGCGGCGCAACACCAGGGATTCCGGTGCCAACGTGGAACCTGCACAACACAATCAAATTACTTTGCCCCAACTTAACAGTGAGGTTGTCAATCTCACCGGCTTGCTGAAAACAAAGGGTTAAACGTATCGTATGGAAGATGATGTTTGTTTGCATAAAACAGTAGAGAACAATGATTGCAGTAGATTGTATTTCAGATGTAAAAGAATGGACCGGGGTCCACAGTTCACTAGTGGTGTCTCTCCAATAAGATAACTAACATGCTGGGTAAACAAATTACAGCTGGGCAATTGACAATTGATAAGTGCATATAACATGCATGTGTGAGTGTGGTGTCTACTATGAGATTCATTTGGGCATTACGACAAAGTACATAGACCGCTATCCAGCATGCATCTATGCCTAAATAGTCCACTTTCCGGTTAACATCCGTACCCCTTCCAGTATTAAGTTGCAAGCAACAGACAATTGCATTAAGTAATGTGCGTAATGTAAACAATACATTCATCCTTGAATAAAGCATTGCTGTTTTACCCCTAGTGGCAACAACACATCTACAACCTTAGAACTTGCTGTCACTATCCCAGGTTAAATAGAGGTTGAACCCAACTATCATGCATAAATACCCCTCTTGGAGTCACAAGTATTCACTTGGCCAAGGCTTCAACAAGTAACGGAGAGCATGCAAGATCACAAATGACATAGACATGATAATATAATATTCAGCTCCACATAGGTATCAATATAAGTCAGATCCCAGCAAACACAACATGTAGCATTACAATAAGATGATCTTGATCATGATAGGCAGCTCACAAGATCTAAACATGATGGCACAAGTGGAGAAGACAACCATCTAGCTACTGCTATGGACCCATAGTCCAAGGATGAACTACTCACGCATCACTCCGGAGGCGGGCATGGCGATGTAGAGCCCTCCGGTGATGATTCCCCTCTCCGGCAGGGTGCCGGGAAGAGCTTCAGAACCCCCCGAGTTAGGGTTGACGACGGCGGCGGCAGCGAATATGTTCTGGATGAAAGGCTCGGTGTTTTAGGGTTTTCACGTCTCGGGGAATAAATAGGCGAAGGGGCGATGTCGGCGGACCCCCGAGGGGCCCAAACCACCAGGCGGCGCGGTGGGCCCACTGCCGCGCCGCCTGTGGTTTGGCCACCTCGTGGCTCCCTTCGTCTCTCCTTCGGACTCCGTGTACGTGTTGGAAAAATAGGGACTTGGCCTTTTGTTTCGTGCAATTCCGAGAATATTTCCAGAAGTAACTTTCTGAAACCAAAAACAGCAGAAAACAGGGAACTGGCACTGTGGCATCTTGTTAATAGGTTAGTCCCAGAAAATGCATAAAAGTGATATGAAGTGTATATAAAACATGTAGCAAATGGTATAATATAAGCATGGAACAGCAGAAATTATGGATACGTTGGAGACGTATCAAGCATCCCCAAGCTTAGTTCTACTCGTCCTCGAGTAGGTAAAACGATAACAACAAATAATTTCTGAGGAGACATGCTTTCACACAATCTTGATCAATATATTGCAAGGCTCATGTCATGAATGAAGTGACTCAAAGCAATGATCTATAGTTTGCTAACAAATAGATAAAGAGTAAACAATGAATCATATAAGCAAAAACTTTTCATGAATAGTACTTTCAAGACAAGCATCAAAAAGTTTTGCATAAGAGGTAACTCATAAAGCAATAGATTCAAAGTAAAAGGCATTGAAGCAACACAAAGGATGATTAAGTTTCAGCATTGCTTTCAACTTGTAACATGTATATCTCATGGATAGTTGTCAACATAAAGCAATATAACAAGTGCAATAAGTAAACATGTAAGAATCAATGCACACAAAGTTGACACAAGTGTTTGCTTCTAAGATAGAAAGGAGTAGGTAAACTGACTCAACATAAAGTAAAAGATAGGCCCTTCGCAGAGGGAAGCAGGGATTAAATCATGTGCTAGAGCTTTTTAAGTTTTCGAAAGCATATAGAGAGCACAAAATAAGTATTTGAGAGGTGTTTGTTGTTGTCAACGAATGGTAGTGGGCACTCTAACCCCCTTGTCAACCAGACTTTCAAGAGCGGCTCCCATGAAGGACGTTATCTCTACCAGCAAGGTAGATCATCCCTCTTCTCTTTTGTTTACACATGTATTTTAGTTTCTTTATAGATGACACTCCTCCCAACCTTTTGCTTACACAAGCCATGGCTAACCGAATCCTCGGGTGCCTTCCAACATTCACATACCATGGAGGAGTGTCTATTTGCAAATTAAGTTGCTTACTGATAAATCAGGGCAAAACATGTGAAGAGAATTATTAATGAAAGTTGTAATTAATTGGGGCTGGGCACCCCGTTGCCAGCTCTTTTTGCAAATTATTGGATAAGCGGATGTATATGCCACTAGTCCATTGGTGAAAGTCTGTCAGAAGTAAATGACAAGATTGAAAGATAAAACACCACATACTTCCTCATGAGCTATAAAACATTGACACAAATAAGGAGTAATAAAGTTTTGAATAGTTTAAAGGTAGCACATGAAATATTTACTTGGAATGGCAGGAAATACCACATAGTAGGTAGGTATGGTGGACACAAATGGCATGGGTTTTGGCTCAAGTTTTGGATGCACGAGAAGCATTCCCTCTCAGTACAGAGTTTAGGCTAGCAAGGTTGTTTGAAGCAAACACAAGTATAAACCGGTACAGCAAGAATCACATAAAAACATATTGCAAGTATTATAAGACTCTACACTGTCTTCCTTGTTGCTCAAACATTTTACCAGAAAATATCTAGACCTTAGAGAGAACAAATATGCATCCCAAGTCTCAACAAGCTCTACGGTAGTTCTCCACTACTAGGCTTTAACTACATGATGCAAGAGCTTAAACATGATCTACTTGAGAGCTCAAAACAATTGCAAAGCATCAAATCGAAACAAGACAATGATCTACAAGAATGCATATGTCTTTTCCAATACCAACTACTACATGTAGCATTTTCTTTCTTCCAAACAAACACCAATCAATTTATTTAAACATAAACTCTCCAAATGATAATATAATGCAGCAAGAGAGTATTTATAAACAAGTGCTAACAGCTCGAAGAGATGCATGAAAAACAGGAGCTAAAAGCACTGCAGTAGCTAGTTAAGAATACTCAACAAATATAAGTGAAGAACATGAGTATTCACATGAAAAAGCGGAGCGTGTCTCTCTCCCACACAAGGATTGCTAGGATCCGAATTTATTCAAACAAAAACAAAAATAAAAACACACAGACGCTCCAAGTAAAGCGCATAAGATGTGAAAGAATTAAAATATAGTTTCACTAGAGATGACCTGATAAGTTTGTTGATGAAGAAGGGGATGCCTTGGGCATCCCCAAGCTTAGACGCTTGAGTCTCTCTGAATATGGTTGGGATGAACCACGGGGGCATCCCCAAGCTTAGGCTTTTCACTCTTCTTGATCACATAATATCACCCTTCTCGCTTGATCCTTGAAAACTTCCTTCACACCAAACTCAAGACAGTTCTCATTAGAGGGTTAGTGCATAATCAAAAATTCTCATATTCTGTAATGATACAATCAATCCCAAAGCTTCTGGACATTAGCTACAGCCACCAATGCTTTGTGGAGCAAAGAAATCCACACAAACACAGTAAAAGAGCGAATGCAAAACAAAAGGCAGAATCTGTCAAAAACAGAACAGTCTGGAATGACGAATTTTTTCGAGGCACTTAAGTTGCTCAGATGGATCTGGCCTAAAATAATGAAAGTTGCGTACATATCTCAGGAATATGCGTGATTTTTTCAGAATTTTTTGAATTTTCTACAGGGAGATAAGCTCAAATCCGTGACAGCTAAAAATCTGTCACTGCGCAGAAATCCAAATCTTGCATCAACTTTCAATATAGAACTTTACTTGGCACAACATTGCGATAAAATAAAGATACAAAGGAGTTGCTACAGAAGTAACAAAACTCCTTGACTCAAAGAAAACAAAAATAACAGCAAATAAAAACGATGGGTTGTCTCCCATAAGCGCTTTTCTTTAACGCCTTTCAGCTAGGCGCAGAAAGTGAAAATCAAGTGTTGTCAAGTGGCAAATCATTCAAATCATCAAAAGCTTCTTCCAACACACAGCTTGTAACAATGGGTATCTTAGATGTTCCTGGAGGTGTTTCATTACTTTAACCGTACTAAAAGTTTTATCAATTTTAAGCTCATAATGAGTCTTTGGTTTTGGCACTTTAGGAACATACATAAACTTTTGCTCTCTACCCACATAAACTTTCTCCTTTTTAGACTTAAGAGAAGTAAAGGTTGAACTTAAGGTTTCAATAGCTTCCTCTAACTCATCAATTCTATGATTTTGGGTGTCATGGATATTATTATCCTCAAGAACAGTGATTCTTTCATTGATGGTGGCTATTGATTCATTAGTCTTACCAATACAATCAAGAAAATTTGGAAAAAAATTCTCCATAGAGTCTAACTTATTTATAACATCCTCCAAGGTGATCTCAATTTTAATATCTTTAGTGGGTGGTGTTCCTACCAAACTTTCAATAATATTACAGGCTTCTAAAGCAGGAGTACCCAAGAAATTTCCACCTGTAAGAGTGTCTAGAACATACCTATACCAACTAGAGATACCAACATAAAAGTTCCTAAGGAGGATAGTGGTAGAGTGTTTCTTAGTACATCTATGATGAGCATCACTAATTCTATACCAAGCATCTTTCAAATTTTCACCTCCTAGTTGCCTAAAAGAACGAACTTCAACTTCAGGAGCATTCATTTTGAAAAACAAAATCAAACCGAATTAAACAAGTAACTAATTTTTTTGTGTTTTTGATAAAGAGAGCAAACAAGACTAAATAAAAATAAACTAAGCAAGACAAATAACAAAGTAAAGAGATTGGGTGTGAGAGACTCCCCTTGCAGAAGCAATTCGGTTTTCCCCGGCAACGGCGCCAGAAAACGTGTTGCTAGCGCTAAGTTGACGAGGGAATATCTCCCCGGCAACAGTGCCAGAAACAATGCTTGTACGTCACACGTCAGTTGGGAACCCCAAGAGGAAGGTATGATGAGTGCAGCAGCAAGTTTTCCCTCAGTATGAAACCAAGGTTTAATCGAACCAGTAGGAAAACGAGGTTGCTTCGAAGGTGTTGGTGAAGGAGTGTAGTGCGGCGCAACACCAGGGATTCCGGTGCCAACGTGGAACCTGCACAACACAATCAAATTACTTTGCCCCAACTTAACAGTGAGGTTGTCAATCTCACCGGCTTGCTGAAAACAAAGGGTTAAACGTATCGAATGGAAATGATGTTTGTTTGCATAAAACAGTAGAGAACAATGATTGCAGTAGATTGTATTTCAGATGTAAAAGAATGGACCGGGGTCCACAGTTCACTAGTGGTGTCTCTCCAATAAGATAACTAACATGCTGGGTAAACAAATTACAGCTGGGCAATTGACAATTGATAAGTGCATATAACATGCATGTGTGAGTTGTGGTGTCTACTATGAGATTCATTTGGGCATTACGACAAAGTACATAGACCGCTATCCAGCATGCATCTATGCCTAAATAGTCCACTTTCCGGTTAACATCCGTACCCCTTCCAGTATTAAGTTGCAAGCAACAGACAATTGCATTAAGTAATGTGCGTAATGTAAACAATACATTCATCCTTGAATAAAGCATTGCTGTTTTACCCCTAGTGGCAACAACACATCTACAACCTTAGAACTTGCTGTCACTATCCCAGGTTAAATAGAGGTTGAACCCAACTATCATGCATAAATACCCCTCTTGGAGTCACAAGTATTCACTTGGCCAAGGCTTCAACAAGTAACGGAGAGCATGCAAGATCACAAATGACATAGACATGATAATATAATATTCAGCTCCACATAGGTATCAATATAAGTCAGATCCCAGCAAACACAACATGTAGCATTACAATAAGATGATCTTGATCATGATAGGCAGCTCACAAGATCTAAACATGATGGCACAAGTGGAGAAGACAACCATCTAGCTACTGCTATGGACCCATAGTCCAAGGATGAACTACTCACGCATCACTCCGGAGGCGGGCATGGCGATGTAGAGCCCTCCGGTGATGATTCCCCTCTCCGGCAGGGTGCCGGGAAGAGCTTCAGAACCCCCCGAGTTAGGGTTGACGACGGCGGCGGCAGCGAATATGTTCTGGATGAAAGGCTCGGTGTTTTAGGGTTTTCACGTCTCGGGGAATAAATAGGCGAAGGGGCGATGTCGGCGGACCCCCGAGGGGCCCAAACCACCAGGGGCGCGGTGGGCCCACTGCCGCGCCCTGTGGTTTGGCCACCTCGTGGCTCCCTTCGTCTCTCCTTCGGACTCCGTGTACGTGTGGAAAAATAGGGACTTGGCCTTTTGTTTCGTGCAATTCCGAGAATATTTCCAGAAGTAACTTTCTGAAACCAAAAACAGCAGAAAACAGGGAACTGGCACTGTGGCATCTTGTTAATAGGTTAGTCCCAGAAAATGCATAAAAGTGATATGAAGTGTATATAAAACATGTAGCAAATGGTATAATATAAGCATGGAACAACAGCAATTATGGATACGTTGGAGACGTATCAGTTGCCTCGGGCTGGTTTGAATTCCCCCACCATATCCAGACACCAAACAACGAAAGGCCAAGTGATGGGAATGGTCTTGAGTGCTGAAGCTGGCATGTGGATCTTGTGAGCAAATCTCTGACACCCCCTCGCACTTTCTGACGATATCTTCTGCCTGTTGCAAAGCAGTGGGCCAGTAAAACCCATACCGGAATACTTTAGCAACCAAGGCTCTTGAGCAAGCATGATGACCACATTCTCCTTGATGAATTTCCAGGAGCATCTCTTGCCCTTCCTCCGGTTCAACACAACGTTGTAGCACTGTGGTTGCGCTTCTCTTGTACAACTCTTTGTTGATGATGGTGTATGCTTTGGATCTTCTTTGCACTTGCTTAGCCTCGGCTTCATTATCTGGCTTACTCCCATCTATCATATACGACATTATAGGCTGTGCCCAGCCTGGCATAGGACGTACAGGAAAGACCGGTTCATCCACCTCCATTGGTTCAACCGACATTGCCTCCTCCGACATCAACTGGTCAGTCCCCGGGTTCTGCCAAGCAGTCCCCGGGTTCTCGTGAATGCACCCGACATCGACGTCCATGGAACAGCATCAGACTTCGGTTTCACCGGGATAAAAATTGACTCGGACTCGGGCGACGTTTGATTGATGGTTTCCTCAGATGCTCCAAGGATATGACGGGTGGGATTGGATCCCGAGATGAACCTAGCTTGGACAGTATATCGGCGGCTTCATTTTCTGCCTGAGGTACATGCTTGAACTCGCAACCTCAAAGAACCCCGAGATCTTCTGGACATGAAACCGATATAATGCCATGTTGGCGTCTAAAGCGTCCCAATTTCCCGATGCTTGCTGCACCACCAGATCCGAGTCTCCAAAGCATTCTATTCGGTAAATACCAATTTCCTTGGCCACGCTGAGCCCATGAATAAGTGCCTCATACTCGGCCACATTGCTAGATGCCGCAAAATGAATTTGCAACACATATCTCAGTTGATCCTGCTTTGGCGAGGTAAGGACTACCCCGGCACCTAAACCAATTTTTGTCTTGGAGCCGTCAAAGTGCATTCTCTAGTAATTGGAGTCAGGTAATGGTGGCTCATACTGCATCTCAGCCCAATCCACGAAGAAATCAGGCAGTGCCTGAGATTTGATGGCATCTCTTCTTTCATAATGTGGCGTATAAGGAGCCAGCTCAATGGCCCATTTGGCTACTCGGCCGCTTGCATCTTTGTTATCAATGATCTCCGAGATAGGAGCCGCACACACCACTGTGATTGGATGCTCTTGGAAGTAATGTTTCAACTTCTTGGCCGCCATATAGACACCATATATCATCTTCTGGTAGTGAGGATAATTTTGCTTGGATAATGAGATCACCTCGCTCAGATAGTATACCGGTCTCTGCACGGTTTTGCCATCTTCTTCTCGCTCTACCACCACTACAGCACTCACAACTCGGTTTGTGGCTGCAATGTAGAGCAACATCGGCTCTTTGGGTAATGGTGAGGCTAATATCGGCGCAGTTGCCAACATCATTTTTAGTTCAGTGAACGCCGCATCCGCTTGCGGGTCCACACGAAACTGTTACTTTCTTCATTATTTGATATAAAGGCAATGCCTTTTCTCCCAACCTACTAACAAACCGACTCAAGGATGCCAAGCAACCAGTGAACTTCTGAACATCTGTGGGGACCCAGACTAGCTGTCTGAAATACCTGATTATGCTTAACACAACGATCCCGTGATCAGTCTTTCGTTGCACATAATCCGAATTGGATACCAAAGTTCACATCCATTACAATACCGAATAAAAAGTCTTACATAAATGGTCATTTAGACCAAGTCTTACATAGGTGCCTTCATGGGCCAAACCAAAATATCCGCGGAAGCTACGGCGTAGTAGACATTATATTCTAACAATGACAACCCGACAGGCAGCTGACTTGTGGAGATCCTTAGTTGGCGTAGAAGTCGCCATACTCCTGCTCGGCGTAGTGCTCCTCCTCATAGTCTTGCTAGGACAATAGCCAGGGACGAAACCAATATGAGTACATTTGAATGTACTCGCAAACTACCCCAACATGAGTATGCACTAGTTTTATTTTAGTTGACAACTTTTATTTATTTTAAAACATCTCTATATCTTTACTGAAAAAGGTAAGAAGAGTTTTATAACTATCTTTAAAGAAGTCACCATTTTTATCTGTTTCTCAAAAACTCCTCCTTTTTCCGACCATAGCCCGTCATGGTCCACTTTCATCCAACCACCTCATACCGATCCGTTGGTATAGGTGCAGGAAACATTCTCCACTTCATTTTTCTTTTAAAACTCAAAGTCTTTTAAAAACTTGCACATGGTCTTAGGACAGTCTCCCAATTGTCCATATCCGAGGACTCGGCTATTCGAATAGTTTTAACACTCTGCAGAGGTAGCACGCTTTTAGCCCACATCCATCCGGCAACTCATCGTGTCTGCCACGTCTCGCCATACCAGGTGTATGCGAAGTAAGCCGCCGGCCATAGCCTCTTATTTGCTCATGCTAGTATAGGATCCTTCCCATATGACACTTTTCATCAACACCCAGTCCAGTTTCCCGTCAGAAACCCTAAGTGTGAGGACTCATAGTTTTGTCCGGCGGTTTATGGTGGAACCTTCTATCCTCCCCACCAACTTGTGTGAGGACCGGGTCAGGGGGTAGGTCCTCGGACCATCCCCTCATGCATAACGGAGTCATCTCCGTCGATGAGGTATCCCATACTAATAAGAGCAAACTACATGACTAAGCCTTTTCCCATATATGGTAAATGTGGTCGCACAGGGTAAGATTGGTCGTCATAGTACTAGGACACTGTGCATTTTTCATAAACATCACCATTTTTCCACTTCTCCATTCCAACACCGATATCTCGGCATTTCATAAACTCACAAGTAATTGCAAAGGAGTTTTGAATAAACCACATTTGTTTTTCCATCCTATAATTTGATATAACTATCTTATATTTCTACATAGGTGGCAAAATAATTTCCATATACTTTTGAAATGGGTTTTATAAATCTTGCTTTGAGAGTAAAACATGTTATGAAAGTAGATGCATATGTTTGTAGTGCAAGCTCAGAGAATAGCTTGCCTTGCTCGGCAAAGTGACCTTGATCTTGTTCTTCAGTTTCAACAAACTCTCCTTCCTCGATATATCCGACAACGTTCTCGTCTAATTAATAAACAAACAATGCAAACAATCACTAATCTATACAAGCAATCATCTCAACATAACAATCATGAACATCACAAATAGCTACTGCACACATCAAACCATACAATTTGGTTTTCAAATAATTGAACTAAACATTATTTAATTACTTCTAAATTATGGCAGAAACTTGTTGAACATGTTTAATTCCACAACTTGAGTTCTGTTGGTCACAAAAATACAAACTAAAATTCTATGGAAAGCTACTGATGTGTAGAAGACAACACAATTTTATTTGGATCAATTGGAGTTACTAAACTCCCTACACATTTGTTTGAATCCAGTAACTTAATAATCAAGTTTTAGCTACCAATTAAGTTCTGTTGACCCTAAAATTAAATCCTTTTAGGGTAACTAAACCTGGCTAAATGTGATCTAACAAAATTGGTCCTAATTCATTTGGGTTAACCATTAAACATATTTAATGTTTGAGTGCAGAAGGGTGTTTAAACTTTAACTTAATACTAAACAAATACTACTGCACAAATAATTCTACCAAAATTAGGGAAGCTAATACATGGCAGTACTAAGCTAGCAAAATTGGTTTGGAATTATTTGGACTAACAGAGTATCAGAAACAAACAAGTTTAAATTTAAACCTTCTGTAGTATTTTTAATAATACTTTTTATTTATTTAATTAAATGGAATGAATCCAATTGGGTTGGTTAAACATTTTCATAAGCTTTCCAGAACAATTGAGTTTGATTTATTTGGATTCCTAAATCTCGAGATATTGAATTTCAAAGTTGGATCCAGTACTGATTTCATATTTCCATTTTAAACAGAGAAATCCAGTTATGGATAATGTTTAAATCTCTGACTAGTGGGGCCTACATGGCAGCGGCACAGCGCGCGCGGGAAATTGTTTAAAACCTGACGAGCGGGGCTCGCCGTCAGTCTCTCTCTCTCTTTCTCTTCTAAACGAAGCGGTAAGGCACCGTCGGATCAAGATCCAACGGCCCTTGATCAACGCAACGACGGCGACCATTTTTCAGCGGCGCTGCCGCGCCGGCGACGGCGAGGTGGATGAATCTCTCACCTAGAGGGCTCGGGAGGTCGTGGCGATGATGCAGATCGACGGCGGAGGCTCGAGGAAGGTGCTGGTGCGAGCTGTGCTTGCTGGGACGGCGTGTAGCGGCGACGGCGAGGTCTCCAACTTCCACGGCCACGGGCACGAGCTCCGGCGAGGTCCTGGCTCCTCTCCTTTGCCCTAAACAGAGGGAAAAGCGAGGCGCGTGAGTGCGGTGTGGTTGCAGAAGAGCGTGCAGGCCAGAAAGAAGGGAAAGGGAGAGTGTGGCGTCGCGGCCGTGCTCGACCTCAACGGGGCAGAGGCTGCGGCAGAGCACGCCCTCCTGGCGGTGCACGGCGAATCGAGAGGGAGAAGTGAGGGAGTGGGGTGGTGTGGTGTTCCCAGAGGGGTGTGGGGGTGGTTTTATAGCGCAGGGCCGGCGTATCGTGGACGGAGTGCACGATCGACGTCCATGGCGCACGGCGGAGATATTTCTCCTCGAATCCGTCGCGGTGGTGCGAGGGACGTGGAGACTAGGCGTCCACCGGGGTCCGGACACGTTCTAGAAGCTCTGGCTCGAGCGGTGCGTGTCGAGGTGCAGAGAGCTGCGCGAATTTGGGCCGGCATCGCCGCGGCTGCCACGGCGGCGCTGGGGTGGATTCGAGGCGAGGGAGGTCGTAAGTGCTCTCCTCTGCGGCGCCGCGGCTGCAGAGGCACGGGAGCGAGGGAGAGCGCGGCCAGGGGGGCCTGGGGAGCGCGGAAACGGCGGGGAACGGTCACGGCGACACGGCGATGCGTCGGGGCGAGGGAGAGAGGTGGACGACGACGTTCTTGCAGAACGCCCCCTGGATTCTTTTTTCCATTTACAACTAGGTCCTTCTCTGCTTCTTTTTCTTCTTTTCATTTCCAGCAGCATTTCTGGAATTTCTTTGAGGTACTTAAACATTTTAGAAAAATTCACAAATATTTGTGAGGCTTCCACATAGCATGTAGTAGCTCCACAAAATTTGGCATTTCAAAATAAAATGTTTTGAATCATTTTTTTCATAGGGTTTTAATTATTGCATTTTGTTTTATTTCAATTGTTTTTACTTTTGAATTTTAAAATAGGTGTAAAATATTATTTGGAAGAGATAAGTGATAAGAATGTAAATGAGAGGTTTCATATCATTCCTCTGAATTTTGTTTGGAACATTATTGAGTTTCTTATTTGTCACTTTTATTTTTCTTGTTTCACTTTTGCTTTTGCATTTTCTTTCTATTAATTCAAGCAAACAAGCAACACAAGCAACAAGAATTAATTACCACAAGCAACAATTTATAAACAACACATAATAATCAACAAAAGTTTTTGTTGGCTCTCATTTTTGGAATAATAATACTGATTAATATTTTTGGGATGTTACAATCCTTCCCCCCTTAAATAAATCTCGTCCCGAGATTTGCTAGGCTTAGGTACTAAAGAGGTCTGGGAATTCGCTTCGAAGATAATCTTCGCGTTCCCAAGTTGCTTCTTCTTCAGAGTGGTTAGTCCACTGGACTTTGTAAAACTTGATCGCACGTCTTCGGGTAACACGAACATCTTCTTCGAGAATCTTGAGGGTCTCTCACGATAGGTCAGGTCTTGGTTCAGGTCGATGGAGAGGTGGTCGATGTTTTTGAAAACATCAGGCTGGTCAGGAACTTCAAGACACTTCCGGAGCAAGGAAATGTGGAAGACATCATGATAATCTCCTAACTCCTGGGGCAATTCCAGCTGATAGGATACTTCTCCTCGACGAGCAATGACCTTGAAGGGTCCAATATACCTTGGCGCTAATTTTCCTTTGACATGGAAACGCTGCATTCCTTTGAGGGGTGTCACTCGGAGATAAACATAATCTCCGACGTTGAAGGTGAGGTCACGGCGCTTGGTGTCAGCGTAACTCTTCTGACGGGATTGGGCAGTTTTGAGGCGTTCACGAATAAGCTGAACTTGCTCTTCAGCTTCACGGAGGGTATCTGGTCCGAACAATTTGCTTTCTCCGGTATCGGACCAATTCAGGGGTGTACGACACTTCTTGCCGTAAAGGGCTTCAAAAGGGGCCATTTGCAGACTAGACTGATAACTGTTGTTGTACGAGAACTCTGCAAACGGAAGACAATCTTCCCACTTGGAACCATAGGATAGAACACATGCGCGAAGCATGTCCTCCAATATCTGGTTCACTCGCTCAGTTTGGCCATCGGTCTGGGGATGATAAGCTGTGCTAAATGCTAACTTGGTTCCGAGGGCTTCATGAAGGGATTTCCAGAATCTTGAGGTGAATTGCGTGCCTCTATCAGATACAATCTTCTTAGGCACACCATGCAGGCTCACTATTCTGGAAATATACAGGTCTGCTAACTGAGCTCCGGTATGAGTGGTCTTGACAGGAACAAAGTGGGCAACCTTGGTCAGTCGATCAACGATGACCCAGATTGAATCATGGCCTCGGTTGGATCTTGGAAGTCCGGTAATAAAATCCATTCCAATCTCATCCCACTTCCACTCGGGAATTTTCAAAGGTTGAAGCAATCCAGCGGGTCGCTGATGTTCAGCCTTAACTCGCTGGCAGATGTCACACTTGGCTACGAATGAACCAATCTCTCGCTTCATTCCATGCCACCAAAATCTTTCTCGAAGGTCTTGGTACATTTTGGTTCCGCCGGGGTGGATTGAATAAGGGGTCTCATGGGCCTCCTTCAGGATTAACTCCTTAAGTTCCGTGACATTGGGCACACAGATACGGTCATTGAATTTCAGCACTCCTTCAGCATCTTCGGTAAAACCGGGTGCTTTGCCGAGGGAAATCTTCTTCCTAATTCCTCTATGCTTTCATGACCTTTTGGGCTTCTTTGATTTGATCCATCAGGGTTGGGGTTAACTCTAATTGGCGAGATAACCATGGCTAACAAGCTCTAGTCCAAAATCTTGGAACTCTTTGAACAAGGCTGGCTGTTCGGCTTGGATCAGGGCATTCAGGGTGCAAGGTTTGCGACTAAGGGCATCGGCAACTACATTAGCCTTTCCAGGGTGATAATGGATTCCAATATCATAATCCTTGATTAATTCCATCCATCTCCTCTGTCGCAGGTTCAGATCTTTCTGGGTGAAAATATACTTCAAGCTTTTGTGATCTGTATAGACCTCGCAGCGATGTCCCGCAAGATAGGGACGCCACGTTTTGAGAGCAAGAACAACAGCAGCTAACTCCAAGTCATGGGTTGGGTAATTCTCTTCATGCGGTCGCAACTGCCGGGACAGATACGACACAACTTTGCCTTCTTGCATCAGAACGCAACCAAGTCCGAGGCGTGATGCATCGCAATACACGTCGAAACTCTGGGTGACGTCTGGCATGATCAGGATTGGGGCTGAGGTTAGTCTCTTCTTCAGTTCTTGGAAACTATCCTCACACTTCTGAGTCCATTCAAATTTCTTGTCCTTCTTCAACAGTTGGGTCATAGGTTTGGCTATACTGGAAAATCCTTCAACGAACTTGCGGTAATAACCGGCAAGTCCGAGAAAGCTTCGGATTTCACACACTGGTTGGGGATAACCAGTCAACAATGGCTTGGATCTTCTCTGGGTCCACAGAAATTCCTCCGGCAGACACAACATGTCCGAGAAATGCCACTTACTGAGCCAAAACTCACACTTGCTAAGCTTGGCATACAGCTGGTGCTCTCGGAGAGTCTCCAAAACTAGACGCAGGTGTTCAGCATGCTCTTCTTCGGTCTTGGAATAAATAAGGATGTCATCAAGGAAAACTACCACGAACTTGTCGAGGTACTCCATGAAAATCTTGTTCATGAGATTCATGAAATAGGCTGGGGCATTGGTCAGACCAAAAGACATCACGGTGTATTCAAACAAACCGTAACGAGTGGTGAAGGCGGTCTTGGGAATATCTGTCTCTGATCTTCAACTGATGGTATCCTGTCCGAAGATCGATCTTGGAAAAGACTCGGGCTCCGTTCATTTGATCGAACAGATCCTCGATCTTGGGAAGAGGGTACTTATTTTTAATGGTCACGTCATTCAGCTTGCGATAATCCACACACAGGCGTGTGGTACCGTCTCTCTTGTCCACAAAATAATGGGTGATCCCCAAGGTGAAGCGCTTGGGCGAACAAGTCCTTTGCTGAGCATATCTGCCAATTGCTTCTTCAACTCAACCAGCTCTTCCGGATTCATCCGATAAGGTCTTTGGGATATAGGGGCGGTTCCTGGGATAAGCTCAATTATGAACTCAATTTCCCGGTCTGGCGGCATACCAGGCAATTCTTCTGGGAAAACATCCTTGAACAGGTGAACAACACGGATCTCATCTAGGGCAGGTCGAGCTATGCTCTCATGGCAGCCTGGGTGAGATTGACTAGTTTCAGACACATACTCCACTTCTACTTCTTTGTCGGTGGTGATGGATACAGCTCTTCTAGCACAGTCAATTCGACCATGGTACTTGGCTAACCAATTCATACCGAGTATAACATCGATGCCTTGGGTTCCCAGAACAATTAAGTTAACTGGAAACTTTTCTCCTTTGATCTCAAGGGGTACATCGGAGCAAAACATCTTGGTCTCTACGGTGGATTCTGGGATTTGGATGACCATGGGTTTGGGTAAGAGGCTCTCGACTAAACCTCCCTTAGCAACAAATTCTTGGGTAACAAATGAATGGGTAGCACCAGAATCAAACAGAACAGTTGCAGGTACTGAGTTGACAAGGAACGTACCCAGCACAACATCCGGAGCATCCTGAGCTTCTTCAGCATTGATGTGGTGCAGACGACCCTTGGCAACAGCAGCATTTCCGCGGGGTGCGGCATTCTTGCCATTTCCATTTCCATTGCGGCCTTGACCATTGTTCTGTGCCGGCGCATTGGGGCGCTGGACATTCCTCTTGGGATTGGGACATTCTTTGGAGTAGTGACCCTTGTTGCCGCATTCAAAGCAGATCACATTGGGATTGCGGGTGAAGTTGTTGAAGTTTCCTCCGGGACGGTTATTGTCATTGGGGCGGTTGAAGTTGTTTGGGCGGTTAGGGTAATTGGGGCGTGGAGCTTGGGGTGGACGATAGGCAGGCCTGGTTTCTGCTGAAAGATACGAGGTTTCTGGCTGCTCGAACCTTCCTGAGCATTCATCCTCCTCTTGCGACCTTCATACATAGACTTGCGCTTGGTCTCCAGCTGGATGGCTTTGTCCACAAGTGACTCCAGATCACGGAAGTCATGGATAACCAAGCACACTGCAGTTCATCATGAAGTCCACTCATGAAACGCTCCATCTTCTTCTCTCTTTGTCGGTAAACTCATCCAGATAACCGACCACATCTTACTTCCCTGCCTCAGCTTGCGGAACTCATCCTTCTTCCTCTCAATAAGTCCGTGGGAATATGCTTCTTGCGGAACTTCTCCTGGAACTCAGCCCAGTTGATAACATGACCAGCTGCTGGAGAGCCTTGGTAGTTTCCCACCAAGCTCTTGCAGGTCCAGCGAGATAGTGGGTTGCATACAACACTTTCTCATTTCTCCCACAGCAGCAACTTCCAGATTGTTGTCGATGGTGCGAAGCCAATCATCGGCTTCTAGTGGGTGAAGTCCCTTGGAGTAGGTGGGTGGGTTGGTTTCTGAAATCGCCTAAGGTGGATCGCTGGTTTCCATCGTCATTGCCATTGCCACCATTGTTGTTGTTGTTGTTATTGTTGTTGTTGTTATAAGCGGCTGCGAGTTGTTGTAGGGCAACGAGATGAGCCTGGCGCTCTTGCCGGGCATTTCACGTTCCTCCATGATAAGCGCGAGAAGTTGGGCGGGGGTTGGGTCCGGTGGTGGTGGTGCTGATCCTGATCCTTCCGCATTGCTGCGACGGGCGGCATCCTGAAGCACACCGGGTATAAGAGGCAAGGCAAGAAAAGTTCGACTAAGGGAAAAGACGATCTCGCAAGTGGTTGATTAATTTAAGGTTTATATGAAAATATTTCACACAGATTTAAACAAGACAAACATACTTATATATTACCAACAACACATCAAGGAGTTCACATCAACATCAAGCTTACAACATCAAGCTTACAACATCACCTTACATCTAAGATACATAACATCTGGTTTCCAAAAGAACCACTACTTCGACTCGACTAGCGATAGGGGGTCAACCTAATCCTGCGGTAGTGATCAAGTCACTCGCCTACTGAGGTGGAACCTCCAGCTCTAACACGTCAGCATCTGACTGGTAGGGTGGCTCCTCGGGATCCTCCTCCTCGTCCTCGAGAACTGCCTCGAGTGGCTCCTCCTCCTCGTCAACTAACTCCTCCTCATCATCCTCCTCCTCACAGTCCATCTCCTCCACGAAGTCATCATCGTCACTGAGGAAAGCGTTGTTCTCCTTGCGGAGATCCTCGCCCTCCTCCTCCATCTCGTCAGTATGGTGCTCTAGATCCTCAATCAGCCCGTCCTGCTCCGCCACCTTCTTGCGGAGCTTCACGATAGTCCTCCTCAGCTCTGCCCTCTTCCTGAGAAGAGCGACCTTCTCCTCCATCAGCTTCACCTCGTTCTCGCGAAGCTCAACGAGCGACTCGCGGTCAAAGTGGAGCTGAATCCTAGTGCGCAACAGATCATCCTGAGTGCACTGAAGTAAGATCTCCATGTCCATGATGTAGCTCCCAAACATCGGGTGGTAAGGGAAGGAGTAGGGTGTCCGTCGCAGTTGCGCCTCCCGTAGAACCGGAAACGGGAGTCTACTAACTCCGCCTTGTGCTCCTCACAAAGTCGGGCTAGCATCCTCTGTGTAGCAGTACAGAGACCGTCAACCCAGGTGGCCTCCTTGGTGGTGAAGATGAGCGTCCTGGAACTGGGAGACTTGATGTTCCTGCGAACTGACGACCTGATGAGCCAGCTCAGCCTTCCGACACCGTGAACATCAATCTGAGCTCCCTCAAACTCTGGAGCGGGGCGACCTAACAGCTTGCTCAACTCGAACAAGTCCCTCTCAAACGTCAGCTTGCTGTCCTTCTCAAGCTGAACGAACTCAGTCCAATGGAGTGCCATCTACAATTTTTAACAAAATTTTAAGTTAGTTAGGTGACAAGTGTATCAAAATTTTAATATAGTAGGGCAACAAGTGAGTCAAATTTTAAGCTTAATGAGAGGTGTGCAAAATTTTAGGATATAGGAAAATGTAATATTTAATGAGAGTAAAATTTTGCATAAGTAAGAGGATTGGAGATAAGCAGTTTTCAAAAATACTTCATTCCTTTCTTTTTAGAAATTCATCTTTTTGTAACATTTGACAAACGACCATGCTAACTAAGGTTTCCTAAAGTCAGGATGGCTCTGATACCAAGTCTGTGGGGACCCCGGACTAGCTGTCCGAAATACCCGATTATGCTTAACACAACGATCCCGTGATCAGTCTGTCGTTGCACATAATCCGAATTGGATACCAAAGTTTACATCCATTACAATACCGAATAAAAGTCTTACATAAATGGTCATTTAGACCAAGTCTTACATAGGTGCCTTCATGGGCCAAACCAAAATATCAGCGGAAGCTACGGCGTAGTAGACATCATATTCTAACGATGACAACCCGACAGGCAGCTGACTTGTGGAGATCCTTAGTTGGCGTAGAAGTCGCCATACTCCTGCTCGGCGTAGTGCTCCTCCTCGTAGTCTGGCTAGGACAATAGCCAGGGACGAAACCAATATGAGTACATTTGAATGTACTCGCAAACTACCCCAACATGAGTATGCACTAGTTTTATTTTAGTTGACAACTTTTATTTATTTAAAACATCTCTATATCTTTATTGAAAAAGGTAAGAAGAGTTTTATAACTATCTTTAAAGAAGTCACCATTTTATCTGTTTCTCCAAAACTCCTCCTTTTTCCGACCATAGCCCGTCATGGTCCACTTTCATCCAACCACCTCATACCGATCCGTTGGTATAGGTGTAGGAAACATTCTCCACTTCATTTTTCTTTTAAAACTCAAAGTCTTTTAAAAACTTGCACATGGTCTTAGGACAGTCTCCCAATTGTCCATATCCGAGGACTCGGCTATTCGAATAGTTTTAACACTCTGCAGAGGTAGCACGCTTTTAGCCCACATCCATCCGGCAACTCATCGTGTCTGCCACGTCTCGCCATACCAGGTGTATGCGAAGTAAGCCGCCGGCCATAGCCTCTTATTTGCTCATGCTAGTATAGGATCCTTCCCATATGACACTTTCCATCAACACCCAGTCCAGTTTCCCGTCAGAAACCCTAAGTGTGAGGACTCATAGTTTTGTCCGGCGGTTTATGGTGGAACCTTCTATCCTCCCCACCAACTTGTGTGAGGACCCGGGTCAGGGGGTAGGTCCTCGGACCATCCCCTCATGCATAACGGAGTCATCTCCGTCGATGAGGTATCCCATACTAATAAGAGCAAACTACATGACTAAGCCTTTTCCCATATATGGTAAATGTGGTCGCACAGGGTAAGATTGGTCGTCATAGTACTAGGACACTGTGCATTTTTCATAAACATCACCATTTTTCCACTTCTCCATTCCAACACCGACATCTCGGCATTTCATAAACTCACAAGTAATTGCAAAGGAGTTTTGAATAAACACATTTGTTTTTCCCATCCTATAATTTGATATAACTATCTTATATTTCTACATAGGTGGCAAAATAATTTCCATATACTTTTGAAATGGGTTTTATAAATCTTGCTTTGAGAGTAAAACATGTTATGAAAGTAGATGCATATGTTTGTAGTGCAAGCTCAGAGAATAGCTTGCCTTGCTCGGCAAAGTGACCTTGCTCTTGTTCTTCAGTTTCAACAAACTCTCCTTCCTCGATATATCCGACAACGTTCTCGTCTAATTAATAAACAAACAATGCAAACAATCACTAAGCTATACAAGCAATCATCTCAACATAACAATCATGAACATCACAATAGCTACTGCACACATCAAACCATACAATTTGGTTTTCAAATAATTGAATTAAACATTATTTAATTACTTCTAAATTATGGCAGAAACTTGTTGAACATGTTTAATTCCACAACTTGAGTTCTGTTGGTCACAAAAATACAAACTAAAATTCTATGGAAAGCTACTGATGTGTAGAAGACAACACAATTTGATTTGGATCAATTGGAGTTACTAAACTCCCTACACATTTGTTTGAATCCAGTAACTTAATAATCAAGTTTTAGCTACCAATTAAGTTCTGTTGACCTAAAATTAAATCCTTTTAGGGGTAACTAAACATGGCTAAATGTGATCTAACAAAATTGGTCCTAATTCATTTGGGTTAACCATTAAACATATTTAAATGTTTGAGTGCAGAAGGGTGTTTAAACTTCAACTTAATACTAAACAAATACTACTGCACAAATAATTCTACCAAAATTAGGGAAGCTAATACATGGCAGTACTAAGCTAGCAAAATTGGTTTGGAATTATTTGGACTAACAGAGTATCAGAAACAAACAAGTTTAGAATTTAAACCTTCTGTAGTATTTTTAATAATACTTTTTATTTATTTAATTAAATGGAATGAATCCAATTGGGTTGGTTAAACATTTTCATAAGCTTTCCAGAACAATTGAGTTTGATTTATTTGGATTCCTAAATCTCGAGATATTGAATTTCAAAGTTGGATCCAGTACTGATTTCATATTTCCATTTTAAACAGAGAAATCCAGTTATGGATAATGTTTAAATCTCTGACTAGTGGGGCCTACATGGCAGCGGCACAGCGCGCGGGAAATTGTTTAAAACCTGACGAGCGGGGCCGCCCGTCAGTCTCTCTCTCTCTTTCTTCTAAACGAAGCGGTAAGGCACCGTCGGATCAAGATCCAACGGCCCTTGATCAACGCAACGACGGCGACCATTTTTCAGCGGCGCTGCCGCGCCGGCGACGGCGAGGTGGATGAATCTCTCACCTAGAGGGCTCGGGAGGTCGTGGCGATGATGCAGATCGACGGCGGAGGCTCGAGGAAGGTGCTGGTGCGAGCTGTGCTTGCTGGGACGGCGTGTAGCGGCGACGGCGAGGTCTCCAACTTCCACGGCCACGGGCACGAGCTCCGGCGAGGTCCTGGCTCCTCTCCTTTGCCCTAAACAGAGGGAAAAGCGAGGCGCGTGAGTGCGGTGTGGTTGCAGAAGAGCGTGCAGGCCAGAAAGAAGGGAAAGGGAGAGTGTGGCGTCGCGGCCGTGCTCGACCTCAACGGCGGCAGAGGCTGCGGCAGAGCACGCCCTCCTGGCGGTGCACGGCGAATCGAGAGGGAGAAGTGAGGGAGTGGGGTGGTGTGGTGTTCCCAGAGGGGTGTGGGGGTGGTTTTATAGCGCAGGGCCGGCGTATCGTGGACGGAGTGCACGATCGACGTCCATGGCGCACGGCGGAGATATTTCTCCTCGAATCCGTCGCGGTGGTGCGAGGGACGTGGAGACTAGGCGTCCACCGGGGTCCGGACACGTTCTAGAAGCTCTGGCTCGAGCGGTGCGTGTCGAGGTGCAGAGAGCTGCGCGAATTTGGGCCGGCATCGCCGCGGCTGCCACGGCGGCGCTGGGGTGGATTCGAGGCGAGGGAGGTCGTAAGTGCTCTCCTCTGCGGCGCCGCGGCTGCAGAGGCACGGGAGCGAGGGAGAGCGCGGCCAGGGGGGCCTGGGGAGCGCGGAAACGGCGGGGAACGGTCACGGCGACACGGCGATGCGTCGGGGCGAGGGAGAGAGGTGGACGACGATGTTCTTGCAGAACGCCCCTGGATTCTTTTTTCTATTTACAACTAGGTCCTTCTCTGCTTCTTTTTCTTCTTTTCATTTCCAGTAGGATTTCTGGAATTTCTTTGAGGTACTTTAACATTTTAGAAAAATCACAAATATTTGTGAGGCTTCCACATAGCATGTAGTAGCTCCACAAAATTTCTCATTTCAAAATAAAATGTTTTGAATCAGTTTTTTTATAGGGTTTTAATTATTGCATTTTGTTTTATTTCAATTGTTTTTACTTTTAAATTTTAAAATAGGTGTAAAATAATATTTGGAAGAGATAAGTGATAAGAATGTAAATGAGAGGTTTCATATATCATTCCTCTAAATTTTGTTTGGAACATTATTGAGTTTCTTATTTGTCACTTTTATTTTTCTTGTTTCACTTTTGCTTTTGCATTTTCTTTCTATTAATTCAAGCAAACAAGCAACACAATCAACAAGAATTAATTACCACCAGCAACAATTTATAAACAACACATAATAATCAACAAAAGTTTTTGTTGGCTCTCATTTTTGGAGTAATAATACTGATTAATATTGATGGTGGGCCCGATGAATGTCGGATCCACCACTAGAGCGTAACCTCCCGGGGTTGGCATGACCCGGTGATGGTCCTTCATGCTCCAGCTGATCTCTTGATCAGACCAGTGCATATACTTTGGCACAGCCGGCATAACCGCATTTACCTCCATAGCACGCCGGTTCAAGCTCTGCTTGTCAGTTGGCTCGGTCACAAAGACCACATAGCTCTGATGAGCCTCTCTATACTCACCCTGGCGATATTCACCCTGGCGACTAGGATTAACATTCACTTGGTTATCATCTTCCGGCCTTCTCCTGTTATCCACAGGTCCCGGAGCTACAGGCCTCGGCGGAGGCGTATTCACGGGAACAGTGTTTGCCCCGGTGAGCGGTAGTGTTTGCCTCGGAGCTACATGCCTCTGAGGTGCACCCATCTGATTTCCTCCGGATCCTCCTCCTTCCTTCAACGTGCGCTGATACCAGCTGCACTACCGGGTTGAATGATTAGCCGGCCTGCGAGGGTCATGCATGTGGTAGCTGCAGGGTCCATCCAGCATTGCCTCATAGGTTAACGACTTCCTCTGGTCACTCCACGGTCTCTTCCCATCTTGGTTTTGGCCCCATGCAGGACCGTTGTTCTTCTGACGCTGGCTATTGCCGGCATCTGGCTGATCTTGGTGAACTGCAGCAACTTGATTCGAACCGTACGGGTAATCCGGCCGATCCTCTCTCCTCTTGTTCCCGAAATCCTGGCGATCACCTCGCCTGGATGGTCCGGGTCCATTGTTGACCGGGTATCTTCTACTCGGTTCCACCGAGTTCAGCAAGGGTTGCATTGGATCACCCAGTGCATAGCTATCCGCAATCCGGATTGTCTCGGCCAAAGTGGCCGGCATCTCCCTTTGCAACTTTTGCCAGAGCATGGAGCCGTGTCGGCACCCTTGAGCAAACCATGAAATGGCCTGCGCTTCAACAACTCCTTCACAGGAATTGCGAATAGTACTCCACCAGGTCAAGTAGTCCCGGTCATTTTCATCATTCCTCTGCTTGCACATGGCAAGCTGCTGAGGACGATTCGGCCTCTTGTATGTGCTGGAGAAATTGCTAACGAAGGCTTCTTCAAAGTCCAGCCAACAGTCAACGCTGCCCTCCCGCAAGTTGTTCAGCCAGATCCGGGCTGGCCCTTCCAACATTTGCGGGATATACCTTACCGCCCATCGGCGGTTTCCTCCCACGATATGCACTGCCGACACATAATCTGTCAGCCAGTCTTCCGGCTTAGTACTGCCGTCATAAGTCTTTGCGCCCCGGTTCAACTGAAAGTGCGGCACCGGTGGCTCCCTCATGATCCAGGGTCCAAAGCATGCAGGGCCAGGTGGGCCTTGCTCTTCCAGCATCTCGGACATAAAGATTATGTCCAACTTGTAGCGTGCATCATTTGGCGACAACTGGTAAGGTCCCAGCCTGGATCCCAGTGCACCTTCATATCTCTGATACCCGGCTCTCTCCATAGCCAAGTAACCATCATCATAACGGTTGGACACCTGGTCATTACCTTGTGGCTGCTGAACATGCGCGATATTTTGCTGCTGCCGGGCAAGATTTTGTGTCGGATACCGAGGTGGATAACCTCGGCCAGCCGGGTTAATGTTTCCGACACCTGGATTGCCCGGACCGGGATTGCTTTTACCCCGGCCGGCGCTGCCTTGCCCGGCCAACTGTTTACCGGCATATGCCGGATCATATGTCAGTATCTGCTTGTTTTTACCGGAGTTTACACTCCGGTCACGATCTCCACCGACATGCGGTGATGAAGCTTGCCCCTTAGATCTTTCACTGGCTACCTTAGCCGAGTGAACAATCTGGGACCCACCTGCAACTGTGTTAGCCTTAAGATAGGCCTCATTCTGCCGCACAGCAACACCTACTAGCTCATTAACTCGGTCTTGTTGCTTACGGAGAGCTTCTCCGGATAAACCAGATAACTCGGCTCTTGCTGCCTCGGCAGCTCTAAGAGTCTTAGCAGGGGAACTATATTTCGGCTTTTCAGCCGACATGTGACTAGGAGTTTTGCTAGAACTTGATCTACCATCTCTAGCAATCTCGACATTGAGGCCTCTACCCCTTTTACGCACATCCTCTATGCGACTAGGATGAGTAGCTACCGGAGTAAGACCATGAGCTTTATTATACTCACGGAGGGTTATCCCGAACTCTCTCCTTATCTCGGCCATCGTGAGAGCCTCCTGATGCAGGCTCTGACGATGCGACACCAACTCGGCCTCCGTCAGGGCAGCATCTGTATCGGTAACTACCGGCACAACAAGCTTCTCGATCATATCCTCGAGAGGAGCCGGCCTGCCCGGTACTTGGGATGTACCGGTCTGGTCGACGAGGTTCTCCTTCCTCTCCAGCGGCAGTTTCGCCGATCTGGTGCTCTTGGCGGCAGGTTTGCCGGCATCTGCTTTGCCGGTTTCCCCTTTGCCAGCACCACCCGTGGAGCCAGTCATCATGACCTCTGCGCAGCTCTCGGGGCGAGCGGTACGCCGGCCGCGAGCCGCACAGACAGCAGGAGGATCCTCGGCTACAAGCACATGCTCGGGGTACTTGCAGACAAACTCGGTGGCGACGTAGACCTCATACGCCCCGAAGGTGACGAGGCAGCCGTTCCTCGACATCGGCCTGCTACCAAAGCAGCCTGCGTTGTCGCTGATGAAGTTCAGCGAGCCGAACCTGTGGACAAGGCCACTGACCACGCACTCGCCGGAGGCGATGATGAAACCCATCCGGATGAACACACCAGCCAGCGCCGCTGCTGGCCCCACGGTGGGCGCCAACTCTCGTGGTGGTGTCATGGCATATGCCATAGGATGGCTTAAATTGGGGCCGATGGATGCTGGTGGAACCGAGGAGGGCTAGAGCGTAGGGGTACGCTCACAGAAGACACAAAGCACACACACAATCTACCCAGGTTCAGGGCCCTCGTGAGGAAGTAAAACCCCTACTCCTGCCTGTCTGTCTCAATATATGGGGATATCAAGAATACAAAGGTGCTCCTCGAGCTGTATGCTCTCAGCTATGGTGATGCTCTCAAGGAAGAAGAAGGCAACTATGGGGGAAAAGATCCAGCAGTGCCTCGTTGAGGTTCTTCTCCTTCTCTTACTCGTCTCTCAGTGTATTTCCTCGTCGTGGTCATCCCTCACGCAGGAGGGGGAAGGGCCATATTTATATGCTCGGGCTAGTCTTCGTACCGGCACTGTAGCCACGCGTGCCTGGTCATGATTGTGTCCTTTGCCACGGACAGGACGTGGCCTGCCCATGCCTTGTACTCTGTTCCCACGTACAACCGTGGCCAGCGGTAGTTGTGACCGGTCACCTCGTACCCGCGCCATACCTCCTGCCAGGCTCCCGTGTCAGGCGGGATGTGACAGTTGCATTGACTTCCAACCGGCATAAGGTGCCTCTTACCCGGCATGGATATGCCGGATTCCCCTTCCTTGGTTATCCTCCCCTGCACATAAGAGAAGACACGAAGATACCGACATATTTATGTCGGTCAGTATATGTCGGTCAGTATATGCCGGTTTACACCGGCTTCATATCTCGGCCCCTTCTGGGCCTGGCTATGTCGGTTTGCACCGGCATCACATCTCGGCCCCTTCTGGGCCTGGTTATGTCGGTTTGCACCAACACCATATCCCGGCCCCTTCTGGGCCTGGTTATGTCGGTTTCACTGTACCTCGGTCCACTCTTGGACATAGCTTATACCATACCTTGACCCTACCCCGGGGTAGCCCCCGACACACACGTGGTCCATCTCCGTTTATGGCGTCGATGAGTCATGGAAGGATGTCATTTTTGTAGACGGGCGTAGGCTGGCTAGCCAAAGTACCGTTGTTGGGCGGATTTATGATGCATTATTGGACTCCAACTTTTACTTAACTTCACAAGTTTTCATGACCTTAAAAATCTATGTTAGATCATCGTCACTTAGAAATATCTTGTCCAACAAATACAACTAAACAATTATTCAAGAATGATTATGCATACTGTTTTGCATCTTATACTACCTTAGTCCCGAATTTGTTTACGTGGAGTTATCTAGATACAGATGTATCTAACGTGTGTAGATACATCGTCTCTCGAAAAAACCACGTCAACTTATATGGGACAGATGGAGTATATTCTTCTCCGCGTCCATAACGAAACAATGCCCTTTGAGTAGTCACCCCCAAAACATATAAAGGTTGAACACTAATTTAGAAGAAAGTACACCATATTCTACATATAGTATAACTTATTTCTTTCTCAATAATCTTTACATAAAGCTTTCATGTAATTAATAATATTGACAAGTTGAAACACATTTGGGAAAACCATTAGAATTAGAAGGTAGAGAAGTTATGTTGTTTGTGTTCGAATGTCAGTCTAAAATAAGCTGAACATTAACATTTATACGTGATACTACCACCATCCCATATCTCATTGGTTCGTCCAAAATGAAATCAATGTTTGAAAATGATGATAAAAAGTGTAAGGTTTTTGTCAAGGTCTTAGGTGAGACTAATTTATACATATAATATTTAGATAAACAAGTATTTATTTTGTATTTTTTGTAGAACATAGCCCCAAAGGTGATCCACGCAAGTCTCGCGCCGGGGTCAGTACTCAAACTTTCATGGAGCCCTGACATGCTTTGTTTTTTATTGGATGCTATAGAGTGTAATTTGGTTGCCAGGAATCAGCTCGAAAATGAGTAACTATATCCATAAGTGTGTAATGAAGCTCGTTGTCAAGATTCATATAAACTAGCGGGGTGTCCCGCGCATTTGCGCGGCTAGAATGACGATTGATATTTTTCCAGCTAATTATTTAGTTCAAATCAGATTTCATAATTTTTCGAAATCTTAAGATATTTGATGTCTCACTGGTGTGAGTCTGAAAGGTAGCAATGTTCAGTTAAATTTTATTTTGGTTCGTGTGTTGTTATGTTGAGTGTGCATTTATGATGTACTACTATGGTTTCCTAAAAAAGGACTACCTATTCTATATAAACTTTCAAAATTTATATAACCCACTGCCACTTGAAATTCAACAAATATGCATTTCTTATTCCATCACATAATAGAACCCCAACACATATATTTGGACCAACACTCACGACGTGTCCAAATAGTACTGTTGACACAACCTAAATCTTATTTCCATCTGATATGTTTATCTGTACTGCATAGCGCCAACATTGCCTCATGTAAGCAATTTATGGCGGTAAAAAATGTATATATGTATATATCAGATTATCTTCAGGCACTATCCTATTGAATCAACAATAAATACATTCTTTCTACTGGAAAAGCATAAATACTGTCAATTTTATTGGACCTCCCATTGAATACTGCACTTATGTTAAGTTAACAATACGTACTACGTGTTTTATCATTAAATCGTTTCCTAAATGATAATCAAAATTTCAAGTAGAAATTGAGATCTGATTGTACACTTACTTGATCTGATTGTGCAATCTTAGCTTTATTGGCTTAGTGATGACACTTTTAGATTTTTCTTTAATATGAAGGTAATATCTTCAGTATTTTCTATCCGTAACATGGTGTCATACATAATCATGCGCGCATATGAACTTGTCACGTGCATTTTATGAAGTCAAAATTAAATTTATCTTTGAATCGCGACATGATGAGAAATCTATAAGATATATTTGAGTATGGTAATACTGCCAGGACACCAGAGCTTCTCTAGTTCTAGAACGCAGATAGAGATCTGCAAAAGAAAAAACCTCAACACATTTTCGAGGATTGAACAAATTCAAATTACTATCCATCTTGTACAATAGACACTGATATTTATTTTTAATCTTTACAACACCACATTCTTAAAAATCATCCTTTTACGTGCATCACACAGTGTCCAAGTCGGTCAATATCATCAGCACCTTTAAGTATTGTAATTTTGTCTGTCATTCACATCTATTTCCTTGGTTAATTCTTTTGATGGTGTTACGCCACAATTTAAGAATTGAAAAAAAACTTAATGGTGCAAGCAATACAAACTGTTAACATTAGCTTTATTGTTATACTCATATCTGCTAAACATATTTGCTGATGTCAGCTGATGCAACCTCGCCAACAAAATATGAAGAATTTCATTAAAATCCAGTCTTTCACGTCTAACTACAGGAGAGACATGGAACAGAAACTGAATAAATACGTGCTAGCTTCCACAAAAAGTTATGGTGTGAGGAAAACCAAACTTTTGATACGGACCGAGATTTGGTAGCAATTACGATAATGATGAACTCTTTGGAGCAATTGATCAACCTCTAAACGTTACTGGAAAAGAAGCTTTCTATTATTATCAGATCTGACGACTGTCCATTCCAAAGAGCTAGAGTCGTTGGATATGTTCCTTCTAACGAAACTGTCTACAATTGACATTGAGTCCAATATGGAACCACGACATAATTCAGTTAGTGTTGGTCATTAGCATCACTAATATAGGAAAAATATCACTGCACTGAGTAAAAGTACTTGGTAAACTCATTTTACCGAAAACTTAAACTGATATATACTTGAAACAAATCTTTAAAGCATATTGTTCAATTCAAAGGAAGACGCGGAGATTAAAAAAAGAAGCATACTACTATCCTTTTCTTCAATGTCCAAATCTCTCGTGACCACTCCACAAATTCCTACAATAATGATGTAGAGCATAAACCTCTGCCTCAATATCAATCACAGAGAGGTATATTTTCGAATTCATATCATACGATGCAAATCAAGACAAAATATTTAGCATCTGAACGAAGAACGTGCAAAACAAATATGTACAGCTTCAACGTATCAGCAAAAAAAACGAATCCAAACCTGTTTCGGGTCACCACCATCTGTCAATAGAACCCATGCATGCCTTTGTGATGTGAGTCCCTGGCCATGCACCTATTCTCTGATATCTTTCATCGTCTCGTGAAGTACGTCAGGCCGATGGAAGGGTGCTCCTTCCATCATCTGGTCGAGTACTCCAGGCCGACGGCCTCCTCTTTAGTGCCTGCCATGATGTCTTCCACGCGGAGATTAAAAAAGAAGCATAGTACTATCCTTTTCTTGAATGTCCAAATCTCTCGTGACCACTCCACAAATTCCTGCAATAATGATGTAGAGCATATACCTCTGCCTCAATATCAATCACAGAGAGGTATATTTTCGAATTCATATCATACGATGCAAATCAAGACAAAATATTTAGCACCTGAACGAAGAACGTGCAAAACAAATATGTACAGCTTCAACGTATCAGCAAAAAAACGAATCCAAACCTGTTTCGGGTCACCACCATCTGTCAATAGAACCCATGCATGCCTTTGTGATGTGAGTCCCTGGCCATGCACCTATTCTCTGATATCTTTCATCGTCTCGTGAAGTACGTCAGGCCGACGGAAGGGTGCTCCTTCCATCATCTCGTCGAGTACTCCAGGCCGACGGCCTCCTCTTTAGTGTCTGCCATGATGTCTTCCACGCGGAGATTAAAAAAAGAAGCATACTACTATCCTTTTCTTCAATGTCCAAATCTCTCCTGACCACTCCACAAATTTCTGCAATAATGATGTAGAGCATATACCTCTGCCTCAATATCAATCACAGAGAGGTATATTTTCGAATTCATATCATACGATGCAAATCAAGACAAAAAAATTAGCACCTGAACGAAGAACGTGCAAAACAAATATGTACAACTGCAACGTATCAGCAAAAAAAAAACGAATCCAAACCTGTTTCGGGTCACCACCATCTGTCAATAGAACCCATGCATGCCTTTGTGATGTGAGTCCCTGGTCATGCACCTATTCTCTGATATCTTTCATCGTCTCGTGAAGTACGTCAGGCCGACGGAAGGGTGCTCCTTCCATCATTTGGTCGAGTACTCCAAGCCGACGACCTCCTCTTTAGTGCCTGCCATGATGTCTTCCATCGTCTGGTCGAGTGCTTCAAGCTGACGGCGTCTTCCACAGTGCCTCCTGCTAGCCGCTCTCCATATCGACGGCGTGGCTGATACCTTTGGAAAACTGGTGTAAGGACGTCGCCTGGTAGCAGGGTGGCCGCGAGGCTAGATTATTTTCTTCAATATTCACCTGTGTAAAAGAAACCATTTAAAAATTTCTATTTCTTTCCCACTTTGAATTCTTGCTAAATATATTTACATTTTAAAGGGACATGCTTCAAAACCATGGTGAAATGTCATATTCTTAGAAGTTTGGAATATATTAATTTAACATCTTTATGTAGTTGAAAAGAGCACTTGTGCTTATTTACGCCGCTATATCTATCATGTAATTCACCCGTGTTTATATATCTTGTATAAAAAATGACCACTTTAATTAGCATGTGAGCATGGCAAATGTGTCTTTATCTTCTCTACAATGCTTAGTAGAATTAATTTTAAGATTATAGATATTGTTGCATAAGATTTTGTTGCACACAATACTTGCAATTCTTGCTGATAATAACATTAATTTTACAACACTTAAAAACTGAATGAAAAATAAATTTGCGGTAGTGTAAACAATAGACAAAACAGTTGTCAGATATGCAAGGAAAATCCTTAGAGGTTTAACCAATATATTATTCCCATCACTTTCATTTATTAATCTATATGTGTCCTCTCTTGTGTTTAGCGCGCTCAACTTCTTGGACACCATATTATTGTTGCCTTTAAGAGATTTTAACAAATATTTTTTGTAGGCTGTATCTCCAAACACAGATGGAGTGGGAGATCGAGGATATTACCTAAAGTTGATGGTGTTATGCTTCTTTAGATCCGTTCGACATGCTTCATCGTGAGTCCGTATTGGTAACTGAGGGTTCAAGCGGCGTGGGCGCATACCGTAAGCATCCCTATTGTGCTGCTTATCCGCCCGGCTTGTTCTTGATGCGGCGCTTTTGTGCTTCGAATTACCTGGGGTTCATGGCTGTAAACCATAATTTAACATTGTGCCATGTTTTTTTATAGGACTCATCATATAGCTCATATTACAGGCATATATATATTTTTGTTACTGCAATATTTAGCTAGCCTCTACGTGCTTCCATCCAATTCAGATCATGTTGCTAATTTCTTTGGTCGTATGTCTTTCAGAAAAATTTCAGCACGTTGTACTATATAAGAAATAGATGTCTACTTGATCGCACAACTCATCTATAGATTTAAATTAAAGCATACTGAGATTAAACGCATACATATATATAGTCTAGCAGCTAACAGGCTCGTACAACACGTATAACAGGCTTTTAATCAAACGTACCTTGTTGGACTTTTAAATCAGACGAACCTGCAGGTTGCTGCTGCTAAACGCACGATACTTGATGAGCACTGCGCAGAGCAAACACATCAAATTCAGCTAGCTTGTGCGGTAGGGGAAACGATCAGGACATGCTTGGATCAACTCCAGGACGGACCGCCGGCCGGCCGGACGGAATACTTGATGATGCGTGCTGACGCCATGGGTTACGGCAGAATAATTATCTGTTGCACGTAGAGATTGCCGTCTTTCGATCGCCGTTTGGGGAAATCAGCAGCCGGCGGCGGCGGCATCAAATAATCGGACGCGGCAGGGCTCCTGTGAAAAGGAGATCGATACGGAACCAATACGCTAAAGCGAGCATCTTTATTTTACCGAGCGATCAATCTTAATAGGTTTAGATTAACAAATCTGTACCGTCGTTTGTCCTGTGTTTTAATTATATAATAGATGTTCTTGCATGGGAAAGCTTATGTTCAAGTGTGTGAGTTTTGTAGCCGGCCATCTTGTTTGGATTGTCGTAGAAAACCATGACACACAACCCACTACGAAAGTAAACCCAGGGAAACAATTCACCCATTTAGTCACACACCCACCATGGGTCTTCGGCCCTGATTTGTGTAGTACCACGGGTAAACCATTCGTGCTTCAAGGGTCGAGGAGAAAACCCTCACACACCCTCACTTGCGACCGAGAGGCGACGACACAACGCCTCTGATCTACTCAACATAGCGACTTTGAGCAGCATCGCCGCCTACCTTCAGCGATGGTAACCCAAGATCCTCCATGTTTTGTTGCCCTCCCGTGAAAATTACGGTTGGTTCATACTCGTTCCCTCCAAGCTCCACTAGGCATCAAAACTCATGTCCCCTTTGGTAAAGGCGACAGTCAGAGGGATTGTCTTGGCTAGATCCCCCTCATCCTTGTAAATTTTCTTCTCCCTGTTGATTCCTTCCCCGTCACATTCACTAACGAGTTCGAGCTCACTGTAGATTCAAGAACAACCTCCTCCTCCCTAAGCTGCTTGCCAGGGATCCCAACCATCCTAATTGCCGAATACCATCTACCAAACACATGCCTATATCTCACAAGGGCCTTGCCAGGCGAGACACGTTACATTTGTCCGATGGGCTACAACATGCGGGAGACCAAACGTGCGCTTAGTGATTACGTCTCGCTACTCTTCTTCACGCCGGCCTTGGTACATGGCCTCATCTCAAAGTTCCTCTTTCCAAATTCTTGCTACCGTTCTCGGCTTCCTTCTTTTTTTTGGCGAGAAACGAGCTGTATTATCACAGAGTTCTTACAGAAAGGTCCTGAGACAAAGAGAAAATTACAACGAAGTCCCTCAGCAACCCGTTGACGAAGACGACGACGAGGACGTACGCCGCGCGCCGCCGCCACTGCTCCCTTCACGCCTTGGATACGGAACAGCCCTCCACGGCCGGGAAGTCGACGAACTCGGTCCCGAAGAGCCTCCATCCAACGCCATCGAAGCCAACGCCCTGCAAACACAGCTCGATTTGATCCAAACGAAACCGGAGACGCCGTCCCGCGAACTCCGGAGAGGGGGCCTCGCACCAGCAGCTCCGCCGAGCCCCGAGTGCGCGGAAGACAGAAGATCAGCAGCAGCGCTCCAAGGACCACCACCACCGGAGCAGAGACCTTCCGTCGCAAAACGCCACTCCGGCCGCGCCATCTGCTCCCAAACGCCGCCGGCTAGCACCCACACCGTACCTACACTATATACACGCCGCAGATCGGGGCTTCCCCATCCTCCCGCAGCCGGAGCAGCCGGCGGAGGGTGAGGAACCCACCGACCCGACGGCGGCAAGGTGGTTCGACGCGGTTCGCCCAAAAGTCGCTCCTCTCTACAGTGGACGGGGAGAGGATAAGCTCCCAGGTTACCTAGGTAGGTGGTTAAGGCCAACTACACAATTCTTGCTTACACCCAAACGATAATTTATAATAGTTTTTCTTTATTGGTTGCTAGGGAGAATAATTAAGTGACATAATAAACTATATATACTAGGAACTACTCCTCTGTCTCTAATAAGTGTACGTTGAGTATTTTCCTAAGTCAAAGTATTCTAAGTTTGATCAACTATATATATAAAATAACAATATCTACGTAATAGATTAGTATATTACGATAACATTTTAAGATGGATCTAGTGAAATTAATTTTTATTGTAATTGTCGCTACTGTTTTACGGTCAAATATGATTTTTTTTTGTGACTTAGATCAAACATAAAAGTACACTTATTTAGGGACGGGGGAGTAAGCAACTTAATTACTAAACCAAAGCCCCACCATCATGTCGAGATTGGACATTGAAACCCTTTCTACATCTAGGCGGTAATGGGGCCCCACCTTCCTTTATATGTTTAATGTTCACTTTGTTTAATTATTTATTTATTCTCTTTTATTTGTTTATTACACAAATATGTAATATTTTTATCCTTTTGATTTTTTACTTATTTTCCTTCTGCTATTTGTTTGGCAAAATTGTTTTTTTATAAGTTCATTTTTTTCTCTTTTTTCCTTTTTATGTTTATTTTCTCATATTTCCTTTTTATGTTTACCTTATTTTGTGAATACTTGAAAAAATTTATATACATTATTTTATGTATATGAACATTGATTTACAACTGATTTTTTTATTTTGCTAAAGTGACTTTTCCTTATATTTAAATTTCAAGACAAATATAAATTCTAAAATTTATATAAAGAGAAAAGTACATGTGTTAACGGGCTGCGCAAAATGTGGCTCAAGCTTCAGGCCCAAGAGGACGAGTTAATTCCTTTCCTCGTCAAACTTGCCTGGAAACTGGAAGCTTCAGGCCCAAGCTGGTCTTTTTTGCTGTGTGGTCACCACTCCTTCACCATGTATCGCCTTCTTCCTGAGTCCCTCTAAGCCCGGCCATAAGAATTGTCTTTCCCAGGCCGGGGTAAACAGCAGAGGGTGATCAAGGGAATATTGACCAAGGCATGTCGAAGCAATCTATCAGACATGCGGCCATGTGCACACGCAGGTTTTGCAGATGTAGATGTGAAATTGTTCTCCTCGAGATCCCTAAACGCTGTCAGGAATTTCAAGGTAGGATTGACCGACTAGAGGACATTCCAAGTGGGCAAGTAGTAGCAGCCGTCTCATGTTCAGTATGCCATTTTTAATCTTCTCCTGTTCAGAATAGGCTTTGACTAACTGAATTGATCCATTAACCATTTACCATCACATGCAAGTTACGTGCAAACATTCTGCCGGCCTGAAAGAACGCCGGGGGATCTACCGGAGCAGAAGCAACGAGTTCCTTCACATGCCAACATGTAGCCTAATTAAGGCCTGCACTAGGCCATCATGCTAGGATAAACCTTCGTTGGCTGTCGTGTAGTAGTAGATGCAGAGCAACTATCCATCCAACTACTTTGGGTATATAGGATAATTAACAAATGGTTTTACAACTATATATTAATTATACCACGCTTCCTCATGATGCAGCCAGGTTATATAGTACTGTTCTCATGATAGTGGACATTTCGTGATGACTTAGCCTGGTGCATATTGTTGATTGTTGAAGCAAGGGTTGGCGGGTATAAAGTGCAAAAATCTTTCATGATGTTCGACCTAGTGTGGCATCCTGGAGAATTCTGCTTAAAAAGAGATCTTGTAATCCTGGGATAGCGAATCAAGACAAAGTGTGCAAATGATCTGAAGTGATGGGTTGACTCAGTTTTTCCTTGATTAGTTTCCATATTTATTTGCATCCATGTTAGGAAAAACTGGAATTGGTTGGATCTTTTGGTCTTGTATGTCTTGTTGTGTAAATAGCTTGCATATATAAATGAAAATTACACCGTATGATGGGGTATGATACACGGCAGTGACACACGGGGTGACTTGAGTAGAGGAGTGGGAGGAGCATGTGACAACGTCGGCATCCGCAGGCGGGATTGCGCATGAGCACTAAGACACGGTGTACCTAGGTTCGGGGCCCTCATCAAGGTAACACTCCTACTACTGCATGATCTCTAATATCGATGGGCATAGTACAGAGTTGTCCATTGAGTTGTTTGCGAAGCTATCCATGTTTCTCTGGTTCTATCTTGCCATGGGAGTGGAAAAGATGAAGTGTTGGTTACCCCCTACTTGGGTGTCCAGACAACCTTATATAGGCCCGGCTGTCTGGCTTACAGGTAGGGCCGGCTGGTCACATCAGCCGGCTGAGGTAAGCTACAGTGAATCTCAATCAACGTGCGTCCTTTTCTTCACTGTGGACGACGAGGTCAGCCGGAGAGTCCGCTACGGCCGGCTGCCTCCAGTCAATCTGGTATCGCTGACTTTGCGTAGAGTCACATCGGGGTCCTTGGCGGTGTAGGGGATGTCAGACTAGGGCTCGCTTTAGCCCATGCCTGCACGTCGTGGACGGCCAGCCGGTTGGGGCGCCGTCGTCCACACTGGTCTTGTTGAGTACGGCGGACACCCTTCGAGGCTTCGTGGCATCCCATCGGTGAAGAGGGTCGTGGATGACGCGGTGCTTGTGGTTCACCTTTTGCCCATACTGTCTTGTTGATCACGATGAGCTAGGCGGAGGCCGGCTGCCCTTGGGATAGCCCGGACCGGCTAGGAGTGAGCAGGCGGGGGCCGGCTGGGCTCCGGCACCCGGAATGAGGGGGCGATTGTCTGGTACGGAGTACTTTTGTTTTGCTTTGAAAGATTTTCTGTGAGACTTTGGCCACCTGGGGTCATCCCCACGACACCGTAGAACAATTGTTCTACCACGGTTTGCCTAAGAAAAAGGGATCGCATTAAATGATGGTGTGGCTAGGCAGATTATCTTTCTGCGTACAGATTACAAATAGGTACATGCATATATACATGTGCAGAGATCTACCCTGAATGAACACACAGACAGATCTCCAAATATATATGTGCAGTGCAGTGCAACCAGCTAGCTGTCTCTGAGAGATGAAAGGATCTGCGTAAATCGATCGCTAGCAATACGTACTCACGTATTGGACAAGAAAATTTGGCTTCAAATACAACTAATTAAGCACGGCCGGGCAAGAAAAATGGCAACGAGAACTAGTCGCTAGACCTGCATGCAGGCTTGTTCCGGGCATGCCGTCATTGCACAAGCAGCTGCCGGGAAGTCGACGGCCTCGCCGACGCATCCGCCGCCGCCCCCGCTTGCTATCGCCGGTGCCGGATCCGGCACGGCCCTCTTGCAGGGCGGCGCCGGCTGCACGAGGGGGATGACGGGGAGGTTGTCACACGTGCAGACCTCGATCATGAAGCCGTCGGGGTCGTGGAAGAAGAGCTGGTCGACGTGGATGCCGCCCTCCTCCACCCGCCGCTGCACGTAACTGATGCCCATCTCCTTGAGCCGCCGCTGCACCACCTCCAAGCTCTCGCACTGCACAACAGTACACATGTCAAGTCATCTCAGGAACAAAGTAACACATCACCAACAATCTAACTATAGATGCACGTAGGAATAGCATAGCGCGCAGACTGTGCCTGCATGCGATACAAGAAGAAATGACTGCTGAATGTAGGCGATGAAGTTAATACACACTGAAGAGATCACGATGGTCTACTGTACAATTGTACATGGATCAAGGCAGACACTTCTTAAGTATTATTTGTGAGATCAAGAGTTGGACATGAGTACATCGGCGCCATGATCGTGCATGGGAGTATGTTCTTTTTTTGCACGGAATTTACTACTACGTACTATGTTGCGGTGTACTATTTGTTTATTTAGTTTGAGCTGGAACGAATGATCCATTGATCTAGATCTAGTTGTGCAGATGCAAGCAAGATGCAACCACGTGTTTCGTCCACCTTGGAATGGATAGTTTTTTTTAGACTACAACAGTTAGTTACTGTCTATGTATATTTCTAATACTTGATGTCGCCGTCTGTTGCCGCATTTCTCAACCTGATGTAGGAGGTGGGTCAGATCGAGGTGGATCAGGAGATGGTGGAAGCGGGGACGGCTAGCTGTAACGCGTCCAATGCGAACTTGGGATGGTCGATCGAGCAGCATGTGCCTGGGCTTCTAACTCACATGGATTTTTTTTAGAGAAAATGGTTTCGTCCGATTTCGGGCTCTAGTATACATGTGAGCAACATCGGAAGGTTTAGTGGCGCCAATCCGCCAATGATGTCCATTTTCTTTTCGTTCTGACCAAACTTGGGACTACTTTCAGTAACTATATGCATGCTAATTTTGTTAAATCTAAGTAGCGCATTGACATTCACGCAGGAATGAGGAGAATTAGAATTAGATCACACCGCTAGCACTATCGACTTGGACAGTGGGGTGTCTGCATACCGTGAAGGAGATGTGGTTGTCCTTGGGGTTGATCTCCGTCTTCTTGGGTGGCATGCTCTCCAGGTCCTCCGCCTGAAGCAGATGCACGCCGATTCCGAAGTTGAACAGCCTGGGAAATCATTTAGCAAATGGCGTCATTCGCAGCCACACGCGATCGATCGATCCATCAAGTGCCGGCGCACGTGATCAATGAGCAAGGCGTCGTACCATGCGCCGTCGAAGTCGAAGGATCCGGGGCGGCGGATGGGGACGAAGCCCAGGACGTCGCGGTAGAATGCCAGCGAGCTCTCCAGCGACCGGCACACCACCGAGATGTGGTTCAGTGCTGTCAGCCCCAGTCCCCCGCCGGCGCCACCCTGCGCCGCCATCGTCGTGTTCACCATATCTCCGGCCGGAATGTACTACCCTGCAGCTTCTTTATAAGACTTCTTCCCGAAGAGGAGGACGGCTTCGCCGCCGACGTGCCAACCTCTCCTTTTGAGATCTGGGCACTCCAAGCACGTGCCAAATCGTGGAGATGTGTCTGACCGGGAGTGGGATACGCTCGATAATGGAAGGGCGCTATAGCTAGCTACTGGCTGTGAGCTGCAAGATACATCGAGGAAGGTTTATATAGCGAGCTAGTAGCTAGGAAGCTCGGGAGTGGCGAGCGCACATGTGCACTTAATTGGTTGGTAGGGTTCAGACTTCAAATGACGCGGCTGAGATAAGCGCACTCTGCTACAGGCCAAGCGGCCGAGCTGCGTGGCTACGTATAATTAACTAGAAGAATACCCGCGCGTTGCAGCGTGAATCTCTCTATAAACTCTATTTTGTAAATAAAAGAATATTAGACGCTTGAAACTTGATGTTATCTAGGAAATACAAATATATTCATTTATACTCGGAGAAAAAGTTGTGGTGCACGTACAAAGGAAGAAAATAGAGATTGTACACGAGATGGTGGGAATGAGATAATGAAACTATTATTATTCCTTTCTAACTACCTTAGTAATTAAGCATGACGTACTACATCGGAATAACAGTTTGGAGAACTGATAATACAAAGCAAGTTTGTAAATTCCGCGACCTGCATTCAGAATGAACAGAGATGATATATTGGATGAAAAATAAAGGAGGGATCGTAACTCCCTGAACATTTAGGAAAGCTAGTCACTTTCTGATTGCCAAGAGCGCTGCAAACTACTCCCTCCGTCCCATAATAAGTGTCTCAAATTTATACAAAAGTGGATGTATCTATACATGTTTCAAGTCTAGATACATCCACTTTTTGACAAATTTAAGACAGTTATTTGTGGACGGAGGGAGTATCAGCCAACAGAGCACTCGTTTTTTTGCAAATCTATCAGTAAACAATCTAGTACTAACCTCACGTATTATCTCTTAACACACCAGAATTGGACAACTATAAACAAATGATCATAGAAGCAGTTTTCTCAGATTTTAAGGTTTCTCTCTAATCCAGCGACCTGCAAGAACTGCAGATAACCGTAAATAAAGAGCACATCAGTATAATATATACCAACTAAACCAAAAGATATATATGGTGAGCCACTCGTGGATGGAAGTTGCAGGCGCAGGAGATGCATAAGGAGAAGGCGCCTGCACGCTATCGAAATCCAGAATTAATGTATGGAAAATTTTGGACGTCCTCGGCAGATAGTCCATTACCCTTGCCATCAGCGTCGAAATCTGCAAAATCCAAATTAAGCTTTAGTGATAGAAAGGGGGAGATGGTTGAGAAGGGGGAGCGGATAGCTTAGACCAGCGTGACGGATAGCAATGAATCGAGTTGATCCAGGTATATAAAGGTGAAGCCGGTTGCTCATTTACCACTATCAGTTTCTTCCCCATTTATTTGATTCCCTACTCTGTGATGGTTCTTTCAGCTTCTCAGGCATTAGTGCCGGCAGAGTTGGTGGAGGAGGCGAACAGGGAGCAGAGGTGGGGTACTGGAGAAGATGAACGGATCATCGTTATGCCCGTGACAACAAAAGATCGATTATTTCCTGGTGTTGGGTTGGCAGCGAAGCAAGCCCATGGGCTAAGTCATGACGTCTAATAGAGCCCACATAGTGGAAGGAAGGCCAAACAGGGACCGCAGGCTTGTTGCGTTCGGAAAGGAGCAGTACAGATTGACACGCGGAAAATTGAATGTACGTAGACGTGCCGAGCTGAACGGAACGCCCACAAAAATGAACGGATGATGAAGTGAATCCGACGGCTGTGATTATTTGATGATGTGGCTATGCTGCATGTAGAGATAGAAAATTCATAAATGAACTTAGTGGGGTTTTACTTTATAAGAGGTATAGATAGGCGATGGTGTCGCGATCAGCCTAAATTAACCATATCTTGTTCATATTAACAAGTTAATTGTCGATTGAAACTTTGTCGTAACGACGAAACAAAATATATCTTGTACTGTAGTTTAAAACCAAGGGATTATCTTGTCGCCACACACATGTACTTATATATGTACTTTGGAGTATATATCCTAAGTATATAAAAGTTGGAATATTTCGCGATTTGTGGGAGGCCCTGTCACTGTAGCAGCTAAAGTCTGCTACAGTGTTGAACAGTGCAGCGATCCGCGCCGTCGCGCGGCGATCGGACGCCCACACGCAACCCTCCGACCAAATTTGCAAAAACGACCCTCACTCGCGAGAAATAGCTCCGCCGTCCTCCATTTCCCGAACAAAAGGGCCTAAAAGAAATTACAGAAAACTCCGAGTACCCCGGTGCAAAACCGCCCAGAACTCCCCCATCCCTCCTCCCTCGCGCGCGAGCTGAGCTCGCCGCTGCCGCCGCCGACACGACGCGCCGCCAGCCCTCCCCGCGGTCATCGAAGCCCACGGCCGGCTCCACCGTCGCCACCTCTTCCTCCTCGCCGAAGCTCGTGTCCCGGGGCGCCTCGTCGTCGCGGGAATCGCCGCCGCCGCGTTCGGCTCCCTCCGCCGCCTCCGCGCCTCGCCGGCGCCGCTCCGGCGACCATAACGGGGCGGCGCCACCCTATACGCGCTCCCCGGCTCGGCGCGCGCCCGCGGCGCCCATGCGCGCGTCCTCCGTCGCCGTCGCGCGGCGCCAGCGTCGTGGTCGCCGTCGCGGCCGCTCCAGTCGCAGTGACGCCAGCATGACGACGTGGTGTGCCGGGCTGGGCACATGGGCCGGCTGCTGGGCCGGCCCGTACTTCTTCTCCCTGCTTTTTTTTCCCCTCTGCACTCAAATTTTCCGTTCTCTTTTTTTTTTCCTTTTTTTTAAAAAAACTGTAGATTTTGAAATGCACCTCCAAATAAATTGAAACCAACTTCAACAAAAAATGCAAAAAACAAAACAAACATCTTAAATGGTTTGTGACATTTTCCAAATTACTACAAAACTTAATTTACTCCAAAAAAAAAGTACTCTCGAAAATTATTGTAAATTTTGAACTACATGTCCACAAAAAATCAAACCAAATTCAAAGAAGTTGTAAAAATCGGAATAACAACTTTAAGTGCTTTGTGTACTTCGGTAGAATTCAATCTAAACAAATTTCAATGTGCCCATTTCAAAAAATACAGGTAATATATCATAACAGGAAAAAATACATCGAACTACTTATACTACAAAAAAACATTGAATATGCTAATTTTGTCAAATTTTACGAACAATTCAAATGCACTTTCACTACTTTCAATTAAATGTTAGCGTCGTCGAGAAATCGATGTTTGAATAGATCCACACTGCAAAAAAAGGTAATACATCAAAACAAACAGAAAAATACATGCAAACTACTTACGGCATGAAAAACATTGAATATACAAATTTTGGCCATTTCTATATTTGTATTTTTCACGCCACAGTACTTACACGAAAACTTAAACAAAAGAAACATCGGAAAAATCAATGTCCCTGAATAAATGCAATGCAAAAATACAGGTAATATATCAGAACAGGGAAAAAATACATGCGAACTACTTATGCTAAAAAAACATTGAATATGCAATTTTTTTCAAATTTCACAAACAATTCAAATGCACTTTTCCTACTTTCAATTAAATGTTTGCGCCGTTGAGAAATTGATGTCCTCGAATATATCCACTTCAAACAACAGGTAATATACCAAAGCAAACGGAAAAATACATGCAAACTACTTATGGTATGAAAAAACATTGAATATACAAATTTTATTGAAAAATGCAAAAAATTCAAATGCATTTTCCCAACAAAAAAATACAGGTTATAAATCAAAACAAACATAAAAATACATGCCACCTACTTATGCTACAAAAAAACATTGAAAATGCAAATTCCGTCAAAATGTGCGAACAATTGAAATGCACTTTTCCTAATTTCAATTAAATGTTGCCACCGAGAAACAAACATGATCGACTATTTCGAATTACTAAATATTGAAAAATCGTACAAAATATATCACAAATATCTGGGAAAAAAATGCTACATATTCACGAGAAAAATAAAAACATGTTTGGCCATCCCAATTTGGCCAACATTTAAAACATGTTTGACCATCCCAATTTGGCCAAAATTTAGGCAAAAAATGCGACATCCCATAAATATAAACAAAAATGCTCACAAACAACACTATTTACTTACATCAAAATATAAATACATTAAATCACAATGGGCGTGGCGTGACGCCACGCCAAATATAAACGCCACGCCAAATATAAATCAGTTGCAAAAAAAAGGATTGCTTAGATACATTTCCAAATCAGATGAAACTAAATTCCACAGATTTGTAAAAAAACAAGATAGTCTATGCATTCAGAAAAAAAAATACGACATGAAAATTTCATTGAAATGCAAATTCATTTGCTTTAATTGTACTACGCTTCTAAATTGAATTTAGTAAATCTAGATAACTACCCAATGTTCCAATTTTGGCAGTCGAACAACTTAAGAATATAAACTTACCTTCAAATTGAACACACCAAAAACAAAAACATTTCAAATATGCACATTTCCATAAATTAAATATTCACATCACGGTACTCACAAATGTGGGGGAAAAAACGGCATACCTACAAGAAAATAAAAAAACTACTTATGGCATATGATCTCCACTCAAATTTCAATATTCAGGAAAAAAAAGGAAATACCTTCCACATATTGGCATGAAGGGCTATACAATTTCTAGAAAATATAAAAAAAAGTTAAAAGCAAAATCTTCGAGTACATCCACTGACAAAAATATGGGTAACACAACAACATAATACAAAAATACATGCTAATCACTTACGCCACATAACAAATCTTACTGGAAAATCAAAACTTTAAAAATATTTGGAGAAAATTTAAAACACAAATCCCCTAATTACAATTAAAAATTAATAGCAACATACGACCATATTTAAATACTTCAAATTGCTAAATATTCCGATATTCACTAAACTATTTACAAAAATGCTCACAAAAAATCAACAACAACTGCATATAGTAAATCACAAAACATAGTTGCACAATTCAAAATAGTTAAAATTTAGATGCAACGTAGACAGACTTTCCCCATATGTTAGAACGAATCCAGAAAAAATGCAATACCACTACTTACATACTTAACTTGAATGTCATTCAGCAAAAAGAGGCCCATTTCAACTTTCCAAATTCCTAAAATATTTCAGTTACCCTAAAATTTATCAACATGATCGGGAAAAAAATGATACTTGCTAATGCCACAAACAAGCTTAAACAAATCAAACTACTTAATATTTGCACACATTGTAGGTGCAGTTCATCTAATTATTGATTAAAATTCAATAAATGCTAACAAAATACATTTCCTCTGACCATACTACATAATCAGGGAAAAAAATGACAAATCGAACGAATTTCCTCCAACTTTATAAAATTGAATTTAATAAGTACTCACATAATACATTTCCTCCCATTATGGAGTATCAATAAATTTTTAAAGCTAACTACTAACTTACTGCATCCTCCCATATAGATTAATATTTGCAGGTAATTTAACTAAACTCTCCCCAGTTATGCACATACCTTTAATAAATACTACAAACAATCAATGTTTCCACATAAACATAACATATTACGTCTTATTATAGTGCTAAATAAAACACGTACGGCAGCATATAACCATATTCGACCACTCAATTTAGCTAACATGTCTATAACCCATACGACTTAAATATATCTATCCATGTACTCACATTTCGGAAAAAAAATGCTTCACTGCATAAATATTTCGAGAAAATAAATTTGTTCCCTCTAATTACTGAACGATTTCAAATTGAATGCACTACACCAATTACAACTACCACCTTTCCTTATAATATATACAACACGACTTAAAAAAATACACAAATTATCACAACAAATATTCTCACCAAACGCGCGGCGTGACGCCGCGCAAAATATGACTAGTATGTATATTAGAGCGCTCGTAGGTACGCTTTGCTGGGAAATCATCAGTATATATTCAGTAACGCTATCATTCTCGAAAGATGAAGTATCGCTATCAAAGTCATATCCATCTGTGCATCCCGCGCCAAAAGAACGCGTAATTAAGTACTTATATATGTAGGGAGTTGGCTCCGTGCTGACTGGATTTCATCATTTGACAGCACACGTTTTTGTCGTGGGGGCTACTTACGTGAATCACGTGGAAGCCGGCCTTATCGATCGAGTGTTACGCTGCCTCGTCAGCTCCCATCCACGGCTGCCAACGCACAAAGCTCGATCAAACGGCAACTTGGCTACTACAGTAGCACGTACAAAGTCAATCGCTGTACAGCTGTTTGGGATCCCTAAAGGTTGGGTCCAATTGTTCCAGAAATGAACTTTTTGTTTGAAAAACAAGGAAGAGTTTTGGGTTTCTTGTACTTCACAATGTAAAATATTTAGTAATTTCTAGCAAGAAAAAAAAGTGTGTTCCTCTCTCTCTCTCTCCCCAGCTGTCCCGCCCTTTTCATGTGTCATTGTGTGGGTTGGCCTCCATGACAAAGAATGAATCTTTGTAACATTGTTTTATTTTCTTTGTTTCCTTAAATAGGATGAAAATTGTCGCTACTTGGTATACCTTTCCACAGCAAATACTTGCATTTTTCAACACCTTCCGGACCTATCATAGAATCCTATTTGGGTACATGAAAATGACTTTTGGCAATTTTTGCAACAACATATCACACTTATAGTTTAAATTCGACCTTGGAAATTTTGCAAAATTTATTTTAAATGGTCAAAAAGTAGCAAACGGATAAATAATAAAATATTTGGACATTACCCATTAAATACGGTCTACTTTGTGTGGAAAATGGACATTTACCATTTTGCACCTTATTTTTGGTACTTTATTCAGTAAATATCTTTTTTATTTAGAAAAGAAAAAATAACAAAGAGTTAGACCAATTATTATTTGGCATGGTAACAGGCACCTTTGTGCAAAAACATTGACCAATTATAATAAAAACAATTATGGTACATTAAACAATTTGTTTTTTAAATCATGTCTGATTGTCAACTACGTTGCACACCCTTCTTTTTGTCAGAAGCCATGCACAAGGCATCGTACCTAATCTTGTTTTAACCGTGTGCGCGATTCACTCCCACACTGCGCACACAATTTTGCAAAACCATGTGTCATAAACACTAATTTTTACTTTTAAACGAATATTTTTTCGGAAAAACCTTGTACATCTAAATCGTATGCACTTGTTTTAACCGTGTGTGATACCCATCCACACCCTTTTTCCTTTTGTGTGTGATGATTCTGTTGCATATGGTTTTTTACGGGTATGCGACGGGGTTGTGGGGGGCGGGGTGGGTGGGGGGGCTTACATCGCCTGATTCGACTATAGTGTGATGATCTCCCAACATAAGATTAAGCCACATGCTCCAACTACGAGCTTTTTAACTGCAACAATCTCCACCGTGGCAACCACGCCTATTCAAAAAGTATCGTTGTGTCTACTCTCGAATAGTGTATAGGGACCTTTGCTATAAGGCCGTCGTATACACCTCATACAGCTAGTACTTTTCTTGACTAAAATGTTGCTTGAGATACCCCTACTTTCTTGTTGTTTGATTAGAACAACAATGGTCTCTTCAAGTATACTTTGTAGAGGATCTCATGGTAATTAAGTGGTACGAAAACTCAATCTGAATTCTTTATGTTTGAAATATCCAAAATTCTAGAGACTATAGAAGCGTACGGTGCAATCTACACCTCCCTTGCAATCCACTAGAAAATCTCACAAAAGTATCTAGAATAGATGTACATACACTTTACTTTTGTATGCGAAACAATGGCTACAACATAGATTTATGCTTCATACATACATGGAGACAATCACAGGGTGGTTATTCACTAGTAGAGACAGGGTTTTCTGTCCCAGCCCGTGAGGGGCTTTAGTCCCGGTTCGCGAACCAGGACAGTACAAGCGGGACTAAAGGGCAAACCTTTAGTCCGGGCCTGTTACCAGCCGGGACCAAAGGCCATCCACGTGGCCGCCTGCGGGGCCGCTGGGGGCAACCCCTTTAGTCCCGGCTCGTATAACGGGCCGCGACTAAAGGGTTAGGGTTAGGGTTTGTTTCTTTTATTTATTTCTTTAGGGTTTAGGGTTTTCTTTTATTTTCTTTCTTCGAGCATACAAAGATAATTGTTTTCTTTTAGCGGTATTTCTACGCTACCACATACCGTACACGTTCGTGCATATATATAAGATAACTTGTCTTACGATCGAGCATATACAAATATATACAATTTTGATAGTTACATGGAGATCACAATTACCGGGACTAGAGCCCGTCTATTCGATTACACGGCCGGGGATCATCAGTAGCGCCTATTCACACTAAATTCTCCGGCGTCGTCTACCATCTCTTTCATCAAAAATCCCGCCAGTTCCTCTGCAATTCCTAGTAGGCGTTGCTCTGGTAGGAGTTGTTCCCGCATTCTGTCGAACTATATAAGAAAAGGAGATCAATATGAACATCAATCATGATAACAAAAAGTGACGGTAATAAAATAATGTTGTGAATGTATTGCTTACGTAGAGTCTATAATCATTGTGCTCAGTGGTAAACGTGCGAATGAACTCGCAAACGTAGTATCCACATAGATTCGTCCCCGGTGGCTGCCTCGCGCACTTTACGAGAATAGAATTCAATCAAAATAATAATCTAGCATCATAATTGTATTGAAACTAGAATTAAAGAGATGCGCGGACATATCTCGTACTACTTACCGTGACCGGAGTAAACGTCAGCTTCTCACTAAAGGAACCCGTCACCAGACTCCTGAACAGGTTCCAAACCCTGCCCGGCAAAGAAAATGAATTAATGAATGAGTTATTCATTACCTGATATCTCATGAAATCAACGAAAGAGACCGATATAGCGCGAAAATTACCTCTGGAGCATGTCCTGCATGTCGCGGAACTCTTCCAGGTGTCTCTTTAATGGGTCCATGACTTCAACTTTTCCCTTATCAACTTGAATGTCTAGCAGAATCCAGTGGAACCTGCACACGTTTATATATACGTCAGTAACTCATCAATTACACTTAACATCGAGTAAGCAAAAGTGAATGTGTACAACAGAGTAAGACCCTCACTGGAAGTTGTAAGGAAACAGTATGTGGTCACAGAAATGTTGCTCCGTTAGAAACCTTAGAAGGTTATCCGCCGTCTCGTCGGGTTTCGTCGTTAGCGAATATATATGTACTTTATCTGGGTCAATGAACCCAACACTATAGATCTTTCTTTTACATTCCCGGATCTTCATTCTGCATAATAGAGTACAAAAGGATATAATGAGGATAATTACATGCAATGAACTGAACAACTGAAAAACTGACAACTTATATGTAGACAATGAATTCAACAACTTACAGACAATAGCAACTCATGAGAGTTTTGTCGAGGGCGTCGAAATTGTATAACTGGAAGATTTCTGAAAAGTCAACATGGACCTCTTCGGGTCGGAAGAAGTACTCATGTGGGACTTTCGCCACGATCATTGTTCTGCCCCCCCCCTACCACACTCAAGTACCAGTCATGCAAATTCCGCATATGTGTTGGCAGTTTTCCAACTTCTCGTTGCTGACCAAAGGCTTCCCTGGGACATATGTAGGGACAACATCAGCCTTGGGTAAATTGTCGTCTTGGGAACCTAGCAATTCAGCAACAGTCACACCCATAGAGGCCGCCAACTTCGCAGCTTCTTCCATATCCTGCTGCAGCACCTGGGGAACGTTTTCGGATAACACCTTGAGGGATGGGATCGATTGTTTGGCCTGTTCTCCGAGCTGGGGAACGTCCCTTCTGTTCCCGCTTGCACTTTTACTGATTTGCTCCGCTTGCACTTTTACCTGATTTGCTCCCGCTTGCACTTTTACTTGATTTGCTCTTCTGCACTTCCTTCCGAAGTGTGCGTACATAGTCATCTGGCTTATGGTGCAACTCATATTGCGATTTTGTGTTCAGAAAATCGTGCCCACGCTTTTTGCTTCTCGGTGTATACCGGGGCGGGCTTGGGTTTTCTTTGCAAAATGCGCATCTTTTTCGGCCATTGCGATCGCTGCGTTTGCTCGTCAGTACGATCGTAAGTTCTGATGGGAAGATTCTTATGAGGTACTCTTGGGAGGGGCGACATTTGTCGTTTTGGGCTGCTGCGTCGGTTAGTACTCATCGACGGAGCACGCTTCCGCTTATTGTCCTTAGCGGGCAAAGGCGGCGGCGAAGACGGCCGACCCAAGTCCGGCGGCGGAGATCGAGATGGACTCGCGCTGTGGTGGTCGTAGTCATGGGGTGTGCTTCTTGGAGGTGATGGAGGTGTAGGTGACCTGCGACGACTCGGAGGCGGTGTTGTCCTTGGCGTCGACCCTGGAAACTTGATGTAGTTCTTGTCCCATAGAATGGTATCACCCACAACTTCTCCGAGTGTCCTCTCATCTCCAGGTCCAGGGATGTCAAGCTCCATAGCATGAGACCCCGATACGATTTCATCCACCACGACTTTAGCATAGCCAGCTGGAATCTCACGGTCTTGCCAGCGTGCGTCAGGTGGACAAGGTAAAGCATATCCGACCGCCACCTTCATGGATATGTTCTTCAATTTCTGATGGAGCTCACAAGATATTGCATCCTTGATTCCATCCACGGGGTAGCCGGGACCGCCATCTATCATCCGCCGTGCATCGTCAGCCGGGACCTCCGAGTCACCCACGCTGCTTTTCCGCTGAGATGGACCGGCGGTAATATCGAGTACAGGATCTTGCGGGCGCACTACTCCTCTAAGTTCGTCAATCTGCTGCTGTGGTGGTTAATTCTGGCAAGCAACTGGTTGAACTTGTCTCCCTCCTCCTGCTGTCGCTGCTTTGCTCTCGCTCGGCTTCTGTAAGTTTCTACGTCTTTGGCAAACCCAAGCCACCACGGGACGGAAGGGCCAAAGCCTCGTGTTCGTCCTCCTTTTTCGTCATTCCCGAGGACCAGTGTCAGCAAGTCTTTCTCTCTATCGGGAGTGAACTTTAACTTCCCCTCTTTAATTTCTTTCACCACTTTAAGCCAATTTTCCCTGGGTACCCTAATCCCGTCACTGCAAATAAGGTCCCCTGTTGTTTCGTCGTATGAACCCCCATGCGCAAGGAACCAATTTCTTGCCCTCAATTCCCATTCGTCGCGCATCCATTCTGGTTGGATCCCTTTAGCAAGCAGCTCTTGCTCTTTTTTATCCCACTTTGGCATGGCAGTCTCGTAGCCCCCTGGCCCCAATTTATGGTGATATTTTTTCTTGTCAGCATTTTTCTTGTTCCTTACTGAGATCGCCTTGGCATTTGTGACTCCTTGTACTCCTTAAATGCGTTCCAGTGATTCGCCTGCTTCGCTAGATAGCCTTCAAATACTGGAGCAGTCTTTTTCTCAGATATTCTTGCCATAATCTTTTCTTCCACACCCGGAATAGTTCGGCCATCTTCGTAAGAGTCCACTTCATGACTTTCTTCCTCAATTTTGCAGTGTCGGCAGGATCCTCAAATTCTGGCAGGGTGAAATGTGCCATGAGGTCATTCCAAAGACCCTCTTTGTACCTTTCGGCGACATACTCACTATCGTTCGCCCCTTTGCGCTTATTCCAGTCTCGAACGGTGATCGGGACGTGATCCCTAACCAGAACTCCGCATTGTTTTCTAAATACAGCGGCAGCCTTCTTGGGTTCCTTCGGTTCGCCCGTAGGGGCTATGACCTCAAATGTATAATGCGTAGATGGGGCCAACATTTTGGTCGGGCCTCGTTTGGAAGATTTGCTCGATGTGGAGGCCTAAGAGAAGAAACATTCGTCAATTTATATATATACAACTCAAGTAATGCATCTACTGATCGCCGGACTTCGTTAAGGGTCCACCGGCTTCTCCATCATCGGAGCTATCGCCTTCTCCATCATCGGAGCCGTCGACTTCATCCTCACTTCGGTCGACCTCCATTCCATCCCCGGAGGGGTTCAGATACGACGACGGAGATTCGGCTGGATCAGCATCTGGGGCGTCGTGGATTATATTCTCGAGAATTTCTTCCTGTATTAGGTCTCTGCGGGTTGGACTAGGTGGATCCATAGTTTCTGCAAAATGCACACAATATTATTTCAAAATGCATCAAATAAAATGAGTATCAATTGTTATAAATAATACTTTGTAATTAAAAAATTACTACAAATCAATTAAGTCACAATATATCCACTACAAATCAATTACTAAAATTACTACAAATCAATTACTAAAAATTACTTAGTCCTAGAATTTATTTAAATGAATTATCATACCTTAAAACATAAAATGGTTTTCATAGCTTATTCCATTTTGAAAATGAGTTCAAGATATTTTATATTACAAAATATTACTCTTAATATTCCTAGAATTTAATTGAGATAAAAATAAGTTTACTTTGTTTCATTAATCATGAGATTAAGCAAACAAGCATGCTTAATTCATTTTATTTTCTTAGGCACTAATAGCATTTTACAACTAACTTCATTTTGTTTTTACTTAAGCACTAACGGTACTAACATATTAAGAACAACATTATGTAGTGATCTATAGTACCTAAACATTTCACAAACAACAATAGCAACAATTTCATAAAGGACCAAATATTTATTTTATCACTTTTAATAGGCAGAAAACACCATTTTTAGAGTTTATTAAGTCCAGGCTGTTCTGTTCATCAACAAGTTATGCAAAGATAGGTTTAGGTTCTATGTAAGTATTTTAAACTAATGCAATTGGATTTAGTCCAAAATCTTATTCACAGAAAATTAATTAAATGCTAGAAAACCCCACTGGTCTAAACTACCAACACATGCCATTTCAAAACTATGTATCACAAACATATGAGGCTAATTTCTACAGAAAGCTATACTCACAGGCATTCCAGAACAATTGGATTTACAAATTTTGGATTCATATTTCTCAAGTTAAAAAATAGTTCTTTGATTTATACCAGTGGCAGTACAGTAATTATCAAGCACACACAAATTAATATTTTTAAGATTTGCAAGTTGGAAGTGGTTCTAAACTCATTCATTTATCACTGTGATTTTTGGTTTGCACAAACACGGAGCTTAACTATTTTATTTTGAATTAAAGCTACAACACAGAAAACAGAATTATAAAGCCCTATTTTTTTAAAGATTGCTCGAATCCGTGCGTTTCTGGATGATTCGAGGAGATTGAGGGCACCGAAGCTCACCAGAAGCACGAAGACGGCGACGGAGCTGGTCGGAGATGGCTGGGGAGGTCGGACGGCAACGAGCTCGTCCTCGAGCGCGGCGACCGAACTTGGGGAAGAGGAAGGCGGTGGCGTCCGGAGCAGGAGGGGATGGCGACGGAGCAGGAGAGGACGGCGACGGAGCAGGAGAGGACGGCGACGAATCGGCCGGCGGCGCGGTGGCGCGGTGGATTTTGGCAGCCTGACGGCGTGTTTCCTCTGCTCTGCCTTCTTCTTCGATGAAATGGCTAAGTTCCAGATTGGGAACCGCTTTAGTAGTGGAGGGACCTTTAATCACGGTCTGTGGCTCAAACCGCGACTAAAGGGGGGGGTCTTTAGTCGCGGTTTGAGCCACGGGCCGCGACTAAAGGGTTTGGGAGGGCTTTTCGCGTTCCCGCGCGCAGCACGGGCTTTAGTCCCGGCTCGTGAGATGGGCCGGGACTAAAGGCCCAAAAATTGCGCGGGCTGGGCCGTTTTTACTTTTTTTAAAAAAATCTAGCATAATTTTAAATATTTGAACATTTGAATGAAACAGTTTTTGCATACTTATGAATTTGAGAAAACTTTTAACATGAAAAGTGCTTGAATTTGAATAAGTATTCCAAATCCATTTTCTGTTTTATAAAATAATTATTCTAACTCTACAAACTATTAACCATTTTGCCATTTTGAATTAAAAAATGCATTAACTTTTATCTTTTGCATAATTTTGAATCTCACTAAACTTTCAACATGAAAAGTGTTTAAATTTGTATAACTATTTCAAAACCATTTTATCTTTTATAAAATAACTATTCTAACTATTCAAACTATTAACCATTTTATCATTTTGAAAAAATGAATCAACAACTGCCAATGAACGGTACATAGACGAATGACAACAAACTTGGGTACATAGACAAATGACAACAAACTTAGGTACATAGACGAATAACAACAAACTTGAGTACATAGACGAATGACAACAAACTTGGGTACATAGACGAATGACAACAAACCATTTTGTACTAACCAATGATGTGGCTCAGCTTAGTCATACTCTTGCCTAGGCCTATAATACTCGTGGGTGTAGTCGTCGTAGTCGCCGTCGTCGTCGTCGCTGTCGTCGGACGGCCGTGATGTAGTCGTTGACGGGGGTTGTCGCCTGGACTGTAATTGAGGGTAGCGTAGGCAGGGGTTATCGCCGGCCGTGATATAGTCCATGACCCTCTTGAGAGTCCGGCCGGCCCACCACAGCCGACGGCCGGCCTCGTTGAAGTTCGAAGGACGCGGGCGGTCCTCCTCGTACCTAGCGAGCGCCTTCTCACGCCTTTCGATGAAGAAGGCGTCCCAAGTTGAGCGATAGTCTGGATGCCAGCGGGAATCCATCCGCTGCTCCGGAGTGAGCTCGAGATAGTAGTGGTTCGTGATGGCCGCCCGGCGCGCCAAACCTTGAGGGACAGGAGGGACCGGCATGCCTCCGGTGCTCAGCCTCCAACCGGCGGGGACGTCGTAGCCGGGCGGGCAGGGGTAGTTCGAGGCGCAAAGCGCCTCCGCCTCCGAGTAGGTCAGAGTGGGTACGGTGGAAGCCGTGGGAGAGTGATGAGGTTGCAGATATGAGTTTAGATGTGCTATGCCAATGGAGACCATGACTACATATATATTGTGAGAAATGGCGGGAAGACGGAGGCGGGAAGCGGTGGAAAGCGCGGGAAGCAATAAGGCGGGAAGAAACAGACCTTTAGTCCCTGTTCGAGCCACCAACCGGGACTAAAGGGGCTTATTTGTTCCCGCGCAATTTTACCAACCGGGACTAAAGGGAATCCCACCAATAAGGAAGAAGCACACGGATCGTGTGTTTCTTTCGAGCGCTTGTGAGCCGTTGGATCAGGTGTGTGTTTCTTTTGAGGGCTTATGAGCCGTTGGATCCATAGTTTCTGCAAAATGCACACAAAATTATTTCAAAATGCATAATATTATCATCTATAAAACTCCATCTATAAAATTGCAACTATAAAATTGTTTGGAAATGCTAAAGATCTTGGAGAATGCAGAGATTTTGTTGGTAATACACATTGGAAATACACATTCATTATTATTACACATGCTCCTTACATAAAGGTTTAATACATTCCATAGAATGCATTACATAAAAGGTTTAATACATTATTACACATCACCAACATTATTCTACATAAACGGACTTGCTGGCTCGGAGGCCGTAGGATTAGGAGGAACGGCGGGAGGAGCCAGCCCCGTTCGCGGCCGACCGATTCTCGCGCGCACGTTTGCGGCGGAGGGCAAGATCCATGGATGATGAGTCTTTCAGTGCCCAATCCAGCTCGGAAGCCTCCTTCGCCTTGAGCTGGTAGGCAGTATTGGCTCGCTGGACAGGGTAGTCGCGGACAGACTGGAAGGAGGCTTCCATGGCCTCCTGTATCTGCAACCCACAACCCTCTTCCCCGTCATCGCTCCAGTCGAAGTCGTCGTCCTCCTCCTCCGCGGGAGGTGCAGCGGCGCCAGGTGGAGGTGCGGCGGCACCTGGTGGAGCAGGAGGCCGGTAGCTGGGCATTCCTCTCCACGCCGGGCTCGTGGGCATACGGCGGGATAGGCTCCCGCGGTTGCGCCCAGGTGCACTCTGCCGAGCACGCTCGACCTCGTCCAGAAGGCACTGCGGCGGGCGTGGCGGATCCATCTCGTGGAGACGATGCGTTCGTGGCTAGAAATGGTGGATTAGGGTTTACCCCGTTGGCGACAATATATAAAGATCTCCAGGGCAGCGCTGGAGGAGGACACGTGCCCAGGGCAGCGCTAGGGGAGGACACGTGTCGTGACCGTAAAGCCCGACTTTAGTCCCGGTTGGTGTTACCAACCGGGGCTAAAGAAGCACACGGATCGTGTGTTTCTTTCAAGCGCTTGTGAGACGTTGGATCAGGGGTGTGTTTCTTTTGAGGGACTGTGAGCTGTTGGATCAGCAGTATCACGACCACTCCGTGAGCCACATGACCCGGTTGGTGTTACCAACCGGGACTAAAGAAGCACACGGATCGTGTGTTTCTTTCAAGCGCTTGTGAGACGTTGGATCAGTGGTCTGTTTCTTTTGAGGGATTGTAAGCTGTTGGATCAGCAGTATCACGACCACTTCGTGAGCCACATGACCCGGTTGGTGTTACCAACCGGGACTAAAGAAGCACACGTACCCTATATATAGCCCCCCTCCCGGACATGTTCAGCACTCAGTGTCTACTCATTGTAGTTCATTTTGGCAGTACACGGGTAGCAGAGAGCAAGATTTCTGAGAGGCAGGAGTTCCTAGAGCGGAGGCTGAAGGTGAACCCTCCCTCGGTCGGATCCAAGCAGCGGCAAGGCGCTCTGATGATTAGCAACATCCCCAACACTTGTTCAGACGGTTGCAAATCATCAGAGACGTCTTGCGCTGTTTGGATCGAAGGCCGATTTGCCGTCTCACGACCACGCGATGATTTGCCGATTTGCCGGTCAGAGTGGCCACTGGAGAAGGTAGGCAGGGGAAACCGTATGTTTTGTTCTATCACTTGGAAATGCTAAAGATCTTGGAGAATGCAGAGATTGTGTTGGTAAAACTGCAGCTGATTGAAGCTTCTTACACATGCTCCTTACATAAAGGTTTAATACATTCCATAGAATGCATTACATAAAAGGTTTAATACATTATTACACATCACCAACATCCCTATCTATTGTTTCTGTTTTCTTCTGAGCCGTAGCCATGGAGAATCTTCATCATTTAACAGGATGCTTGGGTCAGTTTTCACTGTGAAGGGCGGAATTTCATGAAACTTATTATAATCTTCTGACATGTCTGTCTTGTCATCCACTCCCACGATGTTTCTTTTCCCTGAAAGAACTATGTGGCGCTTTGGCTCATCGGACGATGTATTCTTTTGCTTATCTTTTCTTTTTTTCGGTTTGGTGGACATGTCCTTCACATAGAAAACCTGAGCCACATCATTGGCTAGGACGAATGGTTCGGTGTGGTACCCAAGATTCTTGAGATCCACTGTTGTCATTCCGTACTGCGGGTCTACCTTTACCCCGCTAGCTGCGACCCATTTGCACCGAAATAAAGGGACCTTAAAAGTAGGTCCATAGTCAAGTTCCCATATCTCCTCTATGTACCCATAATATGTGTCCTTCTGCCCATTGTCGTCTGTTGCATCAAAGCGGACACCACTGTTTTGGTTGGTGCTCTTTTTATCTTGGGCCTTCGTGTAAAATGTATTACCATTTATCTCGTACCCTTGGAAAGTACATATAGTCGAAGATGGACACCTGGCCAACAAGTACAGCTGATCTCCAACAATGGTGTTATTCATGAGATGTATCTGCAACCAACTGCCGAAAGTCTTCTCGTGTTCCCCGTCACGGTTTTCGGAGCGTAGAATATTCTTGTGTCTCTCGATATACGGAGCCACCACGGTGGAATTGTGTAGAACTGTGTAGTGTGCTTGAGTGAAAGAATGCCCGTCCCTACATACCGTTGCTTTCCTTCCTAGTGTGCCTTTTCCAGTCAGCCTCCCCTCATACCGAGATTCAGGAACACCAATCGGCTTAAGGTCAGGAAGAAAGTCAACACAAAACTCAATGACCTCCTCTGTTCCATAGCCCTTGGAGATGCTTCCTTCTGGCCTAGCACGGTTACGAACATATTTCTTTAAGACTCCCATGAACCTCTCGAAGGGGAACATATTGTGTAGAAACACAGGACCAAGAATTCTAATCTCTTCGACTAGGTGAACTAGGAGGTGCGTCATAATATTGAAGAAGGATGGCGGGAACAACAACTCGAAGCTGACCAGACATTGGACCACATCAATTTGTAACCCTGATAGACTTTCTCGATCGATTACCTTCTGAGAAATTGCATTGAGGAATGCACATACCTTCACAATGGCCAGTCGAACATTTTCCGCTAGAATTCCCCTCAATGCAACCGGAAGCAATTGCGTCATAAGCACGTGGCAGTCATGAGACTTTAGGTTTTGGAATTTTTTCTCTTTCATATTTACTATTCCCTTTATATTCGACGAGAAGCCAGACGGGACCTTGATACTGAAAAGGACTTCAAAAAAGATTTCCTTCTCTTCCTTGGTAAGAGCGTAGCTGGCAGGCCCTTGAAACTGCCCTGGATGCATGCCGTCTCGTCCTTTATGACGTTCCTGGTCCTCCCGTGCTTCCGGTGTATCTTTTGACTTCCCATACAAGCCCAGGAAGCCTAGAATATTCACGCAAAGATTCTTCGTCAGGTGCATCACGTCGATTGCGGAGCGGACCTCATGGACTTCCCAATAGGGTAGCTCCCAAAATATAGATTTCTTCTTCCACATGGGTGCGCGCTTATCAGCGCCGTTCGGAACAGGTTGGCTGCCAGGACCCTTTCCAAAGATTACTTTTAAATCCTTGACCATACCAAATACTTCAGCACCAGTACGGGTGACAGGCTTCGTCCGGGTTTCTGCCTTGCCATTGAAATGCTTGCCTTTTTGCCTTAAGGGATGCTTGTGCGGAAGAAAACGACGATTGTACGGGTACACATTCTTCCTACATTTGTCCAGATATATACTTTCTGTCTGATCCAAACAGTGCGTGCATGCATTGTATCCCTTGTTCGTCTGTCCTGAAATGTTACTAAGAGCAGGCCAATCATTGATGGTTACGAAAAGCAACGCTCGTAGGTCAAATGTCTCCTGTTTGTGCTCATCCCACACACTTACACCTGGTTTGGCCCACAACTGCAAAAGTTCATCGACTAATGGCCTTAGGTACACATCAATGTCGTTGCCGGGTTGCTTCGGGCCTTGGATGAGCACTGGCATCATAATGAACTTCCGCTTCATGCACAACCAAGGAGGAAGGTTGTAGATACATAGAGTCACGGGCCAGGTGCTGTGACTGCAGCTCTGCTCCCCAAAAGGATTCATGCCATCTGTACTTAGACCAAACCATAAGTTCCTTGCGTCACCTGCAAAGTCCCCGAACTCTCTCTCGATTTTTCTCCACTGCCGACCATCAGCGGGGTGCCTCAACTTGTCGTCTTTCTTACGGTCTTCCATGTGCCATCGCAACAACTTGGCATGCTCTTTGTTTCTGAACAGACGTTTCAACCGTGGTATTATAGGAGCATACCACATCACCTTGGCAGGAACCCTCTTCCTGGGTGGCTCGCCCTCAATATCACCAGGGTCATCTTTTCTGATCTTATACCGCAATGCAGTGCATACCGGGCATTTATCCATATTCTCGTACTTCTCACCGCGGTAGAGGATGCAGTCATTAGGGCATGCATGTATCTTCTGCACGTCTAATCCTAGAGGGCAGACAAGCTTCTTTGCTTCGTACGTGCTGCGGGCAATTCGTTCTTTCTTGGAAGCATCTTCTTCATTAGTACCAGCAACTTTTCAAATGACGAGTCAGTCACACCGGTCTCTGCCTTCCACTTCAGCAATTCCAGTGTGCTACCCAGCTTCTTCTGGCCATCTTCACAAGTTGGGTACAACAATTTGTTGTGGTCCTGTAACATCTGCTCGAACTGCAACCTCTCCTTTTCTGTGTCGCAGCCTCGCCTTGCATCAGAAATGACCTGACCAAGATCATCAACGGGCTCATCTGGTGCCCGTTCTTCGCCCTGACCTTCTTCTTCATTGTCTTCCATTGCGGTATCAGCGTATTCAGGGAACATAGATCGGTAGTTGTCATCATCGTTCTCTTCTTCATCGCCGTCTTCCATCATAACCCCTCTTTCTCCGTGTTTGGTCCAAACACTATAGCCGGGCATGAAACCGGACCGAAGCAGGTGGCTCTGAATGACTCTTGAGTTAGTGTGATCCTTCACATTCAGACATTAACACATGGACAAAACATAAAGCCACCCCCATGCTTGTTCGCCTCGGCCGCATCGCGAAAAGAATGCACGCCTGCTCTGTAAGCGGTTGTGCGTCGGTCACCGTACATCCATGGATGGCTCATCTGCATCATACAACTATATATCAAACGCAATGACGATGCTAAAATTAGTACCGCACGGTGACCGACTAGAAAATAGTTGCTAACCTTTTAGGACAAGTGGAAATAAAGAGGTGAAAGCTTAAGTGTGGCTCGGGCACCTCATATCATGTTTGTATTGTGTGAACTCAAATGGCATCACTCTAACAGGCATTTCATCGAACACCTTGAGTGCATATGAAGGAGAGAAAAAAATAGCACTAGACCACACCACCTCCACCAGGAAAAAAACAAGAGTGGTGGAGAGGGTGCTGTATATATATAGGGTGCCAGCCCTTTTGTCCCGGTTTGAGATACAAACCGGGACTAAAGGGGGGGACCTGGCCGCTGCGGGCCGGACCCCTTTAGTCCCGGTTTGTATCTCAAACCGGGACAAAAGGGTCCTCACGGGCCGGGACAAAAGGGGGGAGGGGCGCCTGGGCTATTTCGGGCGACGTGGCCTGGCCATTTGTCGCGGTTTGTAAGTGGGCCGGGACTAAAGGGGTTGGACGAAAGGCCCTGTCTCTACTAGTGATTAAGCATCAACATGGGTAGGAGCATCAAAGAAACAAGATTTAATATCGAAAATCTGTGAAAAAGTTGTGACTTTTCTCATTATGTTCATGGTACCCAGTACTCATACATATGTCATATATTATTGTAAAAGCATTCGGGATGTGATGCGTGATGAGTTCCGCAATATGGGCATGTTCATGAAACCAAGAGTAGGCTACGTATAGGGTACAATAATTTTGCACGCAAGAGCTGTTTAGCTAATCAACTAAAAAATGAACGATCATCGTCAACTTAGCAGGCGAGATGCTCTCTGATTTTTGTCCGTGGATTCTTCTTTCTGGCATGTCTGTTAGAGTAGCAGTAGTACATTATCTGTTTCTAGGAGTGATAAGAGAAGAAGGTTGGATTGGGCTTGGGAACCCATGCAGCGAGCACGAGCATAGACACCTATTTGCGGCGGCCACGGTGGTCTCGGTAGGGGTGGAGAAAATGCTTACTTTTAAAAATCCTCTTGGTTGCTTGGGCAATGGCCGATAGACATTCTCCATATATCTTTGCCATTGCAAAAGAAGAATTGAAAAGGAAACATGGGTGAGATATCCTGACATCCAAAGCGCTATCGGCATTGACCACCACCTCCAGTTTATCACCTTATGGGAGATATTATGCTCTCACACATCAATCTCACACCTAGATCCCGCGATCCCGTCTGTTGGAAATTCACTAATGATGGCAGCTATTCCGCTTCGTCGGCCTGCAAGATGTAATTTTAGGGTATCGTCGCCACCATATGAATCAAATCATTTGGAAAACTTGTCGCTCCCCCTTCCCGGATATGCAAAATCTTTGACATGACTGGTGATGCAAAATAGGTTTTGGACATCGGATCGGCTTCAACGTAGAGGATGAAAAACTCCAGAAATTTTCCACTTTGCAACCAAGTTCCAGAATTGGCGACTCACGTCCTCTTGAAATGTCATATTGCCACTAGGATTTGCCTGGCTATCCTCTCTTGGTGTGGCTTCCATGACATCTAACTAGTACAGAAATGTAAATTAGAACCGGCCCCAGAGAGTCACTTCAGCCAGTTAACTCCACCGTCTGTAGGCGTGGGTTTCTAATGTACGCTTCTTTAGAGCCGGTACCTTGGGGCCGGCTGTAATGACTCCTCTCCTCAGACGGTCGGTAAAATCAACCGTCTCTAATATGGAGACGGCCAATATACGCACCCGTCTGTAAACATAACTAATCAGAGACGTACGTAAACGCTGGCTGTCGCACAACCCGTGGGGTCCGTCATATCCCTCCGGGGCGTAATATTCATTGCCTCCGGGAATATATCCGGGGGGTCCAACTTGGTGAAGCAAATTAAAATAGAATAATTACAGCAACCCGGTCGGTTTTAGCCAGCTAGTTATACAAAGCAAAAAGCTACTATTATTGAAATCAGTTATACTTATACAACATGTACATGTAGAAAATGTTCAGGAAACTTGCTAGATAGATTGTTGAAAACTGCATTTTCGTGCAAACAAACTACCTAGAAAATTGATCAACAATCTAGATAAAATATTGTTCTATAGATCTGCATGTCAATCATGACCTCCAAGATTAGGTGATTGGTGTCCTCATAATGATCAAAATAGGTTGATTGATCTTAAAATGTTTGCCTTCAATAAAAAATGTCCACCCATCTTGTCGAACTCAATGCAGCCATCATTTTTCTTCTTGTACTTAATGGTTGTGACAGCGTAGTCCAGCTTTGCCATGAGTTGATAGGCCAGCGCCTTGCACTATGATCTTAGGTAGTTTCTGCGCATAAAGGACAGCATACAGTATATTAACTTAGGAATTAAAGAGGCATATATACCGGGTAAAGAGGCAGTTCTTCTTGAATTTTAACTTTGGAAAGAGGCACATATATACCATATCATGGCTCTTCAAATTTGTGGTCATCAAACGGGTCACAAAAAGAACACCAACATCGGCCGTTATGGGTAGAAGCTGAACCAGGCGGTCGTTCTCATCTTTCTTCAGATGAACTCTTGGGGAAACTATGTAACTGGCCCCTTCGTCACTCCCAACAGAACTCTCAGAACAATAGGCAGAACTTTCATAATCCTCCTCATTGTGCTCTTCATTGTTGGCATATTTCATAAAGGCAACAGAGATCCTGGGATTTGGTCCTGCAATAGTAAAAACAAGCAGCACTACTCCCCTGTGAACATTGGTGTGCTGGACGAAGTGTTACCATCCTAAGCCATGCAAGCGGGTCGTCCTCCGTCCTTTGGTCACATAAATGGTGTATGTTTTCTCAAGAGCACGAAACAACATAGTGTCGCCTACTACACGGTTGAACGCTTTCCGAGCGTTGCACGGTACTACCTGTGCAACAAAAACATGATAATAAGCGGTATTATACAGTACTATGCAACAGAAACACGTTAAATAATATTAGAAGTTGTTGTCCTACTTACGAATGACTTGTTGTGACGACTCTCAGCTTGCAGATGAACACTAAAATTGGCTCCACGGAGGCTAGAGCACTCGTGCTCGCATAATGGGCATATCATTTCCTGTTAATTAATTAAGTTAACATATGTGCATAACGAATTCCTAAATCATAGCAATTCAGGCTAGTTTTCAAACAAATGTGGGCATCACAAATTCGTAACACATGATATGCAAACCAATTAAAACTAGACAACATCCAGCACAAATTTCTAAAAATGCGCAACACAATTTCTAAAATAAATTGAAAACTAGGGTTAGAACATGCAGCAAACCAAGGAGTTAGCTGCACGGCGAGGCAAGATGTGCTGTGGGGACGGTGAAAGATCAAGGATGTCGCCTAGAGGGGGGTGAATAGGGGTTTTAAAATAAATACGGTTTAGGCTTGAATAAATGCGGAATAAAACTAGCGTTTAATTTATCAAGCACAAAACCTAAACAAGCTAGGTTCACCTATGTGCACCAACAACTTTATGCTAAGCAAGACCAACAACTATGTGATAGCAATATAGATAACTTCAAGCTCGATGGCTATCACAAAGGTAAATGCATAAGTAAAGGGTTTGGGTATAGAAGTAACCACAGAGTGGACACGAGGAGATGTTTCCCGTAGTTCCTTCCCAATGGAAGTACGTCTACGTTGGAGGGGTGTGGAGCCTCCTAGGCACTCCAATAGTACCGATGTGCTCACCCTATTCTCCGTGAGCTTCACCCGTGAGGGATTGGCTCGTTCCACTATGAGGTCGACTTGAAGGCGTTGACCAAACCGATACACCAAGATTGAGGAACTCCACAATGAGTTGGAGCCTCCCAACAATGTCTCGGAGCTTAGCAGCAAGATAAAGCTCCAAAACTCACAAAGGCCTCCTAGGGTTACAACTAACCCAAGAGGCAACATGATCCACAAAGAGTAATAAGCTTCTCAAACTTCACCTCCACGTATCACCGTGGAGAACTCAAACCGATGCACCTAATGCAATGGCAAGAACACAAGAAGTGCTCAAAGTTCTTCATTCTCAAATCCCACCAAAGCAACTAATATTATTGAGAAAGATGGCAGGAAGAGCAAGGAAATCAACAAATGAATCCCAAGATCTAGATCCAATATGCTCCCCTCACTTAGAGGAGAGATTGATTGGTGGAGATGTAGATCTAGATCTCTTCTCTCTTTTCCCTTAAGAAGGAGTAAGAATCATTGGAGGGATTGAGAGATAGGCAAGGTTTAGAGAGTCAACAATGGAGGTCAAAACCGTGCTCAAGTCATTGGGGGTCATTGGGGAAGAAGACCCCCTTAAATAGGACCCCAAAAACCAACTGTTATGTGAAAAACGCGCCCAGGTAGCGGTACTACCGCCGGGCTAAGCGGTACTACTGTAAAAGGCCCCCGAACCAGTTTCTGGCGGTACCACGGGTGGTACTACCACCTTTGAAAAAACAGTAGGAAAAGCAAACACCAAAACGACAATATCTTTTGCATCCGGACTCCGTTTTCGATGATCTTTGGCTCGTTGGAATCACAACATCGAGCTCTACATGATTATGCCGAGAAACATTATAGTCCAAAATGGGAGGATAAAACTAAATGGGGAAAGGTTAGACCTCTTGATAAACGAACAACTGGTAAAACCTCCAACATAAAAAACATAATAAGTTTTTCATACGAAATCCGTTTTTTGATAAACTTGAGCTTGTCTTGAAGAACGTGACAAGCTCTAAAACCACACATGGAGAAAAACCAAATAAGAACCAAGAAAGATGATGTCAAGTGTGCAAAGGTTTGAGCTCTCTCCGAACGATACGATCAAGTTACGCATTAGAGAGCCCCTCTTGAAAGTGTGGCATCTATCATATAAACCGGTCTCCCAACTAACACCATGAGACCGGTAAAATAGAAACCCTATCAAGGTCATAACTTTGCCTTACGCAATTCGCTTGAGTTAGATGATGACGATCTCGATCTCCTCAAGTTGAACCACCTTTTTTGGTTGCGCTCCGCTTGGTGAAGACTCACAAATTGCTCTCCCATACATCACATATGGGAGGCCTCTCTCATGTCCATCTTCACATGACCATATTCTCCATATGGGTGGCAAGCTTCAAGCATATGACATATTCTATATGTTCATCTTAAACTTGCACATCACACACTTGATGATGATCACCACTTGTCATCATCCTTCATGAGCTATATTGATTATGCCTTTTGATGCAAGCACATGGAAAAGATACCTAACCCCACATGGATACTCCACACAAACATATCATGGGTTAGTTCACAAAGCTATGTAGACAATTGCTTACCAGATGTAACATCCCAACTTTGTAATAAAGTGTTAAGTTGAGTAGTCATGTCATTTCATGCATTAATCTTTGCATTAATAAGTTTTGGAATTTTAATTAAAGAAGAAATAATTAAAATGACCTAGAGCTTGTCCTATTTTTAATTGTGGTTCAAAACTTCCTAAAATTCAAAACAAAAATATGTGGGGCTTCTCTACAATATTAGAAGGCTCCGTGAATTTTTGGGTAATTTATTGACTATTTTAAATGCCCTAAAAAATGCAGGAAGTTTTTGTTTAAAAGAATTTCTGTAAATTGCTTTTTCTTTTCTTTCTTCTTCCTTCTCGCGCCAGAAAGCGAGCTGCCTGCCGCCGTGTTGCCTCGTCGATTGCTACCTCCTCTGTGCTCGCCTGCTTGCGAGGATAAGGGCAAAGAGACGTCCGCATCGAGCTCTCTCTTCCCATCCTTTTTTCCCTCTCCCCCGTGCTCCAATTCCTCCTCACGGCCGAACCCTAGTTCGCCGGCCGCCGTCGCCGTGCCGTCGATTCCGGCCACCTCTGGATGAATTGACGCCTCCGTCAGCTCTGCCTAGTTCTCCTCTTCCTCTCCGTCGAGTGCCGCGTGCTGGAACGCCACGAATCGCCGGAATCGCGCCATCTTCTCCAAGTCCGGCCGCCGCCTGTTGAGCACGAGTTCGTCGCCGTCCGAGCTCCTTCGACCTCGCCGTTCATCCCTTCGTGCTCAGGGTGAGCTTGTGATCCTCCCCATGCCCTCCGTTTGATTTATTGTGCATCGTAGCATCGTCGCCGTGAAGCTCGTCGCCGTGAAGCTCGTCGCCGGCCGACGCTCCACCGCGCCATCGCCGTTGCTCCGGTGACCATTCGCTGGCGGCGCCGCCCCCAATCGGTTTCCCGTGCCCGTGCGCGCGCAGCGCGCCCACTCGCGCGTGCCCGTTCGCCCTCCTTTGTCGCCGGCGAGCTCGGCAGAACCGCCGTGTGGCTCCTGTGCCACTGATGTGCGGGCCCCGCACGTCAGGTTTTTATTCTTTTTTGTAAATATTTCGGAAAATGTTAAATATCTGACAGGTGGGACCCAGCTTAATTAATAAATTCCAGAAAATGGGTTAAATCTTATAAATTCAATAACTTTAGATTTGTTTATCAGAAAAATATGATTAATATATCAAAATTCTCAGAAAAATAAATGTTAACCAATTATGTCAAAATACAAACATTTTGGAACATTTCATTTTGGTAAATATTTGGAAATGACCTAAATGCATTTTCTCTAATTATGGAGTTAATTTAAATAAATGCTCATATTTGTAATTTGACTTCAAATAACATTTCAAACATGATCTAGAGTTCCTTGTCAATGCATTAAATTGTTCATGCATACATATTGCGCATTGCATAAATGCCATGTATTGATTGTTGTTCTTTTCCGGTATTTGTTCTTCCGGTAGATCGTGGTTCGGAAGTTGACCCCGCTATAGTTGAAGAACAAGATCTGTTTTCCGACGAACAAGGCAAGCATAACCTCTTATGTGCCCATATATGATTTTCAAGTATTTCACTCTTGTATTTGCATACGATTCCAATGTATTTTGGTCTATAAATAGAGTTATCCTATATATTTGCATCACCCAGATACCCTCAATCATTATTCCTAGGAGCCATAGTTTTGATATGTGTTTATCGCCAAAGCCTTAAATTTTTGCTTAGCCATGCATAGTTGTTTATCTCTGCTACACCCGGTTGGTGAATCAGAGCTGCGAATGACCTTAATATATCAGGATATCGTGCAAAAGGATGTGAGCAGGTAAATTCGACTAAAAGGCCATGGATGAGAGGCCACAGGGGTCTGTGGTGGGTTGTCTCGTTCTCGCCGCCCTAGGACCTGAGGTTCTCGCCTCTTGAACCAAGACTGAGTGTACTTCCATATGTGGCGGGCCTAACACCCTGCTCGACTAACTAACTTGGTTGGTTGTACCCATGGGACACGTAGTTTGGTATTCCATTCGCGTGTGGGTCAGAAACGATTATGAAAAGGTAGGGCCTGGCAGGGATCCAGTGATGGACGAACACGGATCTTGATTCCTGTTACAGAGTAACGGGGACTGTCACAAGGTGGCCATCTCGCGTAATGGCGGCAGCTCCCTGTTATGGATGGCCCATGGAATACAATCAACCAAGGTAAAGGTCGTGGTCAGCCACCCTCTGCCAGCACCCCCGGAAGTGTGTCATGTGGCAATAAGAGTCGGCTGATACGTGTGGTTAAAGTTGTACACCCCTGCAGGGATTAATCTTTTCGAAAAGCCGTGTCCGCGGTTATGGACGACTTGGGAATGGACACGTGATCATAGAGAACCTGAACATAAACGTAAAATCTGTTGACAACGAATGAAGGGTGCTTCCTCGAGGTTGACGAGGGGGTGACCCTAGTTGTTATATGATGTTGATGAGCTGGTGGTTACAACATGATTACAATAGTTGGAAAGGCTCTCTTATCCCTTTTAAAAGTCTACTGTTGATACGAGTTTCTTCCTTCCTCTATTTGGAACTAAATATGGCTTTACGCAAATAAACCTTCATACATACTCTCAGGACAGGCAGATATATAATAGGTTAATTAAGTCTTGTTGAGTACCTTCGGTACTCATGTTTGCTTAATTTGGTTCAGGTGAAGATCCTCACTCCGACGGTGGTTTCTACGTTGACGTCGACGAGCAATTTGGGGTTCCCAGGTAGCAGCCTGGAACGTGTAGGTTGGGTTTGGCTACGTTGCTTACTTTGGCCTCTTAGGCCTTTTGCAGTCTTGTTGTATAGCAACACATTTGCTTTCGTTGTTTGTTGTAATGTTGGGTCATGTGACCTCTGCTTGTAATATTACCAAGTACTGTAATCCAGGTTATGTAATATTACTTTGAAGCGTAGAGTCTGTGATGTGCCAGTTGTCTGCAGTCTTGATCTCTTTATTATACTTTGATAGTTGTGCCTGTGTTATGGCATCAATCGAGGTGTTGTGTTGCCGATGATCCATTCCGAGCAACGCCTGCCAGAGGTTCTGGCCTGGGAGAGGTGTGCCCAGTAACCTTCGGTTGTATCACATAACCAGTGACACACAGCATCTTTGTATAGTACCGGGGTCGGGGCGCTACAATTTTGGTATCAGAGCAGGACTGCCTGTAGGAAACCCTTACTATTGGTCGATGTTGAGTCTAGAGATTGTGAAAACTATTTTGAACCTAAAAATGAGTTGTGAAAATCTCATTAGGATTCTTTTTACTCCTTACCTGGTATCGCTCTGAACTCTGAGTTACCTTACCTTATTTGGTTGCAAAGGTTTTACTTGCTCGTCTGTTATCTTCAAAATCAGGATCAAACTCGTTGGGTGTTTTTCTTAGTACTCCGTGTCAGGTTGCTAATGCTCTCAGAGTTTCAAAGTTTACTTACTTGATCTAAATCATCGATCTCATCATATCTTTGATGTTCCATATCAACTAGTGTGATCTTTTGATAATCACATGTCTTGTTTTATCTACATGATGTCATTTATCATGTTTCTTGATCCATCATGTTATCATTCCATTGTATCCTTTTCCATGGATGTGTTGTTCATGGTTTTGTTTCTTTTTACTCAGGATGGCTAGCGGTACTCGAGGTTCTGTTGGCCGTGGTGGTCGTAACCCTCCTGAGGAAGAACTGCCGCCACCTCCCACAATGGCGCAGGTTCTTCAGAACATTGAGACCAACCGCCTGAGAAATGAACATCTCCTCGAGCAGTTGGTGCAAAACACTGCGCGTCGCGCCAACAACTGTGCCACCCTTGGGGATTTTCTGAAGGCTCAACCTCCCGTCTTCCAGGAGGCTAAGGAGCCTCTTGATGCTGATGATTGGCTGCGTGCCATTGAGCGCAAGTTTGGCGCACTCCATGTTCCAGATGCAGATGTGAACTTTGCTACTTACATGCTGGAGGGTGCAGCTGGTGCTTGGTGGGAAGGCTATCTGGCGTTGTTTGCGCCGGAACATGTGGTCACTTGGGAAGAGTTCGCACTGCTTTCCGAGCTGCTTATATTCCCGAAGCGGTTATGGACCGCAAAAGGAAGGAATTCTTGAGCTGACACAAGGACGGATGGACGTTGAAGCTTATGGCCAGGAGTTCACTCGTCTTGCTCGTTACGCTCCCAGGGATGTGACCAATGATGCTGATAAGCAGGATCTGTTCCGCAAGGGACTTAATCCTCAACTCCGCTATGAGATGATTCCTTTCAAGTTCCAAACTTTCCAGGAACTGCATAATCAGTCCCTCACTATGGAGCAAGGTAGAAAGGATTTGGAGTCTGCTTTGAAGCAGGCTCTGGTGATTCTCGTGCATCATCTTCTGGCTTCAAGAAGCGCCGTGTGTTCATACCATACAGCGCTTTCCTAAAGCTCAAAATGCACCAAGTATTCGGGCTATGTTCCTCGTCCGCCAGTTCCACCTGCTACATCAACCTATGGTGGTGGACAAGGTTATCGTCCTCCAGTTGGTGCTCAGCTGGCCTCACGTTTAAGTGTGGTCAGCCAGGTCATTTCTCGAGGGAGTGCCCTCAAAAGACTGATGGTCGTGGAGTTCCTCCGCCCAAGAAATTTGTGAAGCCTTCTGTTGCTGGTCGTGGTCGTTGAACCACGTTACTCTTGAGGAAGCTGAAAATGATCCAAGCGTCCTTCTTGGTACGCTCGAGTCAACTCAATTCCAGTTACTGTACTGTTTGATTCTGGAGCATCGCATACATTCATGTCACAGAAGTTTGCTCATATGCATGGGATACCTTTTGTGAAGTTGCCTACTCCTCTGTTGATCCACTCTCCGGGTTCTAGTTGGCGAACTACAATGGTTACGCCTGAACTCTTAGTCGATGTAGGGTATCGGATGTTCCCTACACTTCATTGCTTCAGTCAACTGACATCGATGTATTTTGGGCATGAATTGGCTCGTGAAATATGAAGCTATTCTTGATTGCGCAGCTAAGTCTGTCACTTTGACACATCCTTCTGGTGATATTGTCAAGTATTGGTCACCATTAGCATGGCCTCCATCAGCACGTTCTCAGTTCTCGCCAGAAACTGAGTTGAATGCTATGGAAGTTCAAATTCCTCCAGAAATTCATGAATTATTGGTAGTTTGTGACTTTCCAGATGTCTTTCCTGAAGAACTACCTGGCATGCCACCTGATCGAAGTGTGGAATTTGTCATCGATCTGGTTCCTGGAACTGCTCCTATTTCCAAAAGACCTTATCGAATGCCCAAAGAAGAGTTGGTTGAATTGAAACGACAAATCGAAGGGTTGGAACTTAAAGAGTTCATCCAGCCTAGCACATCTCCGTGGGGATGCCCTACTATCTTTGTTAAGAAGCGGGATACCAATGTTCCGCGTCTGGTTGTCGATTATCGGCCGCTGAATGCAGTGACCATCAAAAACAAGTATCCTCTTCCACGGATCAATGATCTGTTTGATCAGTTAGCTGGTGCAACATGTTCTCCAAGATGGACCTGCGATCAGGATACCATCAGATAAAGATCAGAAAGGAGGACATTCCTAAAACGGCTTTTGTTACTCGTTATGGTCTTTATGAGTATAAAGTGATGTCCTTTGGCCTTACAAATGCTCCAGCTACGTTCATGCGTCTCATGAACTCAGTGTTTATGGAGTATCTTGACAAGTTCGTCGTGGTCTACATCGACGATATTCTGATCTATTTAAAACCGAAGAAGAACATGCCGAACATCTACGTTTGGTATTGACAAAACTTCGTGAGCATCGTCTTTATGCCAAGTTTTCTAAATGTGAGTTTGGTTGAAAGAGCTCATATTTCTTGGACACGTTGTGTCTGCTGAAGGTGTTTCAGTTATTCCAGACAAGGTTCAAACCATTCTGAAGTGGGAAGCACCTAAATCAGTCAAGGAGGTTAGGAGTTTTTCGGAATGGCGGGTTACTACCGTCGATTCATTGAGAGTTTCTCCAAGATCTAAACCAATGACTGATCTCCTGAAGAAAGATAGAAAATTCGAGTGGTCAGAAAAGGCTGAGGAAAGTTTCCAAACCTTGAAAACCAAACTGACTACGCTCCAGTGCTTGTTCTTCCAGACACTACCAAGGACTTTGTAATCTTTTGTGATGCTTCGCATCAAGGTCTTGGTTGTGTGCTAATGCAAGAAGGTCATGTGGTGGCTTATGCTTCTAGACAGTTGAAACCGCATGAGCTTAACTATCCAACCCATGATCTTGAGCTAGCAGCTGTCGTCTATGCTTTGAAACAATGGCGTCCTTACCTTCTCGGTAGCCGTTGTGAATTGTACTCGGATCATCAAAGTCTGAAATATCTCTTCACCCAACCAGACTTAAACCTTCGACAGAGACGATGGTTGGAAACAATCAAAGACTTTGACTTAGGTCTCAACTATCAACCCGGCAAAGCTAACGTCGTTGCTGACGCGCTAAGTCGAAGATCTTATTGCAACAACTTGATGGTACAACAATGTCAACCCTCTCTTTATGAAGAGTTATCCAAGCTTAACCTAGAGATTGTTCCATCTGGTTATCTGGCTAATCTGGAAGTGAAACCTTCCTTGAAGACCAAATCAGAGTAGCCCAAAAGCGAGATGTTGGTATTGCCAAGATCAAGAAGAACATTGCTAGTGGAGTTGCTAAATGTTTCTCTATTGATGATCAAGGCACTGCTTATTTCGGCAATCGCTTGGTCGTGCCGAAGAAACAAAGTCTGAGAAGGCTAATCCTTCAAGAGGCTCATGAAACACCTCTTTCTATTCATCCTGGAAGCACGAAAATGTATCGGGATCTAAGGCAAAGCTTCTGGTGGACCCGGATGAAGCGAGACATTGCTCAGTTCGTTGATGAATGCGACGTTTGTCATCGTGTCAAAGCTGAACATCAAAGACCAGCCGGTGCTCTTCAACCTTTGTCTATTCATGTATGGAAGTGGGATGAAATTGGTATGGATTTCATTACTGGTCTTCCCAAGACAAAGAAGGGTCATGATGCTATCTGGGTAGTGGTTGATCGTCTATCCAAAGTTGCTCATTTCATTCCTGTTTGAGAGACCATTCGAGCTAGTCAACTAGCTGATCTATATATCTCTCGGGTAGTCGTTCTTCATGGAGTTCCTAAGAAAATTGTTTCTGATCGTGGGAGTTTGTTCATCTCCAGATTTTGGGGAAGTCTCCAAGAAGCTATGGGAACTCGTCTTTCCTTTAGTACTGCTTATCATCCTCAAACTGGTGGTCAAACCGAAAGGGTGAACCAAATCCTTGAGGATATGCTCCAAGCTTGTGTTATATCCTTCGGTAAAGATTGGGAAAAGTTCCTCCATTTGCCGAGTTCACTTATAACAACAGTTATCAATCCAGCTTGGGCATGGCTCCTTTTGAAGCTCTTTATGGTCGAAGATGCAGAACTCCTTTGAATTGGTCAGAAACCGGAGAAAGGTTATACTTTGGACCGGATATGATCAATGAAGCTGAAGAACAAATTCGCATCATTCGTGAACGTCTGAAGATAGCTCAATCTCGTCAAAAGAGCTACTATGATCGTCATCATCAGGATGTTCACTATGAAATTGGTGACAAAGCCTATCTTCGAGTCACACCTCTGAAAGGTGTTCATCGTTTCGGAATCAAAGGCAAATTGGCTCCTCGTTATGTTGGACCTTTCCCTATCCGTGCTAAACGAGGTGAACTTGCTTATCAATTGGAGTTGCCTTCCAAGTTTCCGGATGTTCATGATACCTTCCATGTGTCTCAACTCAAGCGTTGCTTCAAGGATCCGATGCGGGTTGTTGATCATGAAGCCCTTGATCTTCAGGAAGATCTCACCTATCGAGAATATCCTGTTTGCATTCTTGATGAGGCTAAACGTAAAACTCGTCGTCAAACCATCAAGTTTCTCAAGGTTCAGTGGTCTCATCATTCCGAAGCTAAAGCAACCTGGGAACGAGAAGATCGTTTACGATCTGAGTACCCCGACTTCTTTTCTAAAACCTAGGAATCTCGGGACGAGATTCTTGTAAGGGGGGTAGGCTTGTAACATCCCAACTTTGTAATAAAGTGTTAAGTTGAGTAGTCATGTCATTTCATGCATTAATCTTTGCATTAATAAGTTTTGGAATTTTAATTAAAGAAGAAATAATTAAAATGACCAAGAGCTTGTCCTATTTTTAATTGTGGTTCAAAACTACCTAAAATTCAAAACAAAAATATGTGGGGCTTCTCTACAATATTAGAAGGCTCCATGAATTTTTGGGTAATTTATTGACTATTTAAATGCCCTAAAAAAATGCAGGAAGTTTCTGTTTAAAAGAATTTCTGTAAATTGCTTTTTCTTTTCTTTCTTCTTCCTTCTCGCGCCAGAAAGCGAGCTGCCTGCCGCCGTGTTGCCTCGTCGATTGCCACCTCCTCTGTGCTCGCCTACTTGCGAGGATAAGGGTAAAGAGACGTCCGTATCGAGCTCTCTCTCTTCCCATCCTATTTTTCCCTCTCCCCCGTGCTCCAATTCCTCCTCACGGCCGAACCCTAGTTCGCCGGCCGCCGTCGCCGCGCCGTCGATTCCGGCCACCTCTGGATGAATTGACGCCTCCGTCAGCTCCGCCTAGTTCTCCTCTTCCTCTCTGTCGAGTGCCGCGTGCTGGAACGCCAGGAATCGCCGGAATCGCGCCATCTTCTCCAAGTCCGGCCGCCGCCTGTTGAGCACGAGTTCGTCGCCGTCCGAGCTCCTTCGACCTCGCCGTTCATCCCTTCGTGCTTAGGGTGAGCTTGTGATCCTCCCCATGCCCTCCGTTCGATTTAATGTGCATCGTAGCATCGTCGCCGTGAAGCTCGTCGCCGGCCGACGATCCGCCGCGCCATCGCCGTCGCTCCGGTGACCATTCGCTGGCGGCGCCGCCCCCAATCGGTTTCCCGTGCCCGTGCGCGCGCAGCGCGCCCACTCGTGCGTGCCCGTTCGCCCTCCTTCGTCGCCGGCGAGCTCGGCAGAGCCGCCATGTGGCTCCTGTGCCACTGACGTGCGGGCCCCGCACGTCAAGTTTTTATTCTTTTTTGTAAATATTTCGGAAAATATTAAATATCTGACAGGTGGGACCCAACTTAATTAATAAATTCCAGAAAATGAGTTAAATCTTATAAATTCAATAACTTTTGATCTGTTTATCAGAAAAATATGATTAATATATCACAATTCTCAGAAAAATAAATGTTAACCAATTATGTCAAAATACAAACATTTTGGAACGTTTCATTTTGGTAATTATTTGGAAATGACCTAAATGCATTTTCTCTAATTATGGAGTTAATTTAAATAAATGCTCATATCTGCAATTTGACTTCAAATAACATTTCAAACATGATCTAGAGTTTTGATATGTGTTTATCGCCAAAGCCTTATATTTTTGCTTAGCCATGCATAGTTGTTTATCTCTGCTACACCCGGTTGGTGAATCAGAGCTGCGAATGACCTTAATATATCAGGATATCGTGCAAAAGGATGTGAGCAGGTAAATTTGACTAAAAGGCCATGGATGAGAGGCCACAGGGGTCTGTGGTGGGTTGTCTCATTCTCGCCGCCCTAGGACCTGAGGTTCTCGCCTCTTGAACCAAGACTGAGCGTACTTCCATACGTGGCGGGCCTAACACCCTGCTCGACTAACTAACTTGGTTGGTTGTACCCATGGGACACGTAGTTTGGTATTCCATTCGCGTGTGGGTCAGAAACGATTATGAAAAGGTAGGGTCTGGCAGGGATCCAGTGATGGACGAACACGGATCTTGATTCCTGTGACAGAGTAACGGGGAGTGTCACGAGGTGGCCATCTCGCGTAATGGCGGCAGCTCCCTGTTATGGATGGCCCATGGAATACAATCAACCAAGGTAAAGGTCGTGGTCAGCCACCCTCTGCCAGCACCCCCGGAAGTGTGTCATGTGGCAATAAGAGTCGGCTGATACGTGTGGCTAAAGTTGTACACCCCTGCAGGGATTAATCTTTTCGAAAAGTCGTATCCGCGGTTATGGACGACTTGGGAATGGACACGTGATCATAGCGAACCTGAACATAAACGTAAAATATGTTGACAACGAATGAAGGGTGCTTCCTCGAGGTTGACGAGGGGGTGACCCTAGTTGTTATATGATGTTGATGAGCTGGTGGTTACAACATGATTACAATAGTTGGAAAGGCTCTCTTATCCCTTTTAAAAGTCTACTGTTGATACGAGTTTCTTCCTTCCTCTATCTGGAACTAAATATGGCTTTACGCAAATGAACCTTCATACATACTCTCAGGACAGGCAGATATATAATAGGTTAATTAAGTCTTGTTGAGTACCTTCGGTACTCATGTTTGCTTAATTTGGTTCAGGTGAAGATCCTCACTCCGACGGTGGTTTCTACGTTGACGTCGACGAGTAGTTTGGGGTTCCCAGGTAGCAGCCTGGAACGTGTAGGTTGGGTTTGGCTACGTTGCTTACTTTCGGCCTCTTAGGCCTTTTGCAGTCATGTTGTATAGCAACACATTTGCTTTCGTTGTTTGTTGTAATGTTGGGTCATGTGACCTCTGCTTGTAATATTACCAAGTACTGTAATCCAGGTTATGTAATATTACTTTGAAGCGTAGAGTCTGTGATGTGCCAGTTGTCTACAGTCTTGATCTCTTTATTATACTTTGATAGTTGTGCTTGTGTTATGGCATCAATCGATGTGTTTTGTTGCCGATGATCCATTCCGAGCAACGTCTGCCAGAGGTTCTGGCCTGGGAGAGGTGTGCCCAGTAACCTTCGGTTGTATCACATAACCAGTGACACACAGCATCTTCGTATAGTACCGGGGTCGGGGCGCTACACCAGACCATTGGATCACAAGATCCCACATGGGACAACATGTAGCTTTGTGTGTTGATCACTTGAATCTATCCTTTCCACTTAGCCTTGATCAACCTTGTATATTTCCTTCTCTCTTCACAATGATGATATCTTGAAGGTGAACATGAATATCCACGCTATTCTATTCTTCAAGACATACTTGCAATATGCTCAACTCTACATGACCATTCTTCATATAAACCCTTGAATAGAACCTTGGTCATCATATAATCTTCTTGGGTCCAACACATGAATTCCAAGCTTTGCCTATGGACAAGATCTATAAGGATAGCTCAATGCAAACATTAGTCCATAAGGATTGTCATTAATACCAAAACCAAACATGGGGGTACCATGCTCTTTCAGACGGGCCGGTTCGGAGAGTGGCCAGCAGCGTCAGGTAGAGTCACGTACGGCGGCAGGAAGGCACAGCGACGGGGGACGGCGGCGGACCAGAGCAGCGACTGGGAACGGCGGCGGGGAGGCGCAGCCGCGGGGAACGGCGGCGGACCGGCGCATCTAATGGGAATGGCGGCGGGGAGGCGCAGCCGCGGGAAACGGCGGCGGACCGGCGCAGCGACGGGGAACGGCGACGAGGAGGCGGGGAATGAGGGGGACGGCGGCGGGGAGGCGGGGAGTGAGGAGGGTGGCAGCGGGGAGGCGGACGAGGGTTTAGTGGGGAGATGGGCGAGATTTCGATTTGTGGCGTGGCGGCAAGAAGGGGAAATTTCACCCTCCCGTTATCAATTTGGAGCCCGAAATTTTCCACTTTGCCGCCAGATATTCACAATCCGCACCGTCCGGATATGTTTGTTCACTCCGAGATTTACCATAATCCAAAATACTTACAAAATATTCAAACATAAGTGACGATAAATGATTTATGCATCCTAATTAATGTTACACTAACTTGTAGAAGGAGAAATAGGTTCATATACCGAAGATAATTTATTAGGTAGTAGAAAACTTGTAGCTTACACGGAAAGGTCTGGTTGTATTAACGACGTTCTTCTTCTTTACAGCTGTACTTCAAACCTATGAAAGAACTTTTCACAAAATATGAGAAATTTTTATGGTTTCAGATAGTGGGCTCATAGAGTTACCATAATACGGATTATTCACCCATGTTCATCATTTTTGAAGAAATATTAGTTTGGTATATTAAATTAGCAAACATTTGGATCATAGCCGGAACCTCCGGATATTAAATTAGCAAACATTTGGATCTCGCGCAATATTTGCGCCATATAACGATGAATAGACAATATGGATGCATACATGTAGCTCAGAATTTATCACATATATTGCAAATATATCAAAATATATCAAAATTTGATCTTTCCATACTTTTAAACGTCTGTACCCTCCGGACTATTTGAAATGGATGACCAGATCGCATGGATGTCTACATGCGCAGGCTTTGACCACATTTTTTCCAGTGTGAACGGCGCAGTGTCTGAACCTCCGGATAAATGACCTCCGGGTCCCACCCAGAACCACGACCGGCCAGCGCAGCACCCGAGATTCCCCTCCGGACTTGTGAGCTTTATTAACTACGGCGCCGGATGGTAGAAATCCATCCCCTCCGATATTCCCCTTCATCTAGAGCACAACCTAGCTAGCCTTATCCAACACCTCCATCCGCCTCTCACCGGCCAATCCAAGATCCGCCGCCGCGCGCATCATGCATCGCCGCCTAGCCACGACCCACTCAAAGCTCACGCGTGAGCGCTACGCCACCATTGCGGCGGAGATGCGCGCGGCGGCCAACATCCCAGATGCGGCGGAGACATTGACGGCGGCCATGGCGGAGGCTGTGCAGGAGATGCGCCCGCCCACCGGCAATATTGCATTGGTCTTCGCCATATCGAAGGCCGTGGCAGAGGTCGTGGTGGAGTTCTTGGCGGTCCGCGCTGGCCGCAAAGGCGTGCCTGGCCGCGGCGGCGGCAGATGGTGTCACGGGCGTGGTGGAGAGCCAAGCTTCGACGGCGGGCAATGGCGGCGAGGTCGTGGTGGATAGCCAGGCCTCGCCGACGGGCAATGGTGGCGAGGGCGAGGGCCAGGCCGTGGAGGCGACGCGCCGGCGCCCAGGTCGCTCACCCGTCTTGAGGCCGTCAAGGAAGAGAACCGCGCGGCCTGGCAGCAAATCCAGGCCGAGCGCGTGGACGCCGCACTCATCGGGCAGATGAGGGCCGACCCTGGCCTTGTCGAGTAGAACCGCGACATCCTGGATGCCGCGGCGGCGGCGCGCGCGACGGCCGCTGGCGAGGACGGCGACTCCGACGAGGACATGCCGGACGCCGAGGCGGGAGACGACAACGAGGGCATGCCGGTGGCCTTCTATGAGGACTACATGCCCGACTCCGACGTGGACATGCCCGACCATGAGGACGGCGTCTGGTAATCCTCAATCGAGGATGACGACTAGATCTTCCTACCTAGCCCTTTCGTTTAGACCGATCGATCGTCGAACGGTCGATCTATTAGTAGGTAAGCTCGTTCTCTAGCTAGTAGTATATTAGAGCTCGAGATCTGGCTAATTAATACATTTTGTTAGGAGAGCTAGCTTTGATCGATCCGTGGCCAGGATCGATCGATCGATCAGCCATTGATCGATAACATATTTGCGCGCGAGTTGTGCAGGGGCGGCGCGTACATATTTTGCTAGGATGGACGATCGATCATATTAATTAGGTTGGCCAGCAGCCGGCGGTGAAAATTTGATACCAAATTCACTGTATTTTGCTACTAATTATAATAGTAACTTATGAACTCTGATTGAATATCTGTTTAATTAATTTCCAGTTCTCATGATTTTGTTCACGTTTTCGCGCGCACTCTGTGTTCAGTGTAAAGTTCCTTTCATTTAGCGTGGGAGAGCTATTTCTACGGCGAAGTTTCCCAGCCATCTCTACTGGTTTCTGCAGGCGGTGAAGATTTCTAGCCGTCTCTAAACGTTTTGTATGGGAGACGGCGAGCAGTATCGGCCGTCGCAGGATATATTAGAGACGCCCAGAAAATAGAACCGCTTGATGAGATATGTTCCAAACAGATGAAAATTTATTTTGGTTTGACCGGCTCTAGTCTCCCATTTGAGTTTTTGTACCAGTGTCTCTCCCGCACTTTGGATAAACGAACCTGATGTCAAAGAGTGTTGGGGGAATCTAGTTTTAGAAATGTGTCGAGCTCGCAAGGCCTTTGCTTCTTTGGACATGCTCGTTTCTTGGGAAATTTAGAAGGAGAGAGAAATGTTAGGGTCTTCCGGCACTATGGCATCAAGAGGAGGCCAAATGGTGAGGATGGTCAGCTGTGGGTATCAGATCGACAAGGCAGGCAGGGATCACGTACCTTTTGCGCGTGCTCTGCTACCGTCCCAATAATCGAGCATAGCCCCCGTTTCATTTTTCTACAATGATGTCGCACATAAAACACACGCATCCCGGCCCCTACACACGGAAGTCACACACTCACACGAGTACCATGTGTGTGAAATGTGAATATTCAAACCCTGCGTGTCAAGTCATCGTTGTTGTGTCCGGATGTAGGCAGGGGATCCATGCATGGTTTATTAAAACAGTAATGTGACCGGATGTTGTGTCTCCCAGCGTTCACGGGGAGAGGGAGCACCTGTATTTTTCTCACGAAGTCTTTTCCTACTTGCCACTAGGGTTGTAAAGCGTCGTCTGGATCCGGCCCGCTTCGTATACAAACATATAGAGTTTAGTTCCACGGCCCGCTTCATATAGAGTTTAGTTCTACGGTTGTCCGGATCCGGTCTGTGGTTTGTTATCTTTTTCATGTTTGTACGGATATCTTTCGAAAAGTATAAGATTGTGTCATGAAAGAATAAAGAGTTTGAAAATCTCGAAAATTTGTTCGATTCATTTAGACTTTATTTTATAATTGTTGTAGTCAGCTCATGTATCTCTACCATGTACTATTCACTACTATAAATATATGATGGTATTGATTGTAGAAAAACATATAGAGTTCCTTTCTAAACTAAATTGTGGTGGGTTAGTTTAATTAGTACTGGATACGACTTTTGCGGGACTATGCGGGCCGCCGCTTTGCAACCCTATTTGCCACTCACTCGTACCGTATGAAAAGTAATGATAAATTTTCTGAAAAGAAGAAACATCGCTCATTGGTATGATCGCTATTGTCAAATCCTTTTAGGCACACCTATCTCGTCTGTGTGGGGCTATTATAGGTAAAATCCTACGCGCACCTATCATGTCCCGCCTTGTGATGTTGCATAATTAATTACTTCAGTAGCAAAAGCAGAGCATGTTTACCCATGATCAACTGCTTTTTCTTATCAAATGATTCTTTCTCACTATTTTCCTTTTAACTTTGTTTTGTCTCTCAGCTACTCATTTCAACTACGTTTCTCCTTCCAAAAAACTTTGTGCTTAACTGTGTTTTTCCTTCTCAACTTTGACCTATCAATTGTGTTTCTCGAAAGAATTATACATACCCCCCCCCCCCCCCCCCCCCCACCCCGCCCCCAGAGTTTTCGGAAAATAGACAGAAAACCCCCCTCAAGTCTAAATTGGCTCACATAATTCCCCTAAGTTTGCAAAACCGGAAACTTGTGCTCAAATTTGATTTTAAATGTTCATATGGCCTACCCATCACAAACAAATTTGGGAACCCTTGTATACATTTATTAGAGAAAACCACGTTGAATCCTATGTGTGGGATCATACTGACATTGTTGTGTTGATCCAGGACATCAAGATCATCCCGCGGGTTTCAAGTTTGTGACGTTTTGTCATATTAATTGTTTGGTTAATGATTGAGCACACATTCTAGCCTGTAGAGCTGACCACTATGTTTTTACTATTCTCCCTGTTGGTGTCTGGATGCATCTTTGACACTCTTTGTAATGAGTTAATTTGATCAATAAAGAGGTGAATTCTGTATTAAAAAAACCAGCAACGCACCAACCGAACCCGTGAAGAGTAGTAAATCGCTGGTATACGCTAGCCATCCAACAATTAGCGATTCACTCCGCATCACACCAGATGGGGAATGGATGGTCCGATGTCCACTCCGACCAGGTGCACCGAATCCCGACTCATGATGTTACATGTATTCCCTCCGTTCACTAATATAAGACACTGAACCCAGTTTCAATTTTGATTACTCCTTCCATACCAAAATATAAGACGTTTTAGATTTGTCATATACGGAGTACATATGGATAGAAATGAGTTAATCGACACACTAATATGCGTCTAGATATATACGTATCAGAAAAATGCTAAAACATCTTATATATTGGTACGGAGGTAGTACATACATACTAAAATGAGTGAATCTATATAAAATAAGTTTAGATGCATTTGAATTAAGAAAATTGAAATGACAGGTGCAGTGAAGGGAGGGAGTACATATACATGTTTGAGCACGTACGGACCAATAGCGTTGACTTTGGACAAGTAATCAGGTGTTAGCAGCGGCACAGGAGACAAAGCACAGTCACGCATGTGATAGCGATGGTTCGTTCAAAAAACAAAAAACAAAACCTTTCCTCTCCACCACCCTCTGTTTTGAGAGTCGTTTCTCTCTTTTCCTCCGCCTCGCCGGCTTGCTTCTTGCTCCTCTCCGGTGGCGTTGCTGCTCGGAGTGGACGCGGATGCGCAGCTTGGCATGTACATAGTAGATGTAGATTTGCTTTAGCCCTTGTGTTAGGTGTTGCCGTAATGGTGTTTTCGTTTGAGGGTAGGACGGCGGAGCTCGGCGCCCAGATATGCCGCGCCGTGGATTTCGTCTTCCTCGCTGCATCTCGCTGGTGGCAGGTGGTGATGCAAGGGAGGCTGACGGATCCGTGCATCCCTCCTAATAAGGTGCGCAGAGGAAGCATGTTGATGGGGCGCCCCGACCAGTCCTGCCTCTTCACTGTTCTTCCGCTCCTCGCAGTGGGGTTCCCATGGTGGGAATCGAAGGCGGCGACGATGCGGAGTTCTGGTGGCTTCTTCATAAAGGTCGGGCCCCTGATCTTCTCTGCCTGCTAATTCTTTCTCTGTCTGTCTCCTCCGAATCGTGGCGGGTTTCTGGAGTTCGACGGCGGACTTGCTCATACGGTCAAGAGGCGGAAGATTGGGTTCATGCTTGGAATTTCTGGAGAGGAGGAGCTTGTTCTTCTATGCCGCAGTGGCCGCGGGAAGAGGAGCTGGCGAATTGGATCTGAAGTTCCATGGGGAGATATGGCTGCGTATTGCGGAGTGCATCAACGGCGGCGAGCTCACGCCGCTGTTCTTCTTGGCCGAAGGGGCCACTCCGTGCTGTGGTGCCCTGGGCGCCATAGCTTTTGCAACCTCTAGGCCGGCGAGGCATTTCGGAGGCTCTCCATCAGTTCCGTTGCGGCATCCATCGTCGCTCCGTCGCCAAGTGGTCTCATCCCCGGTGATGGCGCTGACGGCCGCTGCGCTGAGCTGTTCGTCGACGGTGGTGTAGGACCTGATTGCAAATCCTTTTCTTTAGTTAAGGTCCTGTTTGTAATAGCTAGGGACTTGGTTGTAATTTTCTCTTTATTTGAGGTCCTTGATGTAAATTGTAAACCCACCGAGTAATGCTGTCTGGACCCTTCGGGGTCCTTCTCCTTGTTCAAAAAAAAAAGTAGTCCCGGCGTTCTCGCCCATTTCGCTGTCGTTTCTCCGGTGAGTTGAAAGCGATTTTACTTTGTCGTTTTTATGCTTTGATTAAGTATGCAGTAGTACATGTGCAGATCGATGTGCTGCACAGTGTGAGCGCCAAAGAGCGATCGATCGAGTTTTTCATGTTTTAGCTACCGCCTAATTATTATAGAGGATTGAAGATTGAAAAGCTACTTATTACAGAAAAATCAAGGCAATCATATGCATGCCGTGTCAAGGCGATCATGGATGCATGCACGCAGCTGCGCATGTTTGCTGGAAAAGAGGTAGCGAGATCATGAGCGATGAGAAGAAATACGTTCATGAATCATGGGCATGAACGACATAGAATGCTCCATTGCTTTGACGGATGCTTGGTGGATTGATATTCCTAAAGGCAAGTACAATAGGTACAGCCAACAGCATGTAAGAAATTAAATAATCTATTTTTGCTTAGTTAGAGGTGTATTGTATATTGCATAACTTGTCCCGAAGGAATGAAGCATGTCCTGGTAAATCACGGACTATGTCTTATGTAGTGGCACGAGATCGAGATTTACAAATGATCAATGTGGTAATGAGTAACGACTATCCACTGTCACAACGATAATGGGAAGTTAATCCCTAGTGGCGCTGATTAGTAACACTACACTTACAGGGTGTTTGGTTAGCCTTTTTTCTTGGCTTTTGACTTTGGCTTATAAGGCACAAAAGTATCTAAATAGGTGTTTTTGACTTTTGACTTTTGACTTATACCATATTGTAACATAAATCAAAAGCCAAAAGCACCAATTTTGGTGCTTTTTGGGCTTATAAGTCAAACCCAAAAGCCAAGTAAAAAGCCTAACCAAACACCCTCTATCGATTGATAACGCCAATTTTCATTGCGTGTTGGAACGGGTGATCTTCTGCTTTCGAAGCTTGTTGGATTCAACATCTACTATTGGGGCCACGGGTTCCAGTCGGTCTAGTACGTCCTTTTTCTAAGCTTTTTTACTTTTAATATTCCCAGACAAAATTTTCATTCTTATACTCTCTTTTATTTTATTTTTTGATTTTCTTCAACTTAGCATTTATTAACAATTCATATTTATGTGTTTCTAAATATTTTTCACTTTGCCATTTTCAATATTTTCCTTTTTGTGTTTTTTCTATTCCTTTTGTGACTCTCGTATGTTGCACTTAAGATTTATTGGTGTTGCTGTAAAAACTTGTAGCTAGCAGTTTTACTCACACATCTACTCTCTCCGTTCCAAATTAATTGACTTGGTTTGATCTAAATATGGATGTATCTATACTTGTTTGATGTCTAGATACATCCATGTGTAACAAAATGTGTGTCAATTAAATCCGAACGGAGGGAGTATATGGCTTGTTTGAGAGATATTTGTTGTATTAAAGCCAAAATAAGTGACATGTGTTGCACGCGTGGAACAAAGGGTTCCCATAGGCCCTCCATGTGTGGGCCACGGTCAACTTTGGATCCTCCCTGGTCAACATGGGCCACAAACGGCTGAGCCCGGAAGAGTAAGCACTACTAGCCTTCTACGTCCCAGGAACGACCCGCCCCTGGTGGAACATGACAAATGCGCCGACAAGATCTACAAGGAGACCTCTCGGGAAAAGCTCCCGGAAACATCTCAGGGCTTCGCCTGGGAATTCTTTCCGGGGAACGGGCGGAATTTCCCCGGAAACCCTATGATATGTGACGACAAGGTCTAGTGGGTGGAAATGTGACGACAAGGTCTAGTGGGTGGAAAAGATCCACATTTTTTGTGTATGGTCTATGCTGAGGCGCAGCGGTACTTTCCCTGAGCTCAAGCCAACACAGTCACATGCCCCACAACCACGCTTTGGCTAAAGCTGCGCAACCTTGGCCTTATCCTGGTAAAAGGCAGGCAAGCAAGACAGAGGAAGTATCTTCCACCCACCAACCCCATCACTTGTTGGGGGTCGTGGGCTGCAGCCGTTTTGTGGTCGGACGGCTGGCGTCGTGCCATTGTGGTATCCCCTTAAGCTATAAAAGGAGGACCATGGCAGACTCAAAAAGATCAGATCATCTTGAGCGGCAAGCCAGAGAGGAAGAGAGACGAGTCTAGATCAGAACTCGCCTCGCCTTACCTTTCTTCCTCCTCAGCACATTGTAGCCCGGAAATAGTCACCACCGGCATCTATTCAAACAAGCAAGAGTAGAGTTTTATGCTTCATAGCGGCCTGAATCTGGGTAAACTGCTTGTGTTGTTTACTTTCCGCATCGCTCTCGTGCTCACAAGATCCTCCTAGCGCACTTATATCGAATCTCTGAAAGGGAGTACTCGGATTCCCGGTGTCCGAGTCCGTGTTCTCGGACACGACAACATGATAGAGTTGTTTTACCTTTGCCCATTCATAAAATTTTCTACCCAGTACATGACCATTTGTATTGTATGTATAAATATTTCCTGAATTATTGAATGCATCTAAAACATATTAAACATTTTTAGTTGCTGAAACAATTTTGGCAATGGATTAACCTTAATTTGAGATACGTGAGCATTCTCAAGTATATGGTGTAAAATGTTTTAGAATACAAAATTGTGCACCGCTCATTTTGTTTGAAACATATGAATAAAAAAATTAGAAATACATATAAATAGTTTTTTTAGGGAATATATAAATAGTGTGATGGCTGGGCTGATAGACGACAAACCTCCGGCAATAGAGGCTTGGTTTCATTGCGTAGTGGGTCCAAATTTATACCCGTTTCGGTTGTAACGACTACTGAAGGCCCAAGGCCCAAGAGAAGTAGGGCAACGTGTTCGTTGGTTAGCCCGCTCCCTGACTTCCATCCTGCCCTTACATCCGTCAGTTGTCTCTACGAACACAGCACGCAAACGTGGGGGAGACTAGAACCTAGAAAAAATCCCACCTTTCGATCTGCTTTGCTGCGCGGCGCGGAACAGCTACCAGCGTTCATGGCGGTGGAGGAGATCACCGACGGCGTGAGGGCCCTCAAGGTGGAGGACGGCGAGGGCGCGGCCGCGGCCGCTGCCGCACCGGCTACCGGCGCCGCCGGGGAGGGGCCGAGGAGGGGCAACAACAGCAGCAACCGCATCCAGGTGTCCAACACGAAGAAGCCCCTCTTCTTCTATGTCAACCTCGCCAAGGTAACAATATAATCCCGCTGCCGCCTCCTCCTCCTTCTCCCCGTGCGGCTCTAGATGGTCAATTCCTCCGGTACTGATCGCCGTTTCTGAAAACGGTTTTCGTTGGTTTGTTGCAGAGGTATATGCAGCAGCACGGCGACGTCGAGCTCTCCGCGCTCGGGATGGGTGAGTTTTCTTTCTCTTTTATCTCGGATTTTGTGGTACTAAAGAAACCTATTTTGGTTTCGCTGACTGCTCTGCTATTATCGTAACTAGCCGGTCATAAGAGATTGTGCTTGATCCAGTAGTGCACTGCTTACATGCGTAGTTCGTCACTCTGAGACTTTCATGATTGATGTATCCCTAAAATATTTGGGATGGCTTAAACCCTAACTTTAAGGTGTTGCAAAGTTTCAGAAACAACGAGCTCCTTTAGTCAAAAGAAAACCCCTGTGATATTTCTCTTCAAGGTTCTAGCTAGTGTTGTCATGGGATATGCCTGTTTGCATAATTGCATGACTGAACGGTTTAGTGTTGAGTTGTGCAAAGTTAATCCGGTTATCGGCCAGGTGATCTATTGAATCATGCCCTCCGGCCGGGTAGTGTGATATAACGGTGGGCGCATCTGCAATACTTCTGCATACCATGGGTCTTTTGATTTGGATGTAGAAAACACAAGTATGAGTCTTTACAATTATCATCAGAATTTTTAAAGTAAAACTGATTACATATGTAAGTTATTGGCTGTCATCTGAACTAATAATGGCACATTTGCATCTAATTTGTTTCTGTGGTTGGCGTTTTCTCTGTAGATTTCTCTGCTGTTTAAATCTGCACTAACCAATATCTGTTTGCAGCCATTGCTACGGTTGTGACCGTGGCGGAGATTCTGAAAAACAACGGCCTCGCTGTTGAGAAGAGTAAGAACCTTCTTCTTTCCTTGTACACTAGATCATATGTCTCATCTTATCTCAGTAAGCGTTTCTCAAGATTCACTGTGATTAACTCAGAACTTTCCCCTTTTAACTATGACATCTGTAGAAATTAGGACATCCACTGTGGAAATAAACGACGAATCGAGAGGCCGCCCTTTCCAGAAGGCCAAGGTAAGAAGAGATCATGTTGTGAACTTCATTGTGGATCGTTTCTTTGTTTTCTGTATGAAACTCCACGCCGCGACAAGGAAACTGAATTTGTGATGGGTTCACACAGATTGAGATCGAGTTGGGGAAGAGTGACAAGTTCGACGAGCTGATGGCCTTGGCTGCGGAAGACGCCGAGGATGGTGAGGAGGAGGCTTGAAGACAATTTGCAGTAGCAATCACCTCATGTTGCTGTACTTTGTTAGTGTTGTTGTTTTTGTTTAAAACCAATGCGTGAGAGATGTCGTGTGTTTGTTCAACTCATGTTTCCCCATGGCAGTGTGTCTGAACTTGAGTGTAGCAGATGATAATATGTTTTGGTGTTTCAAGGCATCTCTCATTCTCTTGCATGTTTCCTCCAACTGCTGGCTTGTTTTCATGACAGTGTGTAAAACTCATTGCCTCATTGGTTTGGGCTGCTGGTAATCTGTTCCCATTCTAGACAGCTGTTTCGGCGCTGATCTGGTGAATATATGCGATGGTTGCCCTATAAGCAAAGTGTAAACTCTACGAGTAAAATTTCTTTTCGTTGCGTAATTATCTGTTGCTAGAACGTGCCACGTCGCCGGAGGGGGCGCCATGCGTTCGTGCGAGAGGCAAGTCGCAGCAAGTCACTGAACAGAACATCCAGCCGCAGCACAAGCAGAGCTGGGGTGGACGAGGATGGCGACCATGACCGGCCGCTACTGCTGCAGGTACGACTCGCCCTCCGTCCTTCCGCTTCAGCCACAGCACCGCCCCAAGCCGCACCGGCGACCCGTAGCAGGCGGGCGGGGACGGCTGTCGACGAGCTTGTGGGTGGCCGCGTCGGCGGCTGAGCCCGTGCAGGCGGCCACGGACGCCGAGTTCTTCCAGCCCTCCGACACCAGGCCCATCATACTCTTCGACGGTACTACTGCGCGCCCCAACCCTTCTCCTTCCCCCTCCTTCCCACAAGCAAACACGTCGTGACCTCTGTCTGCTTGCGCAGGCGTGTGCAACCTCTGCAACGGCGGCGTCCGGTTCGTGCGGGAGCGCGACCCGGGCCGGAGCATCAGGTACATCCCTCTCCAGAGCGAGTCCGGGAGGAAGCTCCTGCGGAGGTCAGGGAGGTCCCCCGACGACATCTCCAGCGTCGTCCTCGTCGAGAAGGACAGGTAAAATTACCAACTGAATTCACCTTTCGAGCTCCACATTAACCATGGTCGGATCAAGAAGAGTCCACCCTTGCTGTGCAGGTCCTACATCAAGTCTGAAGCCGTGCTGAGGATCATGGAGTACCTCAACCTGCCCTTCCCCAGCTCGCCCTTTTCCTCAAGATTGCCCCTCTGTAAGCTCCTCCTCTGACACCACACATCCATCCACAGCTCAATTCACATGCACGCACCATGTTCGATAAATTGAACGGACGCGATGCAAGCAATTTCTTCATACTGATTCCGCCGCGCTGCGATTCAGGTTTTTGAGGGACTTCGCGTATGATAATGTCGCCAACAACCGGTACCTGGTGTTCGGCCGCTCAGAGACGGAAGCATGCGAGATACTCTGAATTGCTGCCCCGACACCTCGGTGCTCCGCTTTACATTGTATGACCATACAGTAAGAAGTTTGTAGACATACATGAGCATATATATATGAGATGACATTAACCATCAATAGAAGAATCAACCTAATTTCAGTGGTACTCTACTCCTTACATGGCACTCATCTACCTATGGTAGCTTTGCGCTGCTCCTCTTCGTCTATCTACACGTGGTACACGTGTTAACAGCGGGGAGTGCTTCTGATCAGGTGTGCGAGAACCGTACTTGTGGATTCACCATGCCCGAGATGGTACCATGGGCGTTTAGGATAGTGGCTTGTGTTGGGGCACTATGGCGAGTCCACGAGAGGTTAACATTTTTTAGATAGATGTCACGGCACTGCACACTTTTGCTGCACAGGATTTTGATGGCCTCCCGCTCCGAGGATGTCCCCTGGATGTTGATGAATCTGGCGTCGGATATGGCCACACCACCATCCTGCAAACACAACAAAGTTCAGCGCATTTGTCATTCAGGATGTATCTCATTCTTCATGATATGGCCACTGTGGTGATGGTTCAGTAGATTTCACCTGTGGTGGACAATTTCCCTGGGGACAGTAGAACTGGTCGATATCGATAGGATATTGGACTGCAGTCATGTTGATGTTCTGGAAAAGGAATCCGTTTGCTGTGCCATTCCCTCCCTGCATTCATAATATCATACTGTATATTAGGGGAATATTGCTATATATGCCTATTGTTTGCAGCTAGCTTAGGATATGCACATATTATATGCAACCATCAGTAAATATCTTTGAATATAATCAAGGCGCAGTTATGCACAAGGCATGTATTAGATGTCGTTTCAGTGTTACCTGCCACGATTTGATCCTCACACCAGTCAGTGTTTTATAGAAGCTGCAGTTTGATACTGTAATTCTTTCCACCAGCGCTGTTGTACCACCACCTCCCAGGCTTCCCACACTGCATAAGATCAAAAAAAGTTGCTTAGCTCAATGCATGCTACTATGAAGTTTATTAGTAAGCACTTGATCAGCACAGGCCTATGTACGCATGGTGTACATTTGTACCTGATGCCATGACCAGGCCCACAAGTGCTGTCAGTGATATTAACATCACTGGTGCCTGATAGAATGGACACACAATCATCTCCTGCGTTAATTTGTCCAATGTCAGTAGTATTCCAAACACATTTGGGGCCAGAGTGCAATGTTGATACATGGATCTAAGGGCTACTGAAAGGGCCGTACCGGTTTGGATAGAGCAAGACGATATATTCACATGGTCGGACATCGCCATGTTGATCCCGTCCGTGTTAGGGCTATCGCCCGGCGCCGTGATGGAGATGTTGTGCAGATGCACCTGGCTGCACCGGAACATGCTCATGTGCTTGTCGGGGCTGTCCTTCAGGTGTATATTTCTCACCCATAGGTTGTTGCAGCTTGCGAATGCCAGCAACTGATTTTACAAGTATATAAGTCTGAGTTTCCAGATACATACATATGTTGTCTACCTGACTAGTTTCAGACTGAAACTGAAAGAGATATCATGTGTGTTACTTACAATTGGCCGGACACTGCATTTCTGTTAAAAAATGAGAGGTATATCAGAATTCAGATTGTTGCCAATGAACAGAGCAAGAAGCAACAGGTTACTGCTGAGCAGCTTACCTTTTGGTGGAAGCAAGTCCACCATATGGCGCCGCGACCGTCCATTTGGCCGCTCCCGTCCACCGTCAGGTTGTCGGCGCTGTAGAAGGTAAGGAGGTTTGCTGCTCCAGTCGTCCAAATGGCGTTAGGCGCCACGATGTTCCCATCCAGCTAGACAAATACTGATTCAGTTATACTACTACTCTTACAGATGGATTGGATGATGCAGGACAGCCGGCCTGACTGTCGACAGAGGTTACCTGCACGGTGATCGGCGACTGGCAGGGTCCCTCAAGCCTGATCTGGCTCAACAAGAACGTCCTTCCTCCAGGGAGAACCATGATCGGCGAGCTGGCGTCGCCGCAAGCTGCTTTCCATGTCTCCGCGAACGCCTTCCGACAGAGAGGAAGATGCAAGATATCTGATCAGCAATGTGATGGAGAAGCGGCATGGAATTAAGTTGAGAATCGTCGATCAGGTTTACGTTGTTGCTTACCTTTGCATCATCTGTGGTGCCATCTCCAGCAGCGTGGTAATCCAAGACGCTGTATGTTTTTCCTTGCTGCTCTGCGGCCACCACCGCAGCTGGAACGCCGGAGAATACGAGCAGCGGCAGTAGCACGAAGAAGGTACGTTCTGGTCCAACCCTCTGCTGGTTTAAAGATCCGTCAAGGCAAATTACCATGGCCGATAAGAAGATAATCCAGAGCAGATGATCAATTGTGAACTGATCTAACACCTACCATGATTTCCGATGTCGATATACCTCTTGATTGATTCGATCGAGGAAGGAGAGCTGAGGATGATGCTACGATGCAGTGTGCTGCTGTTGAACTACACCTAGTGCCAGGCGACGAGAGCACATGTTGGTGAGGCGTGCGTGCAGTGGTAGGAGATGGTCTGGAATCTCCTGTCCTAGTAATGCACTGTGATCGATCTCGGAGTGCAGATTGGAATTTATTTATAATCAGGCCGGCTGCTCGATCAACGCCAGCGTAACCGCGAGGCCCAGATTGTCATGCGGTTATATCGACATGGCGATCCTGCCTAGCTGCGTTTGCTCCTGTACAAAATTGCACCGACATTTTCAGAACGGAATCGCGCTCGTTTTGGAAACGAGTTAAAGTTAGATATACGTTTTCGTAATAGTACTGTATATGTTTTTGTAGCAGTAATAATAGGATTATTAAATTAGAGATATGTTTCTTCTCTTGCAGAACAAGATTTTCGCTGCGTTTCAAATGATTGCTGATTTGTCGCTGGAGGATTTTAACTGTTTTTGTTAGGATTATGCGATAGCGTGCATGCGCGACGTCACCGAGGCCATCCGATCGTAGAACGGACGGTTTGGATGGGGCGGTCGGGGAGGATCGTCGTGAATCCCGACTTCTGTGATACCGGTCGATGAGTAGATCACGTACGATCTCTGGCACTTCGTCTCAAATCTTGCAACGAATCCCATCAGATTTTCGCGTTCACAAGGTTGCCATGAGGCTGGGGTTAATGTACGAGATGCACTCATGTATGCGTGACGGTTCGCACCAGGATTTCAAATGCCGTGAGCTGACGTGGTGCATCACCAGAAGAAGTGGGTCCTATACCTTCCAATATGAGACACGGGTCTAATACAAAAAAAAATTAAAGAAAAGCTGCGTGTATTCAATCAGGATACAGAGTACAAACACCAACACACGCACGCTACACAGGCTGAAAACAGAGAACAGAACCAGCAGCAGAGCGGTGAAGAACAGTGCAGACCACCACGAAGCCCTCCTCCAATCGACCGCCGTCGACGAGTAAGAAAGCAGAGCCACCGCAAACCGGGACGAGAGCAAACCTCCAACATTGTTGACGACCGCAGGAGCCACCCGCCGCAAGCGACGGGATCATGAACGCTGAACGGGCACGCCCAGGCCGCCCCCTCCTCTGGACCCAGCCGCGCCGGATCCTCCACCCACCATCCTCCCAAACTCTGCAGCAGACCCCAGCCAGAACCGCCATAGCCCTGAGCTCCACCTCCAACCGAAGCTCCTGAACACCTGAAATAGCTCCTTGGCTGCACGTGGACGCCGGAGCAAACGTCAACGCGACGGCGAAGCCAGAGCGGGGGATACACCTCGAAGAGGACACCGCCGCAGCGCCCAGTTCGATTGGAACCTAATCCCACAGATCCGACGGATCCGCAGGCACACGACGCCGCCAGCTCCTCGACGCAGACGCCGAAGTGGGGAAGGAGCCGCAGCAGATTATTCAACACCGTCGTCGTCGCCACCACCCAACGACGACCGCAGGAAGCCTAATCCTACCGCTATTTACACACCGGAGACACAGATCCGTGGTCCCCCCACTCTCCCGCCGCCGCAGCAGCCGGCGGAGAGGGGAGGGACCGGCGGTCTGGCCGGCAGCAACGCGGGGAAAACGGAGCTCCTCCCTTTCGCCTGTCTCAACTGTAGTGTACAAAATTTTGATCATGAAACTAGTACTATTTCTCCTTTGGTCGAATAAGAGCAATGGTACCCCTATACACTGGCGATAGGGATTCAATCCTGACCGGTTTGCCCAATTCCTCATGGTAAATAAGAGTCCCGCGCATAAATAAGTGTCTTGCGCCTGAACAAACAATAAAAAATTATGTGCCTATAGGAGAGCCACTTCTCGTGCCAAAAGAGACCCTCTTTCCCTCCCCAAGAGTGGTCCTAGTGGAGTATCTGCATAGGTCCATGTCAATGGAGTCGCACAAAACGGATGAATCCCTAGGGCGATCCGGGCTAGTCCATTGGGACCAAAACCAACGCAAACAGAAGTCTCTGTTGAAGCTGACGAGGTTGGAGAACCATCCAGTTGACGAGGGAATGGCCACCACTATTAGCCTCCTCGTTGTTTTCAAACCAAAGTAAATTCCTTGAGATGTGATTGACAGTGTTCAGGGCCCATTTTGGGCATTGGGATGACAACGAGGTGGAAGGTGACCATGGAGGTGCAGAACGATTTTCTAGGGTGACACAAGCGGTTCGGTTCAGGTCATTCGCCTTCTAGACAGCCAAACGGAAGCTAAATTAATTTGTTGATGTGAGGTTGCGGGTCCACCTTTTCGAGCCTTCGCGAGTAACCTAGAGGGGTTTGAATAGGTTTCTACACGTTTTACTTTCTTTTCATAAGTTTTAGGCTATGCAAATAAATAAGATGAGTATGACAACTAAGTGAAACACTCTAACATGCAATAATATACTTTAAACTCGATTGCTATCACAAATGTAGATACAATAATGAAATAGCTCGGATAGAAATAAGCGAGACACGTGGGGACGAAGATGTAACCCGGTGTTTGTTTCCTTGGTAGAAAACTACATCACCGTTGGAGATGTGTGGGATACCACGAAAGTCACATGTGAGCCATGAAGGCTCACCTTCTTATTCTTGAGCCTCACCCGCAAAGTAAGCTCAATACATAGTGGTACGTCTTAAGGTGACTTCCAAACTCCCACACTTTTTTCAAACACAACCTGGAAACTTTAGGGCGACCCGAGCCGCCTATAGGGTTTCCAACAAACCCAAGAGTAACAGGAAAACTCGATGAACTTAAGGGGTAATCACTTTTGGCTTGGTTGAAACGTAGATCTAGACCTCCTCTTATATTCTCTCAAAGGACTTTGAACTTGGTTGGAGAGAGTGGGCGATCTTAATCTTTCGGTGTGCTCAACAATTAATGGAGTTGAGAGAGAGGGAGATATGAAAATAAGTTCCTTTTTTGCTGGAGTTGCGGCTTCATGGAGGTTGTCTTGTTGAAGTGGAGGCTTCATGGAGTTGCATGAAAAATAAGTTTCTTTGGCTACCTCTCATTTCATCTTCTCTTCCACGATGACGGGGATCTTAGTGGTATAACCTTGTGGGATCTAGGTCATGTCTCACGATAATGTTGGATCTCACGCTCGCCAAGCTTGAGGCATGCCCTTTACCCATCTGCGGTCGATGGAGGATTTGTGTCATTGATGTATCAGGATTTCTAATAGAGTGTTTAAAACCTGCCGGAAGCGGGAAAAACAATCCGCTGGTTCATGGACCAGCGGTCTATTCCATTCCGAGCGTCGGCATGCACCAGCGAACGGGAAAGCATGTCTTCGAAAACTCTCCCTTGTGACCATGTACGGGAGAAGGTGAATTAGATTTTTGAGAAGTGCCTCACGCGACTGCTCGCATTTTTTATCATGAGTCTGTCGTCTAAGTAGGCCGATGTTGCTTACTATTGTCTTCAATGGCGTTTATTTCAACCGGTTTTCGCCAACGTTGTGGTTCTGCTGCACCAACTCATCTCTGGCCGATCAATATGTGCGTTTGATGTTGCATATGTGTTGCTATTGTTCATATTATGTAATGTATCTAATATGTTCGAGTTTCATATGACAATAGTTGTTCTAATCATGATTTGTATTCTAAAATTAATCGTGAACATCTAATTATCCAATACAGTCGACGGTGGCAGCACGAACATCAATGCTCGGTTCAAAAAGGAAGGCAATTAGAATTCTGTTCATTTTCTTTCTGTCCATGGTCATTCATATTGTTTTTTTTATTGCCAAAGAAAATACCTACGAGAATACTCTCCCAAGAGATTGTTGACTTCCCAGCGGATCCAGATCGATCCTCTGGCATAACACTGTGGATCCGTTGACATTCATGGAAGCCTCATACTGGTTTCAGTTTTCAAGCATTGAACAAGTCGACCGGTAGCAACCTCGCCATGCTATGCTTATGTGAGTCCGGGAAACAATCATCATTGTACAAAACTGAGAGATCGGAGCGGTTTTATTCGTGGCATACATCTCGACCGGGATTATTACGGACGCGTACTGCAATCACTCACTCATAGCACAAACAAATTCATACCAACTACTATGAATCTCTCTATCTGCCAAACGCCGTGCTCGATCCGCAAATCATTGTACACTACTACACACAAGTGGTAGCTCCACGATCTGGTCCGACCATGGCTACATCTGTTAACACTGACACGCCGGACCCACTCGCAGTGGCAACACGGGAGAGACGCGACCGCAAGGAGAGCACCCGATATCCAGCTAAGGACTGGGCCCGCGGCTGAGCTGGCAGGAGGCGATTGGCGGTCGATATAAGGTTGACGTCGAGGAAGTTATCGGTGGCGAATTGGTAGACGGCTGCGGCCTATCTTTGCTTCTGTCTGGTAGCGTAGCTATCTGTTCCTCTCTCTGAGTTCATCCAGGAATTGTAATTCGAATTCGGATAGATTTCCCACAACTATTGTACTCTGTGATTCTGAGTAAGTAATTCGAGAGAGGTGCTAACAATCTGGTATTCAGAGCCAATTTTTTCCCCTGCGTCTAGATCTGGCGACCCGAGCTCGCGCGGCAGCGTTGCGTGCTCGTGCGGCGATCATGGAGAATCTCACCACGGAAGGCCGGGCGATCTACGACACCATCTCGTCCGCCGCCGCGACGCAGCACTCGCAGAACCAAGCCGAGATCAAGGACCTGATCTCGCAGTCTGTGACTGCCGCAGTTGAGTCCGCCATGGCGAAGACGGTCGACGCCACCGTGAGGTCCTACGTCAACAAGGCCACGGCAGACATGCAGCTCTACACCGACGGCGTCGAAACCTCGCTGGTGCAGACGCTGGACGCGCTTCGAGCGCAGTTGGGTCTCGCCGCCCACGACGACGAGCCGGATCCGCCCATCAGGACTTCGGCGGGCGCCGCGGAGACCGGCCCCGATGGGCACGGCGTTGACACGACTACACGGAGGCCTACTGTAGTGACCCCTGGTCCCTACATACCGCCTCCGGCACGAGGTATACGCTCAAACCTCACCTCACCGCGTGCTCCTCGCTCGTTTGATTTGACCGATACTGCTGACAATCGTCCTCGTACTCGTATGCCGCGCATGGATGTTCCGAAATTCGATGGCGAGCATCCCAAATTATGGCAGATACAGTGTGAGGATTACTTTGATATGTATGAGACAGCGCCTGCACTTTGGGTTCGCCTTGCATCTCTGCAGTTTACCGGCCCAGCTGCGCGGTGGTTGTCTTCGATCAACTCCTCTATTCGCAAGTACACATGGCCAGAATTTTGCAGAGAAGTGGTGTTGCGATTTGGCCGTACTCAGCATCAGTCCCTCATTCGCAAATTGTATAAGTTGGTTCAGACAGGTTCAGTAGAGGACTATGTTCATCAGTTTGCAGAGTTGATTGATCAATTGGCTGGTTATGAAGATCATCCGGATTGTTTGCATTATGTCACCCGTTTTGTTGATGGTCTGCAACCACATATAAGGGTCCTGGTGGCAATTCAGTTGCCTGAAGATTTGGAAACAGCTTACACCATTGCTCGTGTCCATGAGGAGGTTTCAGATAACGTGTCTCCACTGCAACCAGTGCAAAACAAACGTAGTTACAATCATTCAGCTCCAGCTCGACAGTCAGAAGATAAGAACAGTACTGATCAGCAAAAAGGAGTGGAAAAAGCTCGTATCATGGAGGATAAGCTGCAAGCACTGAAGAATTACCGCCGTGCTAAGGGACTGTGCTTCACTTGCGGAGAACGCTATTCTCGTGAGCATAAATGTCCTCCCACAGTACAGTTACATTTGGTGCAGGAACTGCTTGAACTCATGCAGTTGTCTGAAGAAACTGAAACCATAGAGGATGTGCAAGATGACAACATTAATGTAATGCAGTTGTCTGATATTGATCCTGCTGCGATCCCACCGGAACGATCCATTGTGTTACAGTGTGAAGTTGCAGGAAAGTCAGTGTTGTTTCTGTTGGATTCGGGCAGTACAAACTCCTTCTTGAATTCTTCAGTGGCAGAAGGACTGGAAGGTCAGTTGGATTTACCTCAACCTCGACAAGTCAAAGTAGCAGGAGGTGGTATTTTGCAGTGTACATCATGGTTGCCTAAATGCACCTGGAAATGTGATTCGCAGCAGTTTCACTCATCTTTTAAAATTCTACCACTCCGCGGTTATGATGGCATCATTGGTATGGATTGGCTTGCTGCTCACAGCCCACAGCTGGTCGATTGGCAACAAAAATGGCTAGCGTTTCAGGACAATGGTGAATGGGTGTATTTGCAAGGAAAAGGTTGTGTTGGTGCAGCTTGTAATATGCTGTCAGTTCAGCTCATTCAGTCAGAGGACTCTGAAGACACAGTGATATCTCCTGATGTGCAACAGTTGCTTGATGATTTTCAGTCCGTATTCTCTGAACCCACAAGCCTGCCTCCTCATAGAGCGGTGTCTCATTCTATTCCTCTGCTAGAAGGAGCTCGACCGGTGCAAATCCGTCCCTACCGCTTAGCTCCTGAACTTAAAGATGAAGTGGAACGTCAGATTCAAGAAATGCTTGAATCTGGAGTCATTCGCCCAAGTACAAGTAATTTCTCCTCTCCTTTGATATTGGTAAAGAAGAAGGATAAAACCTGGCGTCCCTGTGTGGATTTTCGACAGTTAAATGCTTTGACAATCAAGAGTAAATACCCTGTTCCAGTGATTGACGAGCTGCTTGATGAATTGCATGGAGCATGTTGGTTTTCCAAGCTAGATCTCAGAGCTGGATACCACCAAATCAGGCTAACAGCTGGTGATGAGCATAAGACTGCATTTCAAACCCATCATGGCCACTTTGAATTTACAGTGATGGCATTTGGTTTAACTGGAGCACCGGCTACATTTCAGGCAGAAATGAACAGAACCTTAGCTCCTTTACTCCACAAATGTGTTTTGGTCTTTTTCGATGATATCCTGATATACAGTAAGAGCTACGAGCAACATCTGTCTCAATTGCGCCAAGTACTGAACTGTTGGCAGCTAATGCATGGAAAGTAAAGGCATCCAAATGCTCGTTTGCTCAACCTAGTGTGCACTACCTGGGTCATGTGATTTCGGCTGCTGGAGTTGCCATAGACGAATCCAAAGTAGAAACCATCAAAGAATGGCCAAGGCCACTGGATATCAAACAACTGTGTAGCATTCTGGGTATGTTGGGCTACTACAGGAAGTTTATTGCTGGATATGGATCGATCAGTAAACCACTGACTGATTTGCTGCGCAAGCATGTTCCATTTGTTTGGACACAGGAAACTGAAACAGCTTTTAATGTTTGAAAAAGGCCTTGATCTCTGCTCCAGTACTTGCTCTGCCCGATTTTACTTGCACTTTTGTAATTGAGACAGATGCCAGCGATGTGGGAATCGGAGCAGTTTTGATGCAGCGTGATCATCCTCTAGCTTTTGTCAGCAAAGCTCTGGGCCCGCGTAATCGTGGCCTATCCACTTATGAAAAGGAATACATGGCCATATTACTTGCGGTTGAACAATGGCGACCATATCTGCAGTTCCGAGAATTTCTTATCAAAACGGATCATGCCAGTTTAACACATTTGGGGGATCAGCGACTGCACACTCCCTGGCAACACAAGGTTCTGTCCAAGTTAATGGGTATGTAGTACCGCATTGTTTACAAAAAGGGATCTGAAAACCGTGTTGCTGATGCATTATCCAGACGTCCCTATCCTGACAGTGAGATTAATGCCATCTCTCGTTCTCAACCAGTTTGGATGATGCAAATAATTGATGCTTATCAGCAGGATGCTTCTGCTGTGGTTTTACTGCAACGTCTAGCAGTTGCCACAGAACTGAATGATCCATTTACTCTCACTGATGGTATTATCAGAAAAAAGGGCAGAATTTGGATTCCAGCCAACACAGAGCTACAAACTCGTATTGTGCAAGAATTCCATGCTACTCCAATGGGAGGTCATTCGGGCATACCAGTAACGCTCAGACGCCTGAAGCAATTGTTTGCTTGGAAAGGAATGGCTACAATGGTGCGCCAATTCGTTCAGTCATGTGGAGTTTGTCAGCAAGCTAAACCGGACAGATCTCGATATCCTGGTTTATTGCAGCCCTTACCAGTTCCACGGTCTGCTTTCCAAGTGATTTCGATGGACTTTATCGAAGGCCTTCCTCGCTCTGGTCGGTTCAATGTCATACTGGTGGTTGTTGATAAATTCAGCCGTTTTGCCCATTTCATTCCACTAGCACATCCGTTTTCGGCAGCTACAGTGGCGTCAGCTTTCATGGACAACATTTTTAAGATTCATGGGGCTCCAGAGCAGATCATCTCAGACCGTGATCGCATCTTCAACAGTAAGTTTTGGCAGCAACTATTTAACCTGACTGGAACAACACTGAAAATGAGCTCATCCTATCATCCTGAAACAGATGGCCAAACCGAGAGGGTTAATCAGTGCCTAGAAGGATACCTTCGCTGCTTTGCTCATGCTTGCCCCACTAAATGGATCCAGTGGCTATCGTTAGCTGAATTTTGGTACAATACCAGTACACACTCTGCATTGGGCAAGTCTCCCTTTGAGGTTCTGTACAACCGTTCACCGCGCCAATTGGGTTTAACACCATCTGATGCCACACCAATTACGGATGTTCAAATCTGGTTGGAGGAACGCTCTGTCATGCAGGAATTGCTTCGCCAACACCTCGAACGTGTTCGGCTCCGCATGAAGCATCAAGCTGACAAGAAAAGAACAGAACGTTCTTTTGAAGTGGGTGAGTTCGTCTATCTGAAGTTGCAACCATACGTTCAGTCATCAGTGGCTCCCAGAGCACATCATAAGTTGCTGTTCAAGTACTATGGTCCGTATCAGATCTTGGATCGTGTTGGCAAGGTCGCTTATCGCTTGGCGTTACCTGTGACAAGCAGAATTCATCCAGTAATTCATGTTTCTCAGCTTAAGAAGGCCATTGGTGCTAATGTCCAGGTACAGACGCAGTTACCGTCTCCCCTTGATGTTTTGCTGGTACCTTCTCGTATCTTGCAGCGTCGTCTTCGTCAAGATGGTCCAGTGGCGATCAGTCAAGTTCTGGTGCAATGGTCCGGCCAACCTGAAAGCTTGGCGACCTGGGAAGATCACGACGACCTCAAGCGTCGTTTTCCGCGTGCACCGGCCTGGGGACATGCCGGTTCTCAAGGAGGGGAGAGTGTTAACACTGACACGCCGGACCCACTCGCAGTGGCAACACGGGAGAGACGCGACCGCAAGGAGAGCACCCGATATCCAGCTAAGGACTGGGCCCGCGGCTGAGCTGGCAGGAGGCGATTGGCGGTCGATATAAGGTTGACGTCGAGGAAGTTATCAGTGGCGAATTGGTAGACGGCTGCGGCCTGTCTTTGCTTCTGTCTGGTAGCGTAGCTATCTGTTCCTCTCTCTGAGTTCATCCAGGAATTGTAATTCGAATTCGGATAGATTTCCCACAACTATTGTACTCTGTGATTCTGAGTAAGTAATTCGAGAGAGGTGCTAACAACATCGCTTGGACAGCAGCGGCGTCGGCGGAGGAAGCAGAGGACGACGAGGAGGAGGCGACGCGGTGCGGGCAGCGGTCGAAGCCGTACCAGACGTTGTTGGGGAGCGGGTCGCCGTAGCGGAAGGTGGAGGGCGCGCTGGGGGCGGTGGGCTCGTAGACCCGGACCCAGTCGGGCGTCCACCCGGAGCGTCCGGCACGGCGGAGGTAGAGGTAGCAGACGCCGTACCCGCAGGGTCCCCCGATCTTGAACGTGTCGGTGGCGCACCGGTCGAACGCGCCGGCGGCGCCACCCAGGCTCGCCGCGTACACCTCGTCCTTGTACACGTCCCCGAACGCCAGGCTGATGGTGTCCTTCGTGTGCGCCGGCGACGCGCAGCTCGTCTTGATCTGCACCGTGTACCAGCACGTCCGCCCGCCCAGGCCGCCCGTGGTGGTGGCGGTGGTCTGCGCGAGGTCGCTGTCGTCGTCAGGGCGTGGCTGCGGCCGGAACGACGAGGCGGCCGAGGCGAGGGACAGGCAGGAGACGACGGCGAGCAGGAGGAGCTGGGGCGGCGGCGGTGACGGTGACGGGCTCTTGCAGGCCATGGCGAGACCAAGATCGACCGTGGTTGCGAGACAGACTCTGGAGTGGACTGGAGAGATGGTGGTTTTGGCTGCCTATTGGCCGAACTGAAATTTATATGTGGCACTGCGAGCCTGATCTGATCTGTCAAGGTTGAAGAAATGAAGACTGGGCCCCGGTAGATGTTGCGGTGGCTGGCAGTGGGGCCTACACGTGTACTGGCCTCGTGTAATAGGTGGACATACACGATTATGGCTCTCCATGAACCACGAGCGTTGGCATCGCTGTCTTCATTAAACACACACAAAGTTTTTGGTAGGGAGGCGGTGTCGTGTCCTCTAGGTCGATTGTTACACTCGGAGAACAAACTACTCCCTCCGATCGGAAACGATTGACACATATTTATCTAAATGCGGATAAATCTATACACTAAAATACGTCTAGATATACGTATTTACATAAATATGTGTCAATTATTTTCGATCGGAAGGAGTACATGATTTGTTCATGTAAACTCTTAACTATCAAACGTTTGCTCTTTAGTCTCGGGATCATTGTGTGAGGAGGAAGAAGAGAAAGGCCCCTAGGGGCTGAGCAGCACAAGTTAATTCGTTGTCCTTGAGCCTTAGAGAGAGTGCAACCGTTTGATTCGCTTTGCACCCGTTGCAGTGGATATTTGCAGCAGGAGTTCGACGAAGAAAGAAGATAAGGAAGGGAAAGAGGAGGAGCCACAGGGAGCTCGTTCGGATTCATGATAGCAATGGAAAGGAAGAGCCAAATGAGGAAGAAAGTGGAGGTGGGAATATGTATTCAGAGGAGTCATAGGAGGTGGGAGTTGGTCATTCGTTCCATAACTTGGCGCGGTGAATGGTCGGGTCTCAAGTAGTCCATATCTCATCAGGTGTATGGAAGACAAGAGTGCATGAATTCTGGCTATGAATCTCGAGACATGAATAGGTTGATCCTCATGTTGCAAGTGCATCGATCGCCAAGTGGCCAGGATTTTGGAAAGGGTTAGCCCCGACAAACTAGGTAAAGTGGAGTGACGACGTCCAAGTGGAGTCCTATTCTTCCAAGGTGATTGGAGCTTGCACAAAGACTAGATACATGGTACAATGATACAGCGACGACACTCTTAGATCGTGTAAACTTGCAGCAAATAAGTGGGAAGGTCTAGCGTCACCATTGTCCAATAGAAGTACACAAGGTGGTGCACGAGGTAGCTTGGTTTTGTTTTCCTAGAAAAAATTGTAATTGATGTTCGCAAAAATGAAAAGGATTTGTAATTGAGGACAGCCGCTCCTAGTTTTTTTTCCTGCGAAACTATCCTCCTAGCTTTATCTTACATAAACTTGTATGGCCATGTACAATGCATCTGCTTAGTGAGGCGCTTACAAAATAAACCAAACATTTCTCTAAGCACCGGTGCTTATTCCTATAGGAGAGGTGCCTAGTTAAGCATTTGTCTTGTGTAAATAAGCACCAGTGTCTAACCAAAAACCAGTTTATTTTGCTAAGCACCTCCATAAACACCTTGCATTGTACATGCCCTATGAGGTGTAACTATTGTTTGGTATCAAACTATCAACGAAGTGCGCCATGATGTTTTTCCTAAAAAAAGGTTGGACCCATTCCAAGTGAGGGCTATCAGGGCTCTAAGTTCTATCCAGGCCAAGCCCAGTCCAAAGGATATAAGGGAAGTACCTACATTTTTTTAGAACACTCAATTTCAAGAGCCCAGTATCTGCTAGCCCATGGTAGCACCCTGCTTAGCCCATTCTTATGTCTCCCACTGCCATCGTCCAGCCTGAAAACAAAACATTCGTTGCCAAATTAGAAAAGAATGAATGAGCAATAAGTACAGTGAAGGCAGTGAAGTGAAGCTACACAAAAACCACTACGTTTCACATACAAAATCCACTACATTTCACATACAAAACCCATTGTGTTTCACATACAAAATCTTTGAAACGAAGAAAACTTTAACTAAACGCGGAAACTGTAGGACCGACCGCGCGCGTGAAACGTCAGGCACAAAACAATTCCAAATCAAAACGATCGGACGAGAAGCCCACTGAGCGGCCGTGAGTTTATCTGGGGACACCGCGCCATGGATGTGACAAATTTGCTCACTTAAGAAGTTGGCTCCCGCCAAAGGCATCTGTTGAGCTCATGGCTCTATTATCCAATGACCTCCATACTCGCCGGCCGTCACGCGTGACGAATTAATGGAGAGCACACGGAACATGCATGCACATGAGGGATGTTGGTGTGTGTAGTGATATATAAATATGTAGCTATGTAGGGACTAAAGTGTAAGATGTAAGAAAGATAAGAGAAGTAATAGAGAGAAGGAGAGGTAATGAGACTCATCCAGAAATTTCCCCAAATGTACTCTCCCGTGTCTCAATCTTCTCTCAAATCTTAACACCCAAATCATCAAATCTAGCAACATGGTATCAGAGCAGGACGAATCCTGTGTGTTCTCGGCTTGATTCGTGTTCTGACGGTGCTATGTCGCCGTGAGTTGGTCGGTGTTGTTTATGGTGATCCAAATTCCAGCGGTAGTACCGCTGGGTTAAGCGGTACTACCGCTCGAGAGCTGCCGCCACCGCTACCACCGCCGCTACCGCCAGAATGGCCGTCTGACGCACTTGTCCGGTACCGACTGGTACCGCTGGCGGTACCGCCGCCGGTACCGCTGAGGTGGGAAGAGCCGAACCAGCCCACCCCAGCGGTACTACCGCCTATCCCAGCGGTAGTACCGCCGCGGTGGGATCGATTCCGGGTTGGACTGCAGCCGACCTAGGGTTTTATGCCATTATATATTCCTCTTGTAAGCCGCCGTTTTGGGGTAAGCCGTACATTGTAAACCCACGGCGTTTGTAACCTCACCCGATATAGTGAAGTATTGCTGGTGCCCGTGGTTTTTTCCTCTCCTTTGTTTGGAGAGGTTTTCCACGTTAAATCTCGTGTCCCCTTTGGTTTGATCGTTCCGCTCTTCGTCGTTTCTTTGCTATCGTTTGCAACAAGTGGTATCAGAGCCCTGTTTCAGATCTGTTTTCAGATTAGGGTTTTGGATGGCATCGATGAAGTTCGATCTACCGGCGCTGGACTACAAGACGAGATTTTCGCTGTGGCAGGTCAAGATGTGTGCGATCCTCGCACAGTCCAATGATCTTGACGAGGCGCTGGAGAAATTCGGCGACAAGGATGCGGCGGCATGGACCGCCGATGAGAAGCGGAAAGACCGTAAGGCTTTATCGCTTATTCAACTTCATCTATCTAATGATATTCTGCAAGAAGTACTCCAGGAGAAAACCGCAGCGGCACTGTGGGCTAAGCTGGAGTCGATCTGCATGTCCAAAGATCTCACCAGCAAGATGCATGTGAAGATGAAGTTGTTCACGCACAAGTTGCAAGAAGGTGGTTCGGTAATGAATCACTTATCGATCTTTAAGGAGATCGTTTCTGACCTAGTGTCGATGGAGGTAAAGTACGATGATGAAGATCTAGCACTTTTACTTCTATGCTCGCTGCCAAATTCCTTTGCAAATTTTCGTGATACCATACTGTTAAGCCGTGATGAACTAACCACCGCGGAAGTATATGAGGCCCTGCTTGCCAGGGAAAAGATGAAAGGTATGGTACAGAAAGAGGAGTCGTCGTCCTCCAAGGGCGATGCTTTGCAGGTCCGAGGGAGGCCTGAGCAGCGAGATAACCACTACCACAACAACAACAGAGATAAGAGCAAGGGTGACAGAAGTCGCTCAAAGTCAAAGGATGAGACAAGTTCTGCAGGTATTGTAAGAAATCTAATCATGTCATTGATGATTGTTGGAAGTTGCAGAACAAGGAGAAAAGAAAAGGTACTTACCAACCGAAAAATAATGAAGGTAATAATACCGGTGAGGCTGATGTTGTTGATGGTAGTTCTGATGGCGATGCCTAGCTGTTTTAGCTGCATGTGTTTCTCGTCAGGATGAATGGATTCTAGATACTGCATGTTCTTTTCATATTTGCTGTAACAAAGATTGGTTCAGTTCTTATGAGTTAGTGCAGACTGGAGATTTCGTGCGTGTGGGCAACGACCAACAATGTATCATTGCTGGTGTTGGGTCTGTTCAGATCAAGACACATGACGGTATGACACGCACGTTGACGGGAGTGAAACACATACCAACCATGGCAAGAAATTTGATCTCGCTCAGTACCCTTGACTGTGACGGGTACAAGTACGGAGGAAATAAACTCCTAAAGGTATCAAAAGGTTCTCTCATAGTTATGGTTGGTGATATGAATTCTGCTAAGTTATATGTTCTTAGAGGTAGCACGTTATCTGGTACTGTTGCTGCTGTTTCTCATGATGACGCTAGTAAAACTAACCTTTGGCATAAGCGTCTTGGACATATGAGTGAACTTGGTATGGCAGAATTGATCAAGAGAGACTTGCTGCAAGGATGCAGTTTGGGTAAGATGCAGTTCTGTGAACACTGCATTTTCGGTAAGCACACAAGAGTTAAGTTTAATGCTTCTTTCACACCACCAAAGGTACACTTGATTATGTACATGCTGATGTTTGGGGGCCATCTCGTAAGCCCTCTTATGGTGGTGCTCGTTATATGCTTACCATTATTGATGATTACTCTAGAAGAGTTTGGCCTTATTTCATGAAAAATAAGGATGATACGTTTGCTGCTTTTAAAGAGTGGAAAGCTATGATTGAAAGGCAAACAGAAAGGAAGGTGAAATTACTTCGTACTGACAATGGTGGCGAATTTTGTTCGAATGCCTTTAATGATTATTGCAGGAAAGAAGGCATTGTCAGGCACCTCACCATCCCGTACACGCCTCAGCAGAATGGTGTAGCGGAGCGGATGAACAGGACCATCATCTCCAAGGCTCGCTGCATGATCTCCAACGCTCGCATGAGTAAGCGTTTTTGGGCTGAGGCGGCTGCCACCGCCTGCTACTTGATAAACAGGTCACCATCTATTCCCCTCGACAAGAAAACTCCCATGAGGTATGGTCAGTACTCCTGCTGATTATTCACAACTTAAAGTTTTCGGCTGCACTGCTTATGCTCATGTTGATAATGGAAAGTTAGAGCCGAGAGCTATTAAGTGTGTGTTCATTGGTTATGGTTCGGGTGTAAAAGGATACAAGTTGTGGAATCCCGAAACTAAAAAGGCTTTTATGAGCAGGAGTGTTGTTTTCAATGAATCTGTTATGTACTTTGATAAGTTGTCCTCAGATGTTTTGCCAGATTTTTCTGAGGAGCAGGTTCGTGTCGAGGTGGAGCACTCTGTTGAAAATGAAAATGTCACTGTTGACAATGATGGTGCTGCTACTTCAGATGATTCTGATCCTGATTCTGCTGGTTCTGATGATTCTGATTCTTCTGATTCTGATAATAATAATGTTCAGAACTCACCCCCTGTTTTGCAGCCACAACAGTCTATTGCTGCTCGTAGGAACAGGAGGAATTGTGGTCCTCGACCACGTTTAATTGAAGAGTGTAACATTGTTGATTATGCTCTGAGTTGTGCAGAACAGGTGGAGCACGGACATGAGCCGTCCACCTATACTGAAGCTATTGGTTCCGGTGACCGCGAGAAGTGGCTTGCTGCTATGCAAGAAGAAATGCAGTCACTCGATAAGAATGGCACATGGGAAGTTGTGCGCTTGCCTAAGAAAAAGAAGGCAGTCCGCTGTAAGTGGATCTTCAAGAGAAAGGAGGGTTTATCTCCTAGCGAGCCTCCGAGGTTTAAGGCAAGGTTAGTTGCAAAAGGCTTCAGTCAAATTCCAGGTGTTGATTATAATGATGTTTTCTCTCCAGTTGTTAAGCATAGTTCAATTCGTACATTCTTTGGTATTGTTGCTATGCGTGATCTTGAGCTTGAGCAGTTAGATGTAAAGACTGCGTTTCTGCATGGAGAGTTGGAGGAGGAGATATACATGGACCAGCCAGAAGGGTTCATAGTGCCTGGTAAGGAGGATCTTGTGTGTAAGTTGAAAAGGTCCTTATACGGTTTGAAACAATCTCCTCGTCAGTGGTATAAAAGGTTTGATTCTTTTATGTTGTCACATGGCTTTAAGAGGTCTGAATTTGATAGCTGTGTGTACATTAAGTTTGTTAATGGATCACCTATATACCTGTTATTATATGTTGATGATATGTTGATTGCTGCCAAGAGCAAGAAAGATATCGCTGCTCTCAAGTCACAGTTGAGTAGCGAGTTTGAGATGAAGGATCTTGGTGCTGCTAAGAAAATTCTAGGTATGGAGATTACCCGTGACAGAAATTCTGGTTTGTTGTTTCTTAGTCAGCAAAATTACATTAAGAAAGTTCTTCATCGTTTTAACATGCATGATGCAAAGTCTGTTAGTACTCCTATTGCTCCTCACTTTAAATTGTCAGCTGAACAATGTCCTAGTACGGATGAGGATTTTGAGTACATGTCTAGAGTTCCATATTCTAGTGCTGTTGGTTCTTTAATGTATGCCATGGTTTGCTCACGTCCAGATTTATCATATGCTATGAGTTTGGTTAGTAGATATATGGCTAATCCTGGTAAAGAACATTGGAAGGCTGTTCAGTGGATTTTCAGGTACCTTCGTGGCACATCCAATGCTTGCCTCAAGTTCGGCAAGACTGATGAGGGACTCGTAGGCTATGTGGATTCAGATTTTGCTGCCGATTTGGATAAGAGGAGATCCCTCACAGGTTATGTGTTCACGCTTGGTGGTTGTGCCGTGAGTTGGAGGGCAACGTTACAATCTGTTGTTGCCCAGTCTACCACTGAAGCAGAGTACATGGCTATTGCTGAAGCATGTAAAGAATCGGTTTGGCTGAAAGGTTTGTTTGCTGAGCTTTGTGGAGATGATACTTGCATTAACCTGTTTTGTGATAGTCAGAGTGCTATTTACCTTACCAAGGATCAGATGTTCCATGAGAGAACAAAGCACATTGACGTCAAATACCATTATGTGCGTGATGTTGTTGCAAAAGGTAAGCTGAAGGTATGCAAGATAAGTACTCATGATAATCCTGCTGATATGATGACAAAGCCAGTTCCTGTTACTAAGTTCGAGCTTTGCTCGGGCTTAGTTGGTATCACTGTCTAGCCCAAGAGGCTATTTGGCGCCGAAGGTGTTTCTTTGTTGTTTTCAGGGTGAAGGTTCTCATTCATGCTACAAGATGGAATTTGTCTCAAGGTGGAGTGTTGTTTTATGGTGTTCCAAATTCCAGCGGTAGTACCGCTGGGTTAAGCGGTACTACCGCTCGAGAGCTGCCGCCACCGCTACCGCCGCCGCTACCGCCAGAATGGCCGTCTGACGCACTTGTCCGGTACCGACTGGTACCGCTGGCGGTACCGCCGCCGGTACCGCTGAGGTGGGAAGAGCCGAACCAGCCCACCCCAGCGGTACTACCGCTATAGCGGTAGTACCGCCGCGGTGGGATCGATTCCGGGTTGGACTGCAGCCGACCTAGGGTTTTATGCCATTATATATTCCTCTTGTAAGCCGCCGTTTTGGGGTAAGCCATACATTGTAAACCCACGGCGTTTGTAACCTCACCCGATATAGTGAAGTATTGCTGGCTGGCGCCCGTGGTTTTTTCCTCTCCTTTGTTTGGAGAGGTTTTCCACGTTAAATCTCGTGTCCCCTTTGGTTTGATCGTTCCGCTCTTCGTCGTTTCTTTGCTATCGTTTGCAACAGTCGGGCGCAATGGTGGTGGTGCTGGCGGCCTAATCTGCCGTGGGGGGAGCTGCCACAGGAGTCGCCGCTGTGCTGGTTGCCATTGCGGCAGTGGAGACGTGCTGCCGGGCGGCCGACCAGAAGTGAGCTCCTACCTTGCTTGCTGTTGCTGGTATACTTGTGTGTGGATTGGAAGAAAAGAACAGAGAACTGCAGAGCAGTGCGTCATACTGCCACCGCGAAAAATTGCTCCGCTGTGCTGCCGGCGGATAGTTGCTTGGTACTGCTGCGTCTTCGTTGGGCCTTCCCTGTCCAAGCAGTTGACCGGCTAGCTGGGTATTCGACTAATTACAAGGCCAGCTGATTGATAGTGGTACGTGTATCTAGTACATCGTTTCTTGCTGCTTGTTCCATGCAATTTGGTTCAGGTGTGGAGTATAAATACAGTTCACTCTGATTGCTATTAGTACAAACTTGTTTTACTGGAACTTTAGTCCTTGGTGAAAACTGTCGGCTGGCTGTGACTTGAACGTCTGGGAGATAAAAAGCAAATACATCATGGGAGACTCTAGTGTTGACAAGCTATGTGATTTGCTCGGTAAATTGCTTGAGCAACAACAGCCTGACAAGCATACTCTTGAGCCAAACCCGATTAAATTGTCAGGGCCAGGAAACTATATTAGTTGGGCTCGCCATGCTCGACTAATTTTGAGTTCACATGGACATGAAGATCTTGTTGCTAGTGAGGAAGATGTGAAAGAAAGAGGCGGCACAAATAAACAAATCAATGACAAAGTACTAGTTTGGATGTTGAGAAGCATGGAACCAACAGTCCGGGAACAAGTCGAAACTATGGGCAGTGTCGCTGAAGTTTGGACTGCTCTGGAGAAGCAGTTTGCAGGGAAGTCAAATAAGATGCAGGCTACTCGTGTTATGCACGAGCTAACTCATCTAAAGCAAGAATCAAAATCTATAACTGAGTATGCCGGTGAGATGAAGAAGTTATATAGAGATTTACATTACTATCATCCTTTTGAACCTGTTGACAAGAAGGACTTGGCTATTCATCACAAATGGTTCGAGTCGTTTGTGAGCAAGATTTTCTTAGATGGTCTTGACCAGAAATTTAACCTTCGCCGTCAATTAATTTTCTCGAAACCATAATGGCCTAATCTAGAAGACGTTGTGTCTAATGTGATGGAGGAGGAAACACGACTTGCTGATGGAAATGAGGATACCCAGAAGGTTGTAGATACTCGTGCAGCCATGTCGCAATCACTGCATATCCCTGGAAAAAGGGGGAGTGCAGATAAGAACATATGGTTCTGTGACTACTGCAAGCAAAAAGGTCATACTAAAGAAAATTGCTACAAATTGCATGGTTTTCCACCTGGGTGGAAAAAAGGGAGATCTCAGCAAGGGGGAGCTCTAGGTGGTAAGTGGAAACATGCTAATCATGTTGCACCTACAGAAGAGGTACCAGTGGTAGATCTTCAAGCACTCGAGGAGTTCAAATCCAAGCTCAAAGTCTCAGAAGGCTCATCTTCCTCCCAAGGTTCCTCTAAGGCCGATTCCAGTCTTTTGTCACTTCTCAAGGTATGGAATCCCAGGCTCACACTTCCAAAACCCAACCTAGATCTTGGATTATTGATACAGGAGCCACTAACCACATGACAGGAGACTATCAGATATTTACTTCCTATAAACCATGTTCTGGTAAAGATAAAGTATGTGTAGCTGATGGTTCCACATCATCAATCACAGGGCGTGGATCCGTCCAATGCACTGACACATTGACCTTGTCACCAGTTTTACATGTTCCTAATTTCCCAGTCAATCTTCTGTCCGTTAGCTCTATTACCAAGTCAGCAAATTGTGGGGGTTGGTTTGAGCCTACTTATTGTGCTTTTCAGGAGCTAGGGATAGGGAGACTTCTTGGGACTGGCACCGAGCATGACGGACTTTACTACCTTGATGAAGGAAGTGATGAAATTGCTCTTGCAACCTGTATGTCTCCATGCCAAGAGTTAATATTACACCACCGCAGGCTTGGACATCTCTCTTTTGCTGCTCTATCTCGTATTTATCCTTCCCTTTTTAAGGCATGTCCTAAGGAATCCCTTGTATGTGATGCGTGTGAATTGGCCAAGCATACAAGGGGTACTTATCCTAGCAGGGGTCTTAGGAGTAACAAACCTTTTGAAGTGATCCATTCTGATGTGTGGGGCCCCTGTGAGGTTCACGCTATATCTGGACATAGGTGGTTTGTTACCTTTATTGACTGCTTTAGTCGTTTCACTTGGCTCTATTTGCTTAAACATAAAAGTGATGTGTTTCCTGTTTTTAAAGATCTATGTGCTCTTATCCAAAATCAGTTTAGAACTACTATTAAAACATTGCGTTCTGATAATGGTACGGAGTATGTTAACCATGAGTTTGAGCGTTTCCTTGTATCAAATGGCATCGAACATCAAACTACTTGTGTTAACACTCCTGAACAAAATGGAGTCGCAGAACGGAAAAATAAGCACTTACTTGAGGTTGCACGTTCTCTTATGTTTACGATGAATGTCCCTAAGTTTCTTTGGGGAGACGCAATAAAAACTGCTACTTATTTGATAAACCGTATGCCACTTCGTGTTCTTCAACAAAAAACTCCTGTTGAGTGTCTTTTGAAGTCAAATGATTATGTTGTTTCTCCCAAAGTTTTTGGTTGTGTGTGCTTTGTTCATGACTATAGGAGTTCTGTTGGTAAACTGGATCCTCGTGCCGTTAAATGTGTCTTTGTGGGTTATTCTCCTTCTCAAAAGGGATATAGGTGTTGGTGCCCATCGGAGCATCGATTTTTTGTGAGCATGGATGTGACATTTCGTGAACATGAACCTTATTACCGTACTACCAATGACACTGGAATTTCTCTATCCCCACTTGAAGTGCAACAAGATGGGGAGAGTAATAGTGGAGGTACTCCTATAGGCACCGTCCTTGTTCCCACTTCAGGGGCATCACACTCTCCTAGTGAGGGAGAGGAAATAAACGATGTTAGTGGTGGTATTAATAGTAATCCTTGCCATGGAGACACGCAAGATGCTACTGGAATTATGTCAACTCCTTCACAAGGTGTAGAGCTGCCTACGCATGAGGACTCAGGTACCAATTTAGACTCTCGTAGTCCAGTTGCTCCTACTAGCACTATAAGTCCAGGTGATAATCAACTCCCTACTCCAGATCTCCTTACTCCAGATCCTCAAACCGACTTGCCTATTGCTATTAGAAAAACAACTGGAACCACAAATATCCCACCACGCCTTAAAGATTATGTTGGATATAAAAACAACAGTGCAATTTTTTTGTCATACAAGCATTGTAGCCAATCCTTTCAAGTTTTCTTGTCTCTCTTGATTCTGTACGTGTACCTACTAACTGGAAAGAAGCTAAAGAGGATCCAAAGTGGAAGGAAGCAATGCTTGAAGAGATGAGAGCATTGGAAAAGAACAAAACTTGGGAGCTTGTTGATCTACCACCAGGTAAGCAACCCGTAGGTTGTAAGTGGGTTTTCACAATTAAACATACCCCAGAGGGAAAAGTGGATAGGTACAAAGCTCGCTTTGTGGCAAAGGGATACACACAAACATATGGGATTGATTATGAGGAGACTTTTGCTCCGGTGGCTAAGAGGAACTCGGTAAGAACACTTCTATCTTGCGCAGTCAACTTTGAATGGGATATTTTCCAGCTGGACGTGAAAAATGCCTTTCTCCATGGTGATCTTCAAGAAGAAGTATATGCATATACCACCAGGATTTGAGACCAACCAAAGCAATGGAAAAGTGCTTCGATTGCGTCGTTCCTTGTATGGGCTAAAACAATCACCTCGAGCTTGGTTTGATAGATTTCGGCGAGCTATACTCAAGAAAGGTTATTGTCAGAGCAATGCTGATCATACATTGTTTTACAAGCAGAACATGGGTAAAATCGCAATACTCATAGTGTATGTGGATGATATTGTGATCACCGGAGATAATGATGAAGAAATTGCCCATTTGAAAGAACATCTTGCACAAGAGTTTGAGGTAAAAGATCTTGGACACTTGAGATACTTTCTTGGGATAGAGGTATCTAGAGGGCCTAAAGGTATGTTCCTCTCTCAAAGGAAGTACGTTCTGGATTTACTTCGTGAAGCCGGTTTGCTTGGTTTCGACCTGCTAGCACTCCAATTGAGCAAAACCATCGTCTGATGGCTAGCACAGGAAGACATGTCGACCGAGAGCGCTATCAGAAGATGGTTGGAAAGCTTATATATCTTTCACATACTCGACCAGATATTGCATTTGCTGTGAGTGTAGTCAGTCAGTTTATGCATGATCCACGATCATCACATATGGATGCCGTAACCCAGATCTTGCGCTACTTGAAAGGATGCCCCGGGAAAGGTTTGTTGTACACTCGCCAGGGAAGCATTCAAGTTGAATGCTATACTGATGCTGATTGGGCTGGCTCATTGGACGACCGACGATCAACATCTGGATATTGCACATTTGTTGGTGGAAACTTAGTCTCGTGGCGCAGCAAGAAACAAACCGCTGTGGCTAGATCCACTGCAGAGGCGAATTTCGGTCTATGGCACATGGTGTGTGTGAGGTGTTGTGGTTGAGGATCCTCCTTACAGAACTCGGGTTATTCCAAGGTGTGCTATTGATGTTGTATTGTGATAACAAGGCTGCGATAGATATCGCAAATAATCCTGTACAACATGATCGAACCAAGCATGTGGAGATCGATCGTCATTTCATCAAAGAGAAGCTAGATAATGGGATAATTTGTATCCCATACGTCAACTCATCTAGCCAAGTCGCAGACGTTCTTACTAAAGGATTGCCCGAAAATACGTTTTCTATTTTTTGTAGCAAGATGGGTCTTTATGATATTTTTGCCCATCTTGAGGGGGACTGTTGGTGTGTGTAGTGAACTAGTGATATATAAATATGTAGCTATGTAGGGACTAAAGTGTAAGATGTAAGAAAGATAAGAGAAGTAATAGAGAGAAGGAGAGGTAATGAGACCCATCCAGAAATTTCCCCAAATGTACTCTCCCGTGTCTCAATCTTCTCTCAAATCTTAACACCCAAATCATCAAATCTAGCAACAAGGGCTCACCAGATCCACCCAACCAGCCATTATAAAACCCATATATACTACCGGCGACTCGGCTCAATCATCGCAGCTAGCACTCGATCGGCAACAATGGCGGAAGCGGCGGCGGAAGGCAGCGAGGCGGCCGGGCTGACGCTGCTGGGTTTCTGGTCGAGCCCGTTCGTGCTCCGCGCGCGGTTCGCGCTGAACCTCAAGGGCATCCCCTACACGTACGTGGAGGAGGACCTGTTCGGCGACGGCACCAAGAGCCGGCTCCTCCTCGCCTCCAACCCGGCGCACGGCGGCAAGGTGCCCGTGCTCGTCCACGCCGGCAGGCCCGTCGCCGAGTCGCTGGTCATCCTGGAGTACGTCGAGGAGGCGTTCCCGGACAGCCACCCGCGCCTCCTCCCCTCCGACCCGCACGAGCGCGCGGCTGCCCGGTTTTGGGCCGCGTACGTGGACCAGAAGCTGCTGCCGACGTGGGTCCCGCTCTACGGTGGGAAGAAGGCGGAGGAGCGGGTGGAGGCGGCGCGGGAGGTCATCGGCGTGCTGGAGACGTTCGAGGGGGTGCTCGGGGAGAAGGAGTTCTTCGGCGGGGAGGGGGTGGGGCTGGTGGACGTGACGCTGGGCGGGTTCATCGGGTGGCTAAGGGCGTCGGAGGCCATGTGCGGCGTGAGGACGATCAACCCGGCAAGGACGCCGCTGGTGGCGGCGTGGGCGGAGCGGTTCGGCGCGATGGAGGGGGTGAGGAGATCGTGCCGGATGTGCCGAGGCTGGTGGAGTATAACCTCATGAAGCGGGCTCGCCGCGGGCTGCCGTTCCTCCCGCCGCACCAGACGCAGTAAGTAGATTCAGTTCCAACTTAATTCCAAGGAGAGCTCGGTCGGTGAAGAATGGCGCTGCGTTCCCGAGTGCACCGTGATGACACCATGTCGATGTAGATGAGCGGAGCTTTTCTGTGTAGCGTCACTACTGTATATTCATGCGTCCCCCTGTTGTCTGGTGTCGCTTGCGTTGATTACTGCTTGGCCCCATTGTCTTCGCTGAACAGCAGTTCAAAAAAAAAAAATCAAAAACTAAAAAGGTAAAAAAAAAACTAAGTAGACAGGAATACAGGATACATATATGGCCTGTTCCAGCCGATTCACGTGGGAAAAAAATAGGGGCATTCCGAAAATTGAACTCGGGACCTCTCGCACCCTAAGCGAGAATCATACCACTAGACCAAATGCTCTTATGTGATGTCACTATTCAAAGGAAAGTATTTATCCGTTATTTTTTTTCAACAAAACATTAACCTCTATAACACCAAGACAAGGGAGAGGAAACACTGTCAAGTGTCAACCAAAGTTATCAGGAATGAAGGATCATAGCAAGGCATACATGCTGCCAACACATTCACAAGGCTTATTACAAGCATCGCATCTCCCCGGGGCCATCAATCATCAACTCCTCTTGACTCGCAGAACAAAGTTATTTGGACACACTACACTGGTTCATGCTGTCCACCGATCCATGGGTACAACCGTACTAATAGCATCGAATCACCCTATTCACTCACACTGTCACGCATACATCTCAGAGTCTCAGTTGATCCTGGAGCACTTCCTCCTGATCTCACCCTGCCGGCCGGTCTTCACGGCGACGCTGCTCAGGCTCACCATGGCCTTGGGGAACTCGTACGCAAACCGGAGCCCGAAGAGACCGCGGACGTTGCCGGCATACTTCTGCACCACGCCCTGTGTCGCGTCGTCGCCCCACAGCCGCTGGTCCGACTCCAGAACGCCGTTGCCGTCCCTCACGTTCTTGAAGAAGGCCGCGCCGTCCCTGTCCAGCGCCACCCGCCGCGATGGGTCGCCGTTCGGCGGGCACAGCGCACGCAGCTGCGTCAGGAAGGATGGGCTGATCGAGGGGTCCGCATTGCCCGTCAACGTGAAGTTGTATAGCCGGTACCGGAACAGCCCGCAGTCCGTCTGCCCGATGGTGTGAGCACCTACAGATCGTCGACAGGTTCATGTTGTCAGTTGTGAATTTTTATACCACTTCACCGAGAATATGAAAATTGACACAGTTCACTGAACATGATGCATGTGTATCAAGGACAAAGGAAAATTACCAACTAGTGTCACGAGGTCATGGCCAGTCAGGCCTTGAGCTGCAAACTTTTGCCTCTGAACTGATACAGGGTCGGCGGGAGACGGTAAGGCCCTTGCATCTGAAGCAGATGAGATCCTCCCATCTCTTCGTCCAAGAGGTACTGCCCAGCTTGGCCCACCGGTCTTACAGTCGGTACAAAATGTGCAATGAGCAAGTCAGTCATCACTCTTGATTTTAGATGACAAACACGAACTTCAGTCATCAGTCTGTCAAAGAGCGAAGGGCAGCAAAAAACTTGCACAGTTACGGACTCACTGAAAGTGCATGTGTTGCCCCATGCGTGGTTTTGGTAATTAATGACAATCCTTATGGACTAATGTTTGCATTGAGATATACTTGTAGATCTTGTCCATAGGTAAAGATTGGAGTTCATGTGTTGGACTCTAGAAGATTTCATGATGACCAATGCTCTATTCAAGGGTTTATATGAAGAATGGTCATGTGTAGAGAAGATGAAGTGCAAGCTCAATATGATCCAACTCGAAAGATATCATTTGATTGAAGCTTGCAAAGGAGACATGAAGACGGAGCTTAGCGAGGCCCTCCCATAATGGAGTATGGGGGAGCATTTGGAGAAGTCTTCATCAAGCATGTGCTAGCAAGCACAATCAAGAAAGGTGTTCCAACTTGAGAGAGTCAAGATCGTCATCATCGAGCTCAAGTGGAATGCGCAAGGCAAAGGTATGATCTTGATAGGTTTTCTATTTTACCGGTCTCATGTTGTTAGTGGGAGACCGGGTTTTAGGATAGACGGCGTACTATCAAGAGGGGCTCTCAAGTGAGTAACTTGATCGCATCTTTGTGGAGAGCTCAAACCTTTGCATACTTGGCATTCATCTTTCTTGGTTCTTATTTGGTTTTCTCCTTGTTGGCTTTTGGTGCTTGTTGTGATCTTCACGACAAGCCCAAGTTCATCGAAAACGAATTTCGTATGGAAAACTTGTTGCGTTTTCGGTTTTGGAGGTTTGCCGATCATTCCTTTTTAGAGAGGTTTTACCTTTCTCCATTTGGTTTTATCTTCCATTGTTGGACTATGATGTTTCTCTGCATGATCTTGTAAAGCTCTTCGTTGCGATTCCAACGAGCCCGAGAACATCGAAAACGGAGTCCGGATGATCAAGATATCGTCGTTTTCGTGTGCAGTTTTCTGAGGGGCGGAAGTTCCGGTTTGGCCGGAAATTCCGGCCATCCGGAAGTTCCGGCAAATTTCCGGCCAAAGTTCCGGCCGAGTGCAGTACCGTTTTTTAGTCGCTTTTCTGGGGGTCCGGAAGTTCTTGGACGGAAGTTCCGGCCTCAACCGGAAGTTCCGGCCCAACCGGAACTTCCGGCCTAAGTGAAAACTGTGTGGTTTTGAAGGCAACGGCTAGAATTTCTGGAGGGGTATAAATACCCCTCCACCTTCCTCCAGCCAAGTAGCTCGCCCAGATTTCTCTCTCCTCCATTGTTGCAAGCTCATTTCTTTGATATCTCCCAATCCCTCCACCCAAACTCTTTGATCTTTGGAGGATTGAAGGAGAAGACCTAGATCTACATTTCCACCAATCAATATCTCCTCTAAGTGAGGGGAACCTAGTGGATCTAGTTCTTGGAGTTCTTGTGTGGTTCTCCTCTTTGTTCTTCCTCTCTTATTCCCCCATAAGCATTTGTTGCTTTGTTGGAATTTGAGAGTGAAGGATTTGAGCACTTGTGCTCTTGCCTTTTGCATTTGGTGCATCGGTGTGCTCTCCACGAGGATTCGTGGAAGTTGAAAGCGTGAACTTGTTACTCTTGGGTCCTTGGACCCTAGACGCCTTTGTGGTGGTTGGACCCTTGTGTGGTCACTTGAAGCCGTTCGGGAGCCCCCAATCCATTGTGGGTTGTGCCTCGATTGTTGTTGAGCCGTTCGGGAGCCCCCAATCCCATTGTGGGTTGTGCCCGGATTGTTGTTGAAAGGCTCCGGATTCCGCCTCGAAGGAATACCGATAGTGGAAGGTGAACCAAACCTTTGTGGTGCGGTTCATCGGAGAAGAGGGTGAAACCTTTGTGGTTGTTGAACCGTTGTGTCGGTTCACACCTCTCCAACGAGACGTACTCCCTTTCAAGGAGGAACTCGGGAATACATCCTCGTCTCCGCGTGCTTCGGTTATTTCTATACCCGAGCTTTTTACTTATGCACTTTACATTGTGATAGCCTTCGTGCTTGAAGTATTCTATATTGCTATCACCTTGTTGCTTGTCTTGCTTAGCATAAGTTGTTGGTGCACATAGGTGAGCCTAGTTTATTTAGGTTGTTGGCTTGTTAATTTAAACACCTAGTTTTATTCCGCAATTAGCAAGCCTAAACCGGAAAAGTTTTAATCGCCTATTCACCCCCCCCTCTAGGCGACATCCTTGTCCTTTCAATTGGTATCAGAGCCTGGGCTCTCTTTTTGGGCTTTACCGCCTAGAGAGTAAAAGATGTCGTTTAGGGAATTAGTGCACGATCCCACTTTCATATTCGATGGCACAAATTATGATGTTTGGAAAATTCGCATGCTTAATCTTTTTAGGGCCATGGGTCCAAATTATATTAAGAGGATTGTGGATGTGGGTTTTTCTCCTCCAAAGGATTCTCAAGAATTATCTTTAGAGGATGAGGAAAACTCTCATCTCGAGACTCTAGTTTCTAATGGTCTTATATGTGTTTTGAGCGATGTAGTTCTTGCTTCAATCATGCCTTTTCGGAACGCTCATGAGCTTTGGACCAAGCTTCAAGATATATATGAAGTGTCCAAAATTATTGAGGATGATTGTTCTCCTTCCACTTCCGGCCGTGATGAGTTCACAACTTCTTCCACTTCACCAACATGTGATTTGTCACAAGGTAATGATATGGTGAGTGGTGATAGAAATTGCATTGGTGATGGTGAACTTACTATTGATTATACTTCTTCTCTATCACATTGCAATGTTCTATCTTTGGACTTAAACTCTTCTAGCACTCCAAATGTCATACATGCTAGAGTTGATAGTCCTTGCATATCATGTAATAGTTGTTTAACTAAATCTCATGATGATATGCTTCATATGTCTTGTTGCCATGAAAACAATGCTTCCATATCCTCTAGTACTTGCATGACTAACAATGTAGAGGAATCCCAACATTTGTTGGAACAAGACATGGACCTAAATGGTGCTTCAAGTATCTTCATCTCTTCATCTTAATCATGTTTGCCTTATGGCTAAGGATTCCGAGGTGTCTCCCACCTCAAATCCAAATTGTGATGATGAGGATGAGGATTCTCATGAAGAAGGTTTTGATTTTGAATCCTTAACCAAGATGGGTGAGATGGTACTTGGTGCTCTCCCCAAAGGTAGTAAAGCTATCCCTCCTCTTGTGAAATCATTGATTATGTTACTAAGAGTAGGGAATTATTGAGGATTTGGAAAGTCAATTTGATGAGAAATGTCAAATTGAGAGGGATGACTCTATTACTATAGCTTCCTTGAAAGCTTCTCTTGAAGAAGAAGAACTTAGGTCTTCTCTTGAAGAGAGACTTGAATCTCTTGATGAGTCTAATGATCTTATTATTGCTAAAATCATTAAGGAAAGAGATCATGCCCTTGCTAAATATAAAGTGCTTAAAAAGGAAAAAGTTGAATTTGGTGTTGGCAATGCTAGACTAAGTGAGGACATAGAGAGACTTGACAAAGCTCACAAGGCTTTAGAAAGTGAACACTCTCTCCTTATCAAGTCTCATGATCAACTCCAAACTCAACTATCTAAGAATGATAAGCTTGCCAAATTGTCTCCTTCTATTTCTAATATTAATGATGCTTGTGCTACTAACTCCACTTCTTGTGAAGCATCTATTTTGAAGGAGAATGTTGAGCTAAGGGCTCAACTTGAGTTGCTATCTAGCAAGTATGGGAAATTGGAAGAAAGTCATGAAAAGCTTTCTAGCTCTAATGATGATCTTCTAGCATCCCATGCTAGGCTAAAGTTAGCTCATGAGGCTATTTTAAAGGTAACATCTTGTGAGCCTCATGTGGAAATGGCACAACTTCTTCTAAAATGCTTTATTGCCATGTGCTAGTCCTAGTGATTCATCCACTCACAATTGCTACATCTTGTGATGAATTACTTTCATTGCCTTGTTGCTCTAACAATGAAGCTTCTACTTCCTCTAGTGTTTTTGTTGATACTAACCATGTAGAGGAACTAAATGAGCTCAAGGCCCAAGTCACTTCTTTGAAGAAAGACTTGGAAAAGCGTCATGTTGGGAAGTCCACACTTGACAATATGTTGAGTGTTCAAAGACGCCCCAATGACAAGAGTGGACTTGGATTCAACTCCAATAACAAGAACAAGTCCAAGTCTACAAGAAGAACAAGGGCCAAGAACAAGTTAAAGATTCGGCCAAGATTGTTTGCTTCAAGTGCAAAGTTGAAGGGCACCATGTTAGATCTTGCCCTTTGAAGAAGAAGGCTCTTAGTGAGAAGCAACAAGGGAAGAAGCCTCAAGTTCAAACTCAAGTTCCTCAAGTTGAAGAACGACCTCTTCCCAAGAAGAATCACTACCCTCCTCAAGTCAAGATTCCAACCAAGAAGAGAGGAGGAAGTCGATGTTGCTACCTATGCCGTGAGAAGGGTCACCTTGCTTCTTCATGCACAAATGGTACCTTATCCAACCCCATTATATTGATGATGTTTATTCTCTTCGGAAGGATAAGGTTGGCAATGTGTTTGCCAAATATGTTGGACTCAAAGTGGTGTCAAGAAAAGAACCATTTGGGTTGCCAAACCTATTGTGACTAACCTCTTAGGACCCAACTTGGTTGGGGACCAACAAGCTAAAACTTGATCAATAGGTGTTGTTGGAGGCATTGGAGACTTGGCTACATCATGAAGAATTAAGGGATCTTCATCAATTATATTCTCTCAAGCCAAGTCATTTGGATTATATTGTTCTACCTCATATCCAATGTTTCCTCCTTGCGGTAACTTTTATTTAAATCATATATACATTGAAAGTTGCTTGCACCCTTGCATGTGTTTGGTTTTGTACCTTGCTAGTGTTTGTATGTGTTGTGCTCTCTACTTACTTATCTTGAGAAATCAAGTATGTGTATGTTGGTTTGCACACCATTTACTTGTTGAGCCTTATTGCTTTTATTTGATATATTACTTGTTGGCTCTCTTTTGAGAGATTAATGGACCATTCCATTTTTGGAGAGTGATATGCTTCGTGCACTTCACAAACCAAAAATGTGTGTACATGAGGAATACCACTTAGTGATGATATATCAATCTTATCTATTCTCTATGTGGTATGTCATGCTCATGAGAAATTCAAATTCTATAATGTCCATTAATTTCTCGAGTTGGTTTTGTTTGCCTCTTGCTTTAAATGGATTATCACATTATGGGGGAGTAATAAGCTATGTGCATATTACAAGCCTAGAAAATGTGAATATGTGAGGTGTTGCCACCTAGAATTGATATTGTCATTATCCTTTCCTTTGTGGCATGTTTCTCAAACAAGTTCCTTTTTGCTTAAATGTTTTTTGCCTCTCACCGTTGGATCTTGTTTGTGATGGAATTTCTTGATATGGCTTTCCCTAAATATGTTCTCATATATCTCTTTGGGAAACCAATTGCTTCAAGCTACTCCTTGGAGTTGCTTTGCACTATTGTGTGATTTTTGAAGCTATCAAGAATATCTATCTATCTAAGCATGGCTTTTAATTCCTATCCTTTGCCATATGCTTATGTTTTGTGAATATGATCTTGAATATATCTTTGCAATCCACCACCGAGAAATATCTCCATACATTACTTGTCTTGCAAGTGATAATCATATTGTGGTAAATATATTGATCATATTCATTTTGGCTCTTGCTTTGAATTGCCTTATTTGATTGCCAAGGATTTGTTTTGATCTAACTCTCGTTTGTCTTCCTTGTTTTCTTTGGATCCTTTATTGCTCTACTTGAAATTTGTTTTGTGCTTTCTTGAGTTGGGAAAAGCAATGAACCAATTCTTGTGCATTGATCTTCAAAAGTCATACTTCTTGATAATGCACTATTCTTGGGAAGCTATCCTACTTTGAGTAAAACACCGCTCTTTAAATTGGTATTGCAATTTCTTGCGCTTCTTGAACATGACTAGTGGTCGAATAATATATTTATGGAGAGTGATGATCTCATTTGTGTGCATTTTGTATTCAAATGCAAAATCATAAATAATGCACACATCTTGGGGGAGCAATCCTATATGTTTTTGAACATTAGTTGTCTTCATTTGGTATTTGATCCCGATGATATGTCTCTTGAAGACAAACATTTTCGTCTTGGTACTTTGTGCCATCATGAAAATGTAGAGGGTTTGGTTATTCCTTGACCACATTTTCATTTGGTATCTTTTCAAAGTGGTATCTTCACTCATGTGTTGATTTGGGTATTTGATATAATTTGGACATTTGTTTTCTTGTCACACTTGTGTGTGCTTTGTTGGTTTACTTGGTGTTTTGTCTAAATTATATCTCGTTTGGTTCTTGAAAGTCATGTGCATGCATATTTATTATATGTATATCTTTGGCATGCTTACTTTCGTTGATCCAATATATAGGATAAACTCCATCAAATCCTAAATGGCTAAGATGTGCATGAAATTCAATTTCACATTAATATGCACATATTTATGTGGAGTTTGTCCTATGTATTGTAGTTGCTCTAACTACTTTGGACCCAATGAGTTTGGGTACCATGTTGTACTTGAATGTTTTAGGTATATTGGAGATGCATTGGAAGCTTGTCTCATCTACAAGGAAGGTGTTGTCACCATGTGCTTATTGGAGCCAAGCTTGGATGATCATGAGCTCCTATCTTCTACATCACCAATGCTATCTCGGTAACAAGTATCTACCTCATGCATACTTTTCTAGCTCTCAACCTTGTGTAGGTTGTTTCATGGCATGAATCTCTTTGGTTGCAATTCTTTTGATTCTTGCAAAACGTCTTTATTGCAAATGTGAGTTAGCCGGGATGATTACATATCAAAGGGAATATATATAATCATTTTCATGATTCATCGATCCCATTTATGTCAATCTAGCACTTTCTACTTAAAGTCTCTCATGTGCAACATTGATGAATTTTCAAAATCATTTGCGTTTTGTGATACTTGTTATCTTACTCGGAGCATCCCGTTTATCACCTTTATCCTTTGTGGATAGTTTTTGATGCTATGATGAGTATAGGTTGGAAGTTCATCTATATCCCTTTAAGATAAAATTGAGCTTTGTGCTATGCTTTTAAGCAAAAATCTTATTGGTGTATTTATGACTTCCTCTTGGATATCATGACCCTTACCTTTGTACCTATTTTGTGTGTACATGTTTATTTGTGGACTTATATCTTCGTGATTCGTGTCTACTTAGAAACTTATACACATGAGAATAGTTACATCTTTAATTGATATTCCAATTCTTTAGTGACCACCTCTTATTGCTTTTGATTCTTTGGTGGTTTCTAAAAGGCACAAGCTTTATTTTTTGTGTTATGCTTTGTGCATCCTTCTAAGCTTGTGGAGCTATTTGATTTATCTCCGTTGGTGTGTGAGTATGTGAAAGACATGATATGCACTATGTGCAACACTTTTTGAAAGACTATGTTGATGATTTTGCTCATCCTTGTATTAGTCTCCTAAAATGTCTTTATATCTCACACCCATCCTTTTATTTGCCGCTCCTTGCTCATGTTGCAAAATGAGTGTATTTGTTGCAAGTTGTTTGCCTCACTTCTCATTTATATTCTCTTGCATGGGCTTGTGTTCGAATTTATCTAGGAGGGAGTGAGGATTCCATGTTGTGCACACTATATTGAAATAGAAATCCTATTTGTGCACGTACCTTGGGGAGTTCCCTCTTGATATTTAGAACATTTTTCGGATCCTTTTGATTGCTTGCTTCTTTCGTTGAAGTATCTTTCTATTTGATTTTCATTTGCAATCTTTGGATCCTCAATATAGTTTGATCTCCTTTCCAACTATTCGTTATTGGATATGTGCATTTGATTTCACTCATATTATGAGAAATGCACACATTATGGGGGAGCTCTTATTATATTGGCCTTCTTACTTTTCACCCATTTCGGCAATCGTTGCCAATGGGGGAGAAGTTTAGAGGGTTTAAGAGTTGTTGGTTTTATGCTTTAGTTTCGTTCTCAAGCATTTGCCTTTCTTGCTCTTGCATCCTTGCTCTTTGTGTTGCTTGGTTGCTTAATTCATTATATAAACCCTCGTAAAAGGGATTGTCATCAATTACCAAAATGGGGGAGATTGAAAGTGCATGTGTTGCCCCATGCGTGGTTTTGGTAATTAATGACAATCCTTATGGACTAATGTTTGCATTGAGATACACTTGTAGATCTTGTCCATAGGTAAAGATTGGAGTTCATGTGTTGGACTCTAGAAGATTTCATGATGACCAATGCTCTATTCAAGGGTTTATATGAAGAATGGTCATGTGTAGAGAAGATGAAGTGCAAGCTCAATATGATCCAACTCGAAAGATATCATTTGATTGAAGCTTGCAAAGGAGACATGAAGACGGAGCTTAGCGAGGCCCTCCCATAATGGAGTATGGGGGAGCATTTGGAGAAGTCTTCATCAAGCATGTGCTAGCAAGCACAATCAAGAAAGGTGTTCCAACTTGAGAGAGTCAAGATCGTCATCATCGAGCTCAAGTGGAATGCGCAAGGCAAAGGTATGATCTTGATAGGTTTTCTATTTTACCGGTCTCATGTTGTTAGTGGGAGACCGGGTTTTAGGATAGACGGCGTACTATCAAGAGGGGCTCTCAAGTGAGTAACTTGATCGCATCTTTGTGGAGAGCTCAAACCTTTGCATACTTGGCATTCATCTTTCTTGGTTCTTATTTGGTTTTCTCCTTGTTGGCTTTTGGTGCTTGTTGTGATCTTCACGACAAGCCCAAGTTCATCGAAAACGAATTTCGTATGGAAAACTTGTTGCGTTTTCGGTTTTGGAGGTTTGCCGATCATTCCTTTTTAGAGAGGTTTTACCTTTCTCCATTTGGTTTTATCTTCCATTGTTGGACTATGATGTTTCTCTGCATGATCTTGTAAAGCTCTTCGTTGCGATTCCAACGAGCCCGAGAACATCGAAAACGGAGTCCGGATGATCAAGATATCGTCGTTTTCGTGTGCAGTTTTCTGAGGGGCGGAAGTTCCGGTTTGGCCGGAAATTCCGGCCATCCGGAAGTTCCGGGCAAATTTCCGGCCAAAGTTCCGGCCGAGTGCAGTACCGTTTTTTAGTCGCTTTTCTGGGGTCCGGAAGTTCTTGGACGGAAGTTCCGGCCTCAACCGGAAGTTCCGGCCCAACCGGAACTTCCGGCCTAAGTGAAAACTGTGTGGTTTTGAAGGCAACGGCTAGAATTTCTGGAGGGGTATAAATACCCCTCCACCTTCCTCCAGCCAAGAGCTCGCCCAGATTTCTCTCTCCTCCATTGTTGCAAGCTCATTTCTTTGATATCTCCCAATCCCTCCACCCAAACTCTTTGATCTTTGGAGGATTGAAGGAGAAGACCTAGATCTACATTTCCACCAATCAATATCTCCTCTAAGTGAGGGGAACCTAGTGGATCTAGTTCTTGGAGTTCTTGTGTGGTTCTCCTCTTTGTTCTTCCTCTCTTATTCCCCCATAAGCATTTGTTGCTTTGTTGGAATTTGAGAGTGAAGGATTTGAGCACTTGTGCTCTTGCCTTTTGCATTTGGTGCATCGGTGTGCTCTCCACGAGGATTCGTGGAAGTTGAAAGCGTGTGAACTTGTTACTCTTGGGTCCTTGGACCCTAGACGCCTTTGTGGTGGTTGGACCCTTGTGTGGTCACTTGAAGCCGTTCGGGAGCCCCCAATCCATTGTGGGTTGTGCCTCGATTGTTGTTGAGAGCCGTTCGGGAGCCCCCAATCCCTTTGTGGGTTGTGCCTCGGATTGTTGTTGAAAGGCTCCGGATTCCGCCTCGAAGGAATACCGATAGTGGAAGGTGAACCAAACCTTTGTGGTGCGGTTCATCGGAGAAGAGGGTGAAACCTTTGTGGTTTTGAACCGTTGTGTCGGTTCACACCTCTCCAACGAGACGTACTCCCTTTCAAGGAGGAACTCGGGAATACATCCTCGTCTCCGCGTGCTTCGGTTATTTCTATACCCGAGCTTTTTACTTATGCACTTTACATTGTGATAGCCTTCGTGCTTGAAGTATTCTATATTGCTATCACCTTGTTGCTTGTCTTGCTTAGCATAAGTTGTTGGTGCACATAGGTGAGCCTAGTTTATTTAGGTTGTTGGCTTGTTAATTTAAACACCTAGTTTTATTCCGCAATTAGCAAGCCTAAACCGGAAAAGTTTTAATCGCCTATTCACCCCCCCCCCCCTCTAGGCGACATCCTTGTCCTTTCACTCACCAGATCAACAGAATCTCGTGCGGCGAGGGCCAATATGTCAGCACAAGACACCACCCCAGGGCATGTGGCTTCCAACTGGGATTTGGCATCATCTATCACCTCAAATCCCCTAAGACCAAAATTCTGTGGGGCAGTTCTTTCAGATGATGCTCCAGAAATCAATACAGAAGCATCACATCCCTACAAGTATGCGAGCAGAAACATATGTCAGACATGAAAGCAGAAGGGCTCGAGGTCCTTTCGTTCCCAACGGCTTTATATATGCATATCGATCAATCGCAAAGTAAAATGGAGAAAATAGCATGGGATCCGAGTAACAACATGAGTACCGAAACATAAACTAGTAAAGATAAGTGAGTTATAGAACTAACTTGGACAAAACAGTCATGGAAGTGCAGCCTGAGCAAGCCTGGCGCAATGGTGGCATCGTTGTTGTAATACTTTCCGACAGTAGACCTCACTATATCCTCCGCATCCGGACAGATGGAGTCGTAGAATCCTCTCTGAAGTCCTTGGCTTTGGACCAAAGAACCTATCAGCAGAACATTGCATAGAAAGAAAAGAGCAGCTATTTCCGATGTTGCCATGGCCTGAGTGGTTGTCAATAACAATTCTAGTTGTGACAATCATGTAACCGTACCGTTCATTATATAGGGTCGATCAGCTTGTGCTATCCTCCAATTACTACAATGTTGTCGCAATTTTTGGTTAGTGGGGTAGCAAGTGGATCATGCACTAGTGAATGGTGTGGATTACAGCTAGAATATCAACCTGCATATTTTATAGTTATTATATGCCTCATCAAATTATGCAAGAGTTGTTCTGTTGTGTAAGATAGCAGCAGCCACTAAGCCCTCAAGTTTGAAAGTGCTAGATTGCCAAATTGCACCCACATAACCAAGCCATATGCTGCAGCATAGCATATCAGTGGTGCATTAACTGACTGCATAACCCTTTTGCAACCAGGATAATCAGATGTAGAACATACATGCTTCTGCTTATACAGACAGTATTCTAGAGACTGTTTGGTATTCTCATGTATCATTGCTAGCTCAGGTTTCATGCTAAAATGTGAGTACGGATAACACTGATCTGCGTAAAAAAGGGATCATCCTGATTTCAAAAAGGTATTCATGCTACTGAGCTAATATTTCTAACGTACAAAATCACATTTATGCCAACCATTTCAAGGTAGGATGAATAACAATTAAAGCTCCTTGGTCTGAAGAGAGTAAGGTGATCTCTCAAATCTTAAAGACAAGAGACAGAGCACTAAATGTTGAGCAATCTGAATATCTGATCATAAATGATTTGAACACTTTGAAGGACAAAAATCAGTTGCTCAAATAGATGCATATAATTCAGAGAACGAATTATTGAACTCCATCTACACGGCTAATTCTCAGATTTATCAACAAATATCGAAGAAGTAGTAATTCAGTGGTGCTTGTGATTCAGGAAGAGCATGTGTATTCGAAAGCTACAGTGAAGGCCTGCTAGTATCTATAGTTCTATACACGTGATGAACATGGGAAACAGTTAGTGGAGGGGTTTGTCACGAGTGGACTTGACAAGTATGGGCTCCCACCACTAATTTTGCATTTCACGATGTCCAAAACAAAGTGTAGCACGTGCTTCTCGCAAACTCATAAGAGAGGCATCAGTGTCCTATCACTGACGAGCATAGTCTAACAGATAGACTGTACCTACTATTTTGTGGTGTTATCTTCAGCACCAATGGATGTGTCGTGCTGGAGATTTACGAGAGGTAGCTAAGAAAAACCCATCGGATCAAAATTCACATATAACTCATGTTTTCACTTGTGGAAACAAGATTAGACCAGTTGAGTAATAGGAACACCTGTCCCTTGCCACAAAACCGGGAAAATCAGTTACATGGAAATTGAACAGAAAATTAAATAAGGATGCTGACACATAACCACCTGGGTACTTATGACTTCGGGACTGGCTCTCTTGAGCTTGCTCTTCCCTCTCTTTTGGCACACAACACCAAAAAGCTTTTATTCTTAGTTCAGCAGTATACAATAGCAAATTGACACAGTTTGCTCGTTTTACATAGTTGCAAAATCAGCTGTCAGCTCCGAAGTGAAAACCCTTTTAGATTGGCAAAACAAAATGGAAGTCTACTTGGAGTCTGAACCTGCTTTACTATGTCAGTAAATTAACCTTTCTCCAACGAAAACCTACTGATAACACATCGACCAACTCGAGAGACAGTACAATGATTAACGCATTCTAAGCCAAGCAGATCCAAACCATAGAGGATATAGATAATTGGCGACTAAACCGTTTCTCCAGCTGGTGCTAATTCTTGACACGTCAGCAAAGCGACAGTTCGTCGACAGGGACACATCCCGACCACTCGAGCACAATATGCAAGCCCACGAGCCACGACTGAAAGTGACAACAGGTTGAGGTTGGCCTGGACAGGCGGGAACGTCTGACCTGGACGCCTGGCGTCGGCGCGCGATGTGCGTGATCATGTATCCAGGCGGGTCATTCGGTCGAACGCCTTGCGTGCAGGGGCGTGGCCGGCCGCGGGTGGGGAGCCATTGGTCGTTCCATCGGGCCGGCCACGCGAGGCGGACGCGGCCAGCTTCGCACGATGCCCCACGACCGCGGATCACCGGCCACCACACGTTCGCCTTCTCGAAGGTCGAAGCCGGCCAAGTCAATGCCTACGGCTACTCGCTTCGCTCGCCTCCGAAGCCTTTCGTCGTACACGGAAATGGACGGTACCTTGGCCGGTTTGGTGTCAGAACACTTCCGAGGAATCAAGCGGTGACCTAAATATACTCATGTCATCATGTGTGCGGATAACGATTAGTTGTACCAATCAATATTTGAAGCTGAATTTTGTTAAACGAATATTTTGTAGATGATTTTTTAAAACGAATATTTGAAGATGATTGTGTGGACCAGTTGTGACACACGTTCGTTGCAACTCCATACCTAAGATATTTCATTTTACAAAAATCATTTCCTAGGAATCATTATTCTCCGCTCGTAAAGATTATACTAGTGGTATTTGTGCGCGTCGTCACGCCGCGCTTGCGTATTTTTTTGTATATTAAATTTGAGTTGTCTAAATATGTTTGTATTTTGGTATTAATAAGTATCATTTATTTTAGTGAGCGTGTAGATATATTCTTTTGTACCTTTAATATTGTAGGATAAAAGAATATCGAATTATACCTTTATGTTCCAAATAATATTTAATGTAAGCACATTGGCAGCGTTAATGCAATTAATATTATTTTTAATTTGAGCCCACAATTCGGGGAAGTTCATTTATATTGCATCTAAATATTGACTATTTTGAATTCTCTAAATATGTTTTCTGTCTTGCTGTAGATAGTTAGTCTTCATTTTTATGAGCATTTGTTATATAGTTTAATGAATATCCCGATATATAGCAAGTTGAAGTATTTAAATATGTTTTTTGTTGCCATGAATTTTTAATTATAAATGAAGAAAATGTATCTGAGTTATGTAAAAATGGTGACCAATTTTGGAAATTTTAAAATGCTACGGTAATTTCGAATAGCTTTTAATTTTTAATGTTTTTTTTTGCATATTGGTGTAAGTAATTAATTTAGATTCACAGTCAGAAGATGTGCACCGTATGAGCATGTAGTAAAGTGAATATATAATTTGAAGGATTGCATATGAATTTCATATTAAGAGGAGATTAATTTAGTTTGTTGGCAATATTTTACTTAAAGTTCATAATGGGTGAAAATGCACACCTATTCAACTATATAGTTGGAGCAGGTGTATATAGAAATTTGCTTATTTTGTTACCAAATTTAGGTGTCTAAATTTAATTTCATTTTGGCAGAATTTGTTAGCATTTTTGTTTTGTGTGATGGTTGTCATGTTTGTGGTCAAATAGAGTTTTAGAATTTGTGCAACCTAGATTGTATTCAAATTTGAATTCTTCCAGTGTTTAACAAATGATTAGTTTGAAAGTCGTATGAAATATTGAGATGTTGAAATTTATATTTTGTGTTGGAGTGCTGAGATATGGTTGTTGTTCAGATTTTGAAAAGTGTTCAAGTTGGGGTGTTTTCCGGACTCAAATCATTTTTGGTTTGTGGAATGAGTAGGTTTTGAAGGTTTTTAAGTTTTCTGAATTATTCTGCAAATTTGAATTTTGGTTGTGTGGCACAAATAAGCAGGTTTCATTTTTTTGTGAGGGTACCCACGAAAATATTTTCATGTTGTAGAGAGAAATGCATTTCTATTTTTCTTCAAATGTTCACCAATTTGAAAGATTGGAACTTGGAATTGAAGATTAGTATTTATTTTGTCGGAGCAGTTCATTGTATTGTCTTATTTTTCCCCGGATAGGAATTAATTTAATAAAATTAAATGCATAAAATTAGAGAAAGTCAGCTTGGATCTTGTCTACATATTACACGTACCCGCTGTAATTCGAATCGTTGAAATCCATCTGCGCGTATTGCTAATTCATTTACCTCTGTTATTTTATGTGTTATTTTTTTTTCAGCTCGGAGGAGATTTGTTTATTTTTAATTTGAGCCCACAATTCGGGGAAGTTCATTTATATTGCATCTAAATATTGACTATTTTGAATTCTCTAAATATGTTTTCTGTCTTGCTGTAGATAGTTAGTCTTCATTTTTTATGAGTATTTGTTATATAGTTTAATGAATATCCCGATATATAGCAAGTTGAAGTATTTAAATATGGTTTTTGTTGCCATGAATTTTTAATTGTAAATGAAGAAAATGTATCTGAGTTATGTAAAAATGGTGACCAATTTTGGAAATTTTAAAATGCTACGGTAATTTCGAATAGCTTTTAATTTTTAATGTTTTTTTTTTTGCATATTGGTAAGTAATTAATTTAGATTCACAGTCAGAAGATGTGCACTGTATGAGCATGTAGTAAAGTGAATATATAATTTGAAGGATTGCATATGAATTTCATATTAAGAGGAGATTAATTTAGTTTGTTGGCAATATTTTACTTAAAGATCATAATGGGTGAAAATGCACATCTATTCAACTATATAGTTGGAGCAGGTGTATATAGAAATTTGCTTATTTTGTTACCAAATTTAGGTGTCTAAATTTAATTTCATTTTGGCAGAATTTGTTAGCATTTTTGTTTTGTGTGATGGTTGTCATGTTTGTGGTCAAATAGAGTTTTAGAATTTGTGCAACTTAGATTGTATTCAAATTTGAATTCTTCCAGTGTTTAACAAATGATTAGTTTGAAAGTCGTATGAAATATTGAGATGTTGAAATTTATATTTTGTGTTGGAGTGCTGAGATATGGTTGTTGTTCAGATTTTGAAAAGTGTTCAAGTTGGGGTGTTTTCCAGACTCAAATCATTTTTGGTTTGTGGAATGAGTAGGTTTTGAAGGTTTTTAAGTTTTCTGAATTATTCTGCAAATTTGAATTTTGGTTGTGTGGCACAAATAAGCAGGTTTCATTTTTTTGTGAGGGTACCCACGAAAATATTTTCATGTTGTAGAGAGAAATGCATTTCTATTTTTCTTCAAATGTTCACCAATTTGAAAGATTGGAACTTGGAATTGAAGATTAGTATTTATTTTGTCGGAGCAGTTCATTGTATTGTCTTATTTTTCCCCGGATAGGAATTAATTTAATAAAATTAGAGAAAGTCAGCTTGGATCTTGTCTACATATTACACGTACCCGCTGTAATTCGAATCGTTGAAATCCATCTGCGCGTATTGCTAATTCATTTACCTCTGTTATTTTATGTGTTATTTTTTTCAGCTCGGAGGAGATTTGTGAGATACATATTTGCATAAAATTAGAGAAAGTCAGCTTGGATCTTGTCTACATATTACACGTACCCGTTGTAATTCGAATTGTTGAAATCCATCTGCGCGTATTGATAATTCATTTACCTCTGTTATTTTATGTGTTATTTTTTTCCGGTTCGAAGGAGATTTGTGAGATATATATTTTATCAGTTGACATATCGTTTATATATAATTTCAATTGTCTGGGCGTGCAACAATTTCGAAGAGGGGCCAAAGTATGTGGAAATATTGCTGTGTTTGTTTAAAAAAAAATGAAAGTTGGCCTTAATTGATTTGTTGTTATGGTTGGAAAGTTACAAAAAAAATTGATAATAAAAAAACAAAACAGGGGGGACAAAAATGTGCTGGGACAGGCGCGCAGAAAGCGGCCCAGCCCAGCAGTAGGCCCTCGTCGCCTAGCCCATTCTCTGTAATTCTGCATAGCTGACAATGGGGCCCATCTTGTTAATTTTTTTTGAAGCTCCAGTGGAAATCCGCAGTCGCTGACGTGTGGGCCGCGCTGACGTCGGTGCGACGTCAGCCGCGGCGGAGACGGCGAACCGGCGACGGATCTCCCGAGCTGGCGGCCGGCCGACGGCGGAGGCGCGCGGGGACGCGAACGCGCGGATCCCAGGGAGCGGAAGGAGGCGAGTCCGACGGAGGGTGCGCCAGGCCGTTTGGTCGCCGGAGTTGGCGGCAACGACCAATTTAGCGGCGGCGGAACCGGAGTACGGCGGCAAAGAACTCCGGCGATTCCGGCCATCCAGGGACGCAGCCGCCGCCGAGGACGTAGAGGGAATGGTGGTGGAGCTCGTCCTGCCCACGGATCTGGCCGGGGATGGCAGGGGCGGCGAGGGCGCGGTCGGCGGCGTCGGCGGCGACGTGGTCGCGGGGCCGCGCGCGGGAGGAGGAGGGGAAGTGACGGTGATTTTGCGGGGAGGTCCTCGTGTTTTTTAGAATTTGTAAAAAGGTCCTTTACTTCGTTTTTTTGTGGGGATTGCGGATCAATTTGTCGCCCGCAAGGGGTCTTTTTAGAAAGCCGTCGCGGAGGCGCTGTGCGAGCCGTTGGATGAAAAGGCGACGGCGAGGATCAGAGCAGCGAAGTACTGTAGATTTTCTACAGTAACTACTGTAGCTAATCTACAGTAGCAAGGGCCCTGAGAGGCCGTCAAATCGTTGGTCTTTCATATAGGTAGTATTAGTTGTCGCTGATTTAACGCTGGGCTACGGCCTATGGTCTTATATTAGTTGTCGCTGATTTAGTACACAACTATATAACTTTAGTCATACATGAATGCAGTTGAGATAACATTATTTCCTTTAGAAGTGACTTTGTGCAATTGGTCGATATGTTCAAAAGAAGTAGCAATAGGACAACGACGGATGGATAATAGATTACCAAAAGCAGATTGCTTGTGTTCCGAGAAAATAAATGAGGTTTCAAACATGCACACAACCTTCAATTTCCAATGTGCAACTTTAGGCCTTAATCTGTATGAATACTTTATTAAAATGAAGTAATCATAGATTTTACATGACTATACATGATTGTGGAACATTTGTAATTTTTTATGCATGCATATAATGATTATAACCAATTTAGGGAGGTATGAAGCATGGACACAATCTCCATTCTAAACCAATACACAAGGTGTAAGAGAACATACACCTTCCATTCCAAACCAATACGCAAGGTCAGAAACATGCACACAATCTCCATTCGACAATGTGCAACTTCAGAAATTATTTTGTACAAATACTTTGGTAAAACTAAGTAATAATACAATATTTTCACGACTAGTTGTATATAACTACGTGGACCACTTTATTCCCACCATATCTAAATTAGAAAACTAATGATTTTCTTCTAATCATGCATCTCGTACTAATAAAAGGTTACATGCAACTCAAAATCAATCGCGAGCGGGGATATGATACGTAACTTTAGCCACACTTGAATTCAGTTGAGATATCAACGTCTGCATAGAATTGAGATGCAACTTTGTGCAGCTGGAGGATGTGTTTCAAAAGAGGTAGGAGTCACATGAATAATAAATTGATAAATAATATCATTTTCATTAAAAATATATAATTATTTTACGAGAAGTTTGACGATAATATTCTCTTTTGATCTACTGAGATAATCACTTTGACGATTACACTGAAAGAATGTCATGTATTTTGGACCGAAGTAGTAACTCAGAGTCTCCGAGCGAATGATGAGGACATTCAACATATATAGTCCAATAGGTGTTGTTACGCATCATTTGCCAATTTAGATGGGTAAGAGGTAAAAAAGGGAAATCAATAAATCATACATGTAAGTGATAACCGCCAAGAGCAGGGGATCACTGTAGCACCTCTCAATGCGGAAGTAGGGTATCGATCCGCAGGAGTAAGAAGGAAAAGTTATCTATTCCCTACAACTAAAGTGTCACAAGTTTTAGTTGATTATGCACTAAACAAGTTTTAAGAACAAGATGGTTGATTTAATGGATGGAAGTTTAATGTAACAAAACAAGAATGTAAAAGTGTCTCAATCCTCTTCAATGCAAGAGGACAAGACAAAGATTTTCTCTTATAGGAACAATGGACATGGGTTCATGGGTTCACTTAATACTCTCTCCCATCTATTGATTATCATGTTATAGATAAAAAGTACACACAATTGTCATGCTTTAATGGTAACTTATATGATGGCTACATGTTCTAAGACACATAGTTGAAAGAAAATAATCATTTGTGTTGCTAGGGTCACCCTCGTAAGGCTAGCGTGGTTTGTTGTCACTCCCACATCATACTTCTTTTTTTTTACCCTCAAATAAAGAATGTTGGGCTGTATTGTGTCACTCAATACATATGCCGTTGTCACGTCAGCCACCCCGTACCTACATACATCATACTTCTTAATGGACAATATTCTAAACACTAGTGTAATGATATATTTCGTGTGCATGACCGCATCTCTCTCATCTATCTTCACTTGGTGGTGTCAATCACCTCATGACATGGATAAACAAGGCATTATGCATAAATCAAACCATCACATGCATCATAGAATATCTTCAAAGTATGACAAGTCATAAAAGTTCCAACACAACGGTAAATGCATAACAAATATCATCTCATACCACAATATCCACCATAGGAATTACATAGATAGATCCATACTTATGCAAGGCATATCATATGGACTTCAACAATGATCATACATAGAGAGATTAGATCAAGTTATCACCACAAACCTAAAGTCCAGGGGTGGACTACTCCCCCTTCATCATGGAGACGGTGGAGAAGTCGTTGGAGAAGATGGAGACCATACCGGCAGCGCCCCGCCGGAGTTTTTCCCCTCCAATCTGCTGCTCCAGATCTCTCTTTTGTGGTTTATGTGTTTTGGCGGCGCTTTTTTCTAAAGGGCGTCGGGGCTACTTTTATAGTCGATTTTAGGTCAAGACGAAGCTTCTAAAAAAAAGATCGACGACAACAGAGCCTCGAGGCCCAAGATGGTGGATCCCACGCGGCCAAGGAATCTGGTCGTGTGGGTCACCCTATCTTGGCATTCGGGCCTCCGTTTGTTCGCTTCCTTCGCTCCCACGCTTCGTTACTTTCAAAAACTGATGCTCGTAAAATATTAGGTCATTTGGACGTCGTTTGGGTCCCTGAAACATCAAAATATAGAAAATGAGATTTTCTGCCTGTGCAGGGTTAATTCCAGAAAAATAGGGAAACTATGAAATATTCCCAAAATCAATATAAAATAATGATATAACCCTTATATGATGCAAATATGATTGAAATCTAAGTAAAACAATGCAAAGTTCAGGTATGCATTTTACATGCATCAGTAAGTATGTTACCATGTGACATAGATACGTTTATCTTCTCATGCGGCTTCGAGTCATTTGAAAGCATAAAGTTTTAAGTCCACATTAATCTGATCCAATCCAAAGAAATGAACAATCACCATATCTATTTGGAGGAAAGAAAGGAATAGCTAATGTAGAGGAAATTGACACATTAACTTTGTTAAGTGCCTCAATGTGAATGCAAGAAAATAGTAAGAGCAAGGATCGCAAGTGGTGCCGAGTTTTATGATCGCGAATGCTACTCCGTGCCCCTCGGGGTGGATGATTGGATCGAGACGTGGTGCCATGGATTTAACTCCATTGGTAGCGACTAGGGGTGGAATCGAGCCGAGCCGAGCCGGCTCGAGGCTCGGCTCGGGCAAGCTCGACAAAATTCGAGCCGAGCCTAGCTCGGCTTGACAGTAAAACATTTCTAAAATAGAGGCTCGTGGCTCGGCTCATTGTGCTCGAGGCTTGGCTCGGTCGGCTCGCGAGCCGGCCACCAAACCCCAGCCAATTTAGCCCTGAGCGTACTACTGCCTCTATCTCCCCCACGATTCGTTCCCCTCGCTCGACCTCTCCTCATCTCCATCGCTAGCGCTAGGTTACCGCCGGCGCCGCCGCCGCTGACGCTGGCCGCCACCCCTGCTCCTCCCATCGCTCTTGAACTTCTTCCCTGACCCAGAGACGTGCACGGCCCCGCTCGTCTAGGCCGCCGCACGCCGGTCCTCTCCCGCCTGCCAGACAGTTGCTCGACTCCTGCGCTTCGCTCCTCCAGGCCACCACCACCGTACGGTACTCCAGCTGCTCCTTTCCTCAACCATCGAGGCACTGACCAGCTGCTAGTCTGCTCGGCCACCGCCGTCTCTGGCTGCACTGATGGCCTGCCATTTGCTGCTCCTTCTCCACTTACGATGCAACCAACGACCAGTTCTGCCTGATGACCAGGAGTTTGCTCGCTAGCTAGTGGATTGATCTTATTCGTCGAGTTATTGGATGGCTTTTCACCGAGGTGTGCTAAAAAAACATTGAGCAATTTTCTTGATAAAAAACAGTGAGCGCTTTTGACATTTGACATGTTCAGAACGCAACAAATGAGCATTGACGTATATGCGTATATCGGTGGTGTTTTGGATGACAAAACTTGTTGATCCAATAAATCAGATAAACTATAAGCCTGTATCTATCTTGTGCTGAACACGGGTGCTTTAATGAGTTGGAAATCAGTTTTTTTTCAGTGTATAGTTTGGATTGCCCAGTGTTGTACAATTGATGCAAAACATGGAGTAAATGATGTTTTTTTGGTCTATTTGATGTATTTGCTTGTTATAACTTTTTATACAACCAAAAACCGAAGCAAAATAGTGTCAATTGTGCTTATTTGATGTATTTACTTGCTGAAACTTTCTATACAACAAAAAAATGAAGCAAAATAGTGTAAATCAATCTTATTTCATGCTTTATTGTTGATTACAACTGTGAATTGTTACATTTTTAGCAAAGGTAATGTAAATTTTTTGTATTGCATAGAGCCTTCGAGCCGGCTTGCGAGCTTCACCGAGCCGGCTTGTCGAGCCTCGAGCCCTGCCCGCTAGGTTTAGGCTTGGCTTGTCCTACATTCGAGCCGAGCCGAGCCTTGTCGAGCCTGAGCCGAGCCTCGAGCTTTGTGTCCACCCCTAGTAGCGACGCACTACTCTTCCGGATGGATAGACCATCACATTCTCTAGTTTAGTTTTTAGTTTCCTCTTGAGATTCGTGGTGAGTATGCTTAGACAAAATAGAGAAGAAAAATAATCCATTGATCCGATGTGGGAACTGAGCATCACAAAATACATAGGTTTAACTCTTTATTTTTCACCCGTTATTCACCGGTTACTACATATGTCGCTATGTGAACCGCTAAGCCGGCTAAGAAAGCAACAAGGGTGAAAATCCAAAATGTTCTCCCTAGCTTCACACATTTCTTCTTCTTCGCGTTCGCTCCGATCCATATAGCTCAATCGTACCAGTTGGCTCGGTCCCGCACCTATGACAACAACCACGACTATGGTGAGTGGAAGTTTATGGCTTCGCCACGCCGACGCTTTTTTACACCGACAAAGATCACCTACCATCAGAGTGGCCACGATCACCTCAAGGCACGGTCTTCTCTTCCCGTGCCTCGAGGAGGAGGAGGAGGAGGAAGATTCGAGAACATGAAGTGTGACATGCGGCAGATAAATAGGATCTTGTGACTTCAGCATGTGTAGGTTGTTTTTTCACCAGCTAAGGGAGAGGGGGGCATTGGCCCCCCTTCCGGGGCCCCTTCCCATTAACATAGTAAATTCATCACTACTGTACACACTTATGAAGATACGTTTTGGTTGCATGGTGCTTTCCCAAAATGGAAACACATCTAGAGACCGTTCATCTTGTCCGGTGTATCCAAAGAAATGAACAATCAGCATATGTATTTGGAGGCAAGAAAAGAATAGCCATTTTAGAGGAAATTAACACATTAAGGGCCTATTTGATTTGAAGGAAACATAGAGGAAATGCACATGAATAGGAAATTCTCCCTACATGTCACTGTTCACCCATTTGATTCATAGGAATGGCACAAGGGAAAATTAGAGGATTTTCCCCTACAGTTATCACTTTCAATGCAAACGTACAGGAAAACAAACATTAACCTGAGACCTCATTCCTTTGGAATCTGCACAAGGAACTAGGGAAGTTTTATACATGCCATCTCCTATTCCTTTCTCGTTTCTTTGATATCCCAATCCTACAAATCAAATAGGCCCTAACTTGGTCAAGTGCCTCAATGTGGATGCAAGAAAATAGTACCCGTAAGTGTAAGAGCTTTATTATCACGAATGCTACTCCATGCCCCCCGGGTGGATGATTGGACCGGGACGTGGTGCGACGTGCTTAACTCCAGTGGTAGCGACGCACCACTCTTCCCGTCTTGCGGATAGGCCATCGCATTCTCTAGTTTAGTTTTTATTACTGTAGTTCCCATCGAGATCCGCGGTGAGGACGCGTAGGCGGGGGAACCGGCCGGCCCCGATCGCTGTCGCTGCCGCTTCCTCCGTGACGTGCACCGCTAAACAAACAGTCGTCAAAGAAAGAAAATTCGCCGCCTCCCTCCGTCTAAAGACCCTACAGCTCCAGTTGTATATCACCGCTCGATCGGATCGGATCCGATCTCCCCTCCTCCCCCGTTCGTGTCTCCCCTTCCTCTTTTACCACGCTGCTCCTCCTCCTCCTCGGCCGACGGACGGTGGTGGACTGGTGGTAAGCCGCTCTCCCTCCGGGTAGCCTCTCCCTTGCTCGCCGCTTAAGCTTAGTGGTACTAGCTAGTGCCGTGCGCGTCGCTGCTGCGTCTCCCGGCCAGATCCGCCGGTTCCGTCTGTCGGTGCGTGCGTTTCTGCTGCTTCCTTTCGTTGCCGCTGCGCCGTGGCAGCTACGGTGGCCTAGCCTGTGGCGAGCTAGCCGCGGCCGTTGCTTCCGCGCGCTCTCGGTCTGCCTGCGGGTGGCCTCGGCCCGCGCGCGTTCCTTGTCCCCTTTCCCGCGTGTGTGTAGCTAAAGCTAAACTGCTCCCTGTTACTTGTGCTGTGCAGGCAAGTGAGTGCTAGCTCGTCGGGAGCCGGAAGGCCGCCATGGCTCAGATCCTGCTCCATGGAAACCTCCACGTCACCATCTTCGAGGCCTCCGCGCTCTCCACCGGCCGCGCCAGCGCCGGCGCACCCAAGTTCATCCGCAAGGTACATACACCTCGTCTCTTCTTCAGTTTTTTTTTTCCATTTTCAGTGCACAAGCCGGATCGATCGATCCTTGTTGCCACGCCCAACACGGCGTGCGAGTCCACGTATACAGTAACTAAACAAATGGCACATCATCTATCGAGCGGCAGCCTGGATAAGCAACCGCAACCAATAATAAAGAACAAATGGTGCATCTGTGACAGTAAGTATTAGTGGTAAAAAAAGTCAAATGGAAAATGTAAGAGAATCACAGCATTTTTTTTAAATCCAGTGTCACTGCTAAAGTTTGCTCATGCCATGTGCCTAACCACTAATTTAAAGGCTGTCCTGATCATGGTCGCTTATTCGTTGACTGAATTGTTGGTCTGAACCCGAAGTCTGTTGTATGTAATGTGTGCTCTGTAACCATGTCCGCAATATGAATCCTGGTGTTCTGACAATTCAAGCTCATTTTGACAGTTTGTGGAGGGGATTGAGGGCGCCGTGAATGTCGGCAAAGGCGCATCCAAGCTGTACGCCACCATTGACCTGGAAAAGGCCCGTGTCGGGCGTACCAGGATGTTGGCCAACGAGCCCGTCAACCCTCGCTGGTACGAGTCGTTCCACATCTACGCCGCGCACCTTGCTGCCGACGTGATCTTCACCGTCAAGGCCGACAACGCCATCGGGGCGGACCTCATCGGGAGGGCCTACCTGCCTGTCCAGGAGCTTCTGGACGGTGAGGAGATTGATAGGTGGCTCGAGGTCTGTGACAAGGAGCGGCAGCCTATTGGTGACAGCAAGATCCATGTGAAGCTTCAGTACTTTGACATCACCAAGGACCGCAACTGGGCCAGAGGTATCCGGAGTGCCAAGTATCCCGGTGTTCCTTACACCTTCTTCTCGCAGAGGCAAGGGTGTAATGTTAGGCTGTACCAGGATGCTCATGTCCCGGACAACTTCATTCCCCAGATTCCGCTTGCGGATGGCAAGAACTATGAGCCTCACAGATGCTGGGAAGATATCTTTGATGCCATAAGCAATGCTCAGCATTTGATTTACATCACTGGGTGGTCTGTGAACACTACAATCACCTTGATTAGGGACACCAATCGCCCAAAACCTGGAGGAGATGTCACTCTCGGGGAGTTGCTCAAGAAGAAGGCTAGCGAGGGTGTACGGGTCCTTATGCTAGTGTGGGATGATAGGACCTCAGTTGGCTTGCTGAAGAGGGATGGCTTGATGGCCACACATGACGAGGACACTGCAAATTTCTTCAGGGACAGCGACGTGCACTGCGTTCTGTGCCCCCGTAACCCTGATGATTCAGGCAGCATCGTTCAGGATCTGCAGATCTCAACTATGTTTACTCACCATCAGAAAATAGTGGTTGTCGACGGTGAAATGCCAAACCAGGGCTCTGAGCAAAGGAGGATAGTCAGCTTCGTTGGTGGCATTGACCTCTGTGACGGAAGATATGACACTCAGTACCATTCCTTGTTTAGGACACTTGACACTGTCAACCACGATGACTTCCACCAGCCTAACTTTGCGACTGCATCCATCACCAAGGGTGGCCCGAGAGAGCCATGGCATGATATCCATTCACGGCTGGAAGGGCCAATTGCTTGGGATGTTCTGTACAATTTCGAGCAGAGATGGAGAAAGCAGGGTGGCAAAGATATTCTTGTGCAGCTCAGAGATCTTTCTGACATAATTATCCCCCTTCTCCGGTCATGTTCCCAGAGGACAGAGATGGATGGAATGTTCAGCTATTCAGATCTATTGATGGTGGCGCTGCATTTGGCTTCCCTGATGCCCCCGAGGAGGCTGCAAGAGCTGGGCTTGTAAGTGGAAAGGATCAAATCATTGACAGGAGTATCCAGGATGCATACATAAATGCCATCCGGCGGGCAAAGGACTTCATCTACATTGAGAACCAATACTTCCTTGGAAGTTCCTATGGCTGGAAAGCTGAAGATATCAAGCCTGAAGATATTGGTGCTCTGCATGTGATCCCTAAGGAGCTTTCACTGAAGATTGTCAGTAAGATCGAAGCTGGGGAACAGTTCACTGTTTATGTCGTGGTGCCAATGTGGCCTGAGGGTGTTCCAGAGAGTGCTTCTGTACAAGCAATTCTGGACTGGCAAAGGAGAACAATGGAGATGATGTACACTGACATCACACAGGCTCTCCAAGCAAAGGGAATTGAAGCAAACCCCAAGGATTACCTCACTTTCTTCTGCTTGGGTAACCGCGAGGTGAAGCAGGAAGGGGAATATGAACCCCAGGAGCAACCAGAACCTGACACTGATTATAGCCGTGCTCAGGAGGCTAGGAGGTTCATGATCTACGTTCATACCAAAATGATGATAGGTACACCTTCAGTTCTGATTAATCCTTGGGCTGCATTATAATTCCAGTATCAAGGTTTTGAATGGGTCACATGATTTTATTTTTCTAAAGCATGTCTGTGCATTGCATTGTCCACATTTGTTCATCTTCACACAGTTCGTTCATTGGAAAAACTAATAGCAACTCGTAGTCAGGATCCTTCCATTATCCATTAAGGATCAAAGTCAAGCATTCTTTTTTTTCAAATTAGAAAGAACCAGATATCTAAAATGTACTTCCCATCTTACAATCATATTTTCTTTGAAGATTGCATTCTTTATCTTGATTTATTTCTTAAAAGGAATCTTCTATCGCTGGTTAGTTACTCCTGTTGGAAAATCATTGAACAACTGATTATGTATTCCCCTTGTGTGGATGGAAAGGATCCAGATATTGTTCAAGCTAGTAACTTCACTTGTTCCCTTTTTCAGTTGATGATGAGTACATTATCATTGGGTCTGCTAACATCAACCAGAGGTCTATGGATGGTGCCCGGGACTCCGAGATCGCCATGGGCGCGTACCAGCCGTACCATCTAGCAAACAGGCAGCCTGCCCGGGGCCAGATCCACGGCTTCCGGATGGCGCTGTGGTACGAGCACCTGGGCATGCTGGACGACGTGTTCCAGCACCCGGAGAGCCCCGAGTGCATCCAGAAGGTGAACAAGATCGCGGAGAAGTACTGGGACATCTACTCCAGCGACGACCTGGAGCAGGACCTCCCTGGCCACCTGCTGAGCTACCCCATCGGCGTCACTGCCGAAGGAGTGGTGACAGAGCTGCCAGGGATGGAATTCTTCCCTGACACCCGGGCCCGCATCCTCGGCGCCAAGTCGGACTACCTTCCCCCCATCCTCACCACATAGACTCTGCTGCGACGCTTCCCTTTGCTTGTCATGATCGGTTTCGTGGTGTTCCTTTTGGTGATTCAGAACTTGTTTCGAAAAATAGATGGTTGTTATAGCTGTGAGAAAGTAATAAGCGCATGCGCTGTGCAGGATTTGAGAACACACGGTAGGGCTAGGGGAATTTGCTGTGTTACGATGAACCTATGTAAGATAAAGTACTTGGATATTTGACACGGTTTTCTGTTGTTTGTACTACTGTTTAATCAAATTGTTAATGTTTACGCTCAGCATGCCTGCTTGTATACGGATATTCAAAATGGAGCTCAGGAGCAGGTGCCCCCGCGCTCCCAAAATAGGCATACAAAATGTCGAAAAATTATGAAAATTTTACCACATGTGCATGTCCATGTCATGTCATGTCCACATAGAAAATTCAGAAAAAGAGACATTTTTTGCTACATGTGCAGAAGAACAAATTTGGTGCTAAAAAATCACTTTTTACAACATTGTTTTTTATTAGAGTATGTTTTTTTTGCCTAGAACACGACGTGTAGAAGACACAAAACATGTAGATTTCCCTCTTCAACCACGCGCTATTAGCGGGTTGAAGACGGAAGATGTTTTATGATGAAGATGAGAGCTAATCGTCACGGAGACCCAAGGAGGACTTTGTTGCGTGGCATCTGGCATCATGAAAGAAATGGAGTTTTCGCGGTTAGGAGTGCATACAGATTTGCTTATTCTCTGGCAAAGGAGGAAGCAAAACTCCCTGGCAGTAGCTCTGCTGGGAATGGTTCTAGAAATATCTGAAACATATCAGGGATTCAGGGTGATTTGGTTGGCGTGTGGTCAAGGACGACCTGGCTATCAAAATCGACAAGCATAAGAGAAATCTGGACGTTGATCGACCTGGTTCCACGGAGGAGAACAACACCCATGGAACTATATATTGCCTGCACCTAAAGCTCCTCGTGAAGAAGTGATTCTAGGACCTCCCTCCTGAAAAATTATCTTGACTGTTTGAAGTGATTCTAGGACCTCCAGTCCAGCACGGCTTAATAGAATCCGAATGCTAGCCCCAGTTAAAGATGGAGAAGACCCCGAGCACCATGGATCAAGATCGATGTGGACGCTGCCTTTGATCCAAACAGCGGGCGCACAGCGGCTGGAGTCATTGCTCGCGACCACGCAGGTGAGGTTGTGCTCTTTTTTTTTTTGAACAAAACGGGCAGCATTGCCTTATTTTATTTAAAAAAGTAGAAGAGAATTGACCGGTTCATTTGCAGGGGAACCGGCCGAAAACCCGTACAATGCACCAAATCCGTCATGGAACACGACCACACTGGGCACACCACCACAGCCAACCCGGCTACCCACACGAAGCACAAACACACAAGGAGACCGTGTCGAGGTTGCCACGAAGTTTCATCGTCATCACTCCTCCGCGAGCCAGCGACTCCGACTTCACCAGCAGCTTCCCAAACGGAGCCTCACATAAGCATCGGAGCCCATGCCGGCCTATGCCAACAATTGGCCACACGCGCCAAGGACAGACAACTCCGAATCTGACGATGAGCTTCACAAGGGAAATATGCTGAACCTGCGCCGATCGAGAACTCTGCGAAGCCACCGGTGGCCGGTCATCGTCGCCGCCTGGACACCCTCCACCGCAGCTCCGACTCCACAGCAACACAACGGAGCAGAAGGACCCATCAGACACGCCGAGAGACTCGACTACCAAAGTCCAGCCGCGACCCATCTTCCGCCCAAAGCATCCTCTTTGCCAAACTGCACACTTGGACCTTGCACAGCTATCCGACAACCAGCCACCTTCATCGAACCCCTAGGCGACTCCGAGCCGATGCCCCCAAGAAGGAAAGAGACGCAAAAGCGCCTCCATCGCCCGATCCCAGATCCGAGGTTTCCCTCCGGAGTCAAGGCCGCAGGAGGAGGAGTGAGCACCACACATGACAATGCTTCCAAGGAAGTCCGCGACACCCACGGGCGTCACCACCGTCAGCTCTGGCCGGAACCGGAGCAAGAATTTCTTCCGGTGATGCTCAACAAACACTCCACCATGAACCGGCCGCCCACAAACCACCACCGAACGCGCCGAAGCCGCCGGCCAACACACCCTGCCGGGATAGCCCTGCACCACCAGGCCGAAGACACCGGCGCAGCACTTCGCGCAGCACCTGCATCTCGCCACGCTGCCAGCCGGCCGACAGCACGTTACCACCACCTCTTCCCCCTCCCGCTCTGCCAGCACCACCACGCCGCAGACCAGCGCCTGCTGCGTACCCACAGGCCGCCACCGCGCCGAACTCCCCGGCCCTGGAAGCCCATCGGGCCCATCTGGGCCCGCGCCGCCACTGAACCAGGATCGCCGCCGGGTGCCGCCTGCACCGCCCTTGCCCCAGCCGTCTCCTCCTCAAGCCTCAGCGCGGCGCCGGCCGCCGGCTCGCCACCGGACACCATCGCCGCACCACCGCGCCCCGGGGCCGCCGCGCACCACCTGCGCGAAGGTCGCCGACGCCGCCCACCGCCGACCCGGGGCCGCTGCCCCGGCGTCCAACCTCAGCCACCTGCTCTGCAGCCCAGCTCGAGGGTCCCCGCCACCCTTTAGGGCGGAAGGGCCCGCCGCCACCGCGGTCGAAGCCGGCGGCAGCGGCGGCGCGGCTCCCTGTCGTCGATCTCCGCGCCCGCTTGTCGGCTCTCCCCCGGGCCGCCCTGGCGCGGACGACACGGGGGTCGGGGGTGAGAGGGAGGGAGGAGAGGGAGGAGGGGGAACGCCGGCGGGGAGGGGCTTGGCGGCGGCGGCGGCGCTGGGGGGAACCCTAGAGGGAGGGAGGACGGCTAGGTGAGGGTGTGGTTGGTCGTGATGTTACCTGCCAAGTGACAACTGTTTAGGTTGTGCTCTCAGCTGCTGCCAATATCCACAAGTACCTCGCGCAAAGCTGAAGAAGCCCAAGCCAGGGCATGTTCTGTTGACCTATACTCCTGGGTAGCATCACTTCCGTTTAGGATTCTGATAATGCAGCAGTTTTAACACCATCAAGAAAGGGAGGGGTTACCTGGGAGGCTGGGAAGGTTATGCCGGCACATCTACAATGAGGAAATTAAACACCAGGGAAGTTTGAGAGTTATTCTGTTGCTAAAATCGGAAGAATATGTAACAGGCATGCTCATGTTTTAGCTAATCTAGCTTAGAGCCCAGGGCTTTGATAAATCTGGACTGTTTAGGTTCCAGGTAGCTTTAGTAGAGTTCTTTTGAGCTTAGTAGCTTAGCAGAGTGTGTTGTTGTCGACTCTGTAAACTCTGTTCCTAATAATGAAGAAACACTCTTTCCCTATAAAAAAAAGGACTCATCACTCATACATGCTTAGGGTGACACAACCAGTCAACCATGACGACATGCTTGAATTGGTGATTGTCAACGATGTTCACGGCTGACTGCCAGTTGAAGCGACGAGTTTTTTTGCGGGTTTTTTTTTTTTGGGGGGGGGGGGGGGGGGGGGGGGGGGGTCGTTGAAGTGATGATGAAATGGTGGATTATGAAAAATAAAAGTACATGCATGTACCAGAAATTATAGAGTCCAAGATGCGCGACACAGCCATTACGGACAAGAACAATACGTGGATTGATGTCAATGAAGGTACCTGTCTGAGCTGTATGAAAAAAATGAAGCAAACGGATAGTGTGGCTTCAAGTTGTTTAAGTCATGCTAGACATACAAGTCGTAGGAAGATAACATGGGGACGGCGGAGAGAGCGAGATATGACATGCGTGAGTGAAAGTGGATCTTTAGAACATTCAAATTAATACACCGGTAATTAAAAGTAACAATTGAAGAAAAAATGTAGGACACTCCTAATAATATGATAAATACGAATAAAAGTTAAAATCCGTATAATTTGACTAGGTGATGAGATTTGATGTCCACTTCGGCCCACTTTTTCACTAATAATCACATTGCCATAGATGGGTAAGTGAAATTGGCAAAACAACACGAGCATGGTAAAAGAAAATGAGAGTGGTTGAAAGAGAATATTTCAAAACACATTATAAGCAAAACAAAAAAACATGTTAAATATGCAATAGGATACAAAAGGATACGTGGATTGATGTCAATGTGGTAACTGTCTGAGCTGTATAAAAAAAGCAAAAGGATAGTGTGGCTTCAAGTTGTTTAAGTCATGCTAAACATACAAGTCATATGAAGATAATAACATGGGGACGACGGAGAGAGCGAGATATGACATGCGTGAGTGAAAGTAGATCTATAGAACTTTCAAATGAATACACTGGTAACTAAAAGTAAAAAATAGAAGAAGAAAATTAGGGAACTCCTAATAATATGATAAATACGATAAAAGTTAAAGTCTAAGATAATTTGACAAGGTGTAAGATTTTATATGTCCACTTCGGCTCACTAATAATTACATTGCCATATATGGGTACACGAAATAGGCAAAACAACATGAGCATGGTAAAAGAAAATGAGAGTGCTTGAAAGAGAATTTTTAGAAACTATAAGCCAAAAAAGCATGTTAAATATGCAATAGGATTTAGTTGTGCTAAAAAAATTCAAGTAACACAAGCACAAAGAACATTTTGACAGTGTTAGATAATATAAAGTACTATAACTGAGTTTCCTTGGATTGTCGGTCAAACATTAGTGCATTGATCATGACATTTTACGTTCCGAAAGAAGAAAAAAAAGCTTCAAAATATAGTCAACGAAAATTAAGTAGACAAAAGAAACTGCTTTTGTTCATACTAGTTGAATTTTGGCGCGTCGTCACGCCGCGCCTTTGTTGTAAAATTTGCAAATTATAATTGGAAATTTGTTGTCGATAGATAAGTGAATTTTTAAATTACCGTTGGGAAATTATGTTTAAAATTTGTGTCGGAAGTGCCTATGTGGTCGAGAAATTTTGAAAACTTGTAGCGAATCAATTGCAGTTACTGTTTTGCTTGACGTTGCCTTAAAGAAAATATCAATGGGAAAATACATTTAAAATTCCTGTCGAAATATGAGCGCGGGAAGAAATGTTAGTTTTAAATTTAACAGATATCATACCTTTTAATGTAATTGTTATTAAAGTCCTGACAATTGGGACCTTCACAATTTTTTTTTGAGGAACATATTTGAAAACAACTAAAATGGTACTCATATTTCATAGTTAATAATACTCTATCGTCTATGAGATCTAAATATCAGGACTTCACGATGCAGATAAAACATACTGTTAAAAATAAACAAAGGAAAACATGATTATGTTGCTTAGGGAAAATATACGTGAATGTTTGATACATGTTGATATGTTCGAGATCCAATACAGTTAACGCAATATGTAAAAAAAGTCTAGCTAATTTTGTTACGTAGTTCAGGGAATTGTTCAAATTTTGGAAATTACTGGAGCTCTTAAAAAGGTTACGCTATGAAAATGGTGAGACTTTAAAATTTGTTCAAATTGTGAAAATATTAAGGTTTGAATTCTTTTAATTTTTTGGTGTGGCTATTTTGCTATGTTTCCATTTCTTTTTTTTTTGCGTGTGTAAATTTTGGAAATTACTGTAGCTCTTAAAAAGGTTATGCTATGAAAATGGTGAGACTTAAAAAATTGTTCAATTTGGGAAAATATTAAGATTTGAATTTTTTTTGTGACCATTTTGCTATGTTTCCATTTTTTTGTGTGTAAATTTAAAGTCATCCAATTTGTAATATATTTTTCACTCTTTAAATTTTGTGTGAAGCAGCGAGGCCCATTTATTTTATTTTTTGTATTTTCTGGAATTTTCTGGGGAAAAGAAAGGAATCTGACAGGTAGGTCCCACGCTGGCGTCGCAATGACGTCAGCAGTGGGCTGCTCTGCCACTGTCGCGGCGGCGTGCAGCACGGCGGCGTCGCAGCAGCGCGTTCTGGGGCGCGAGCGTAAGCGACGCGGACGTGCGCAAAGGCAGGGCGCCCGCAGGCGGCGGCGCCGCTCCATTTGCGTCGCCGGAGCTGTGCCTGGCGGCATGGAGATGCGGCGGATTTCCGGCGAGGAAGGAGAAGGCGAGGCGGCGGAGCTCGCTGCGGCCGTGGATTCGTCGGAAGAGGAGCGGAAGAGCAGCGCCGCGCGTCGGCGGCGCCGGCGAGGTCCGGCTCACGCTGGGAGAGGAAAGAGAGAGGGGATGTGAGGACGATTTTACAACGAAGCCCTCAAGGTTTGTGGAAATTGCAACAACGTCCGTCTATGTGCAAATGTTTGGACTGCGGGTTAATTTCTCGGACAGTGAGGAGCCTTTTTGCAATTGGTCGTGAGGATGATGTTGCGGCCGTTCGATCGGAAGTGGACGGTTAAGATCAAATTACTGTGAAACACTGTTCATTTGATACAGCTACAGTAGCGGAGCGCTGTGAGGGCGAGAATCCGGCCGTCCTTTGATATACTTAGTAATGTTGAGCTAACAATGTGAAAATTCATTTCTTGGCGATCAATTCACCATGGATTAGAAAAAGTTAGTGGACAAGGAGTCTTTGTTCTTACACAACGACCTGCAGACGTCAATTTTGCCATTGTTCTTCATTTGTCTATACATGCCAACAACTCAATACACTTAATGAAAACATCTCCATCGAAGTGCCATCATGTATGTTTTCACAAGACATATATGTATTCGCTATGTTGTGCACAAGTTTTATACTCATAAGAAAAATAGTACCGAATACAACCATACTATATATTGAATCCAGCTGCGCCGGTCACAATCTAGTTGACATAAAATAAAATCAAACACGAACACACAATTTAAAAATTAGAGGAGAACACGCATCTATAGTACGAAAATAGCTGTATCTCCCAGTTTTGGTGCGAGAGCGAAGATCACTTTATCTTCTTTCTGTCGAAGTCGGTCCAATGGGTCGAAGAGACGGGACGTCGGCAACGTGCCATGTCCTCTGTGGCCGAAAGCCAGAGCCAGCCGAGAAGCACTGTCGAATCGCATCATCCATCCGTGCAATCTTCGTCAACCCCACCACCCTCCTCCCTCCTCCTTATCCCAAATCCACCAATCCGTCGCCGGCCCCGCTCGTCCCTCATAAATCGACGCGGTCGGCGGCTCGCTCGAACGCGATCCGACGATTCCGTTCCCATTGCCGTCCCGATTCCGTCACTAGGCGGCCGACCAAGCCGGAATCTTGGTTTTCTGCGTCGAGCCGGCGAGCGGAGTGGCCGGTGGTGGTGGAGGCGTGCGCATGGCGGCGGCCCGCGGCGGCGGATCGGCGGGGAGGGTCGGCGACTGGGACGTCGACCTGGGGGAGAGGTGGGACTGGCGCGCCATCCCGCAGCTGCTCTCCTCCGCCTGCATCTTCATCTGCTCCGGGTGGGCGAGCTTCGCATCACCCTGCTCTAGTCTCTCCTCTTGCTGTGCCATGTTTTCACATAGGTAGCCGTGGTTGGTGATGTATGATCGGTAATGGCGTGTTGCAGTCTAGCCTGGCGATTGCTTGGTCTAAGGGAGCTAAGGGAGCGTGATCTTGTTGTCCCGATTACTCTTTACTCCTTTCATACTTAGTTTTTCTCCCTAAGCTAGGATCGCTACCTAGTACTACTGGACTAGCTTGCAGGGTATAGGGGTATCGTGCTTGATCATTTCGCCTGCTTGTTTTTCCTGTTTGAGTGTTACTCCTTCGGTGAGTGATTTTATGCTAATTGTCGTCATGTTCAAACTCCTTGCAAACAGAGCAGAGGCTGTTTTGGATGCTGTGAGGAGGCCGTAAAACATGCTGGCGAGCTTGTGAGGAGGTTAATTACCCATGCTCAAAATCCCACGGTGGGAGAAGAGTTTTGGAGTACAACCACCATCGAGGTTGATCCGGCAGATCTACGAGAACCAATCCACACATCCTCTTGGGACCTTTTTCAACATGGAGTTGGAAGCAGCCATAATCTTGCTGAATCTGCTAATCATGGTAATTCCTTTTATCTGCTTCTAATTATCAAACATTGTAATTTCAACTGAGAATAATATCAATCTTAGCTTGGTGGTGCATTAGGAAGATACATTTATTTGATGTGATAACACTCATCACGTCCAACCGTAGTCAGTTACCTATTGATTTTTATCAAGATTGATGCAATTGGCTTACTATGTTCTAAGTAGGAAAGTTAATTACGAACTTCGATTTCACACTGTTTGGTTTAGTTGTGTGGAAAACTCTTCCATTTTTGTGTGTTTCTAGTTCTGACAGAGAACTTATTTGGAAATTTTGAACTCATTCCTTATTTTGTAGGTCTTGCAAATTTCCCTACTAAAATTTGCACTATAGTGAATTTGTGCAGGCAAACTACTATTGTAAGTATATTAGGATTTTCTTGCTGAATAATAAGGGGGAAATAGAAGTCCAGTAAGCATTCATGTGTGAAGGATTAAAGGACTGTCACATGTGTGCGTGTGAAGAGTCTTAGTTGACATGGTAATCTGATCAGGTAAAAAATTCGTTCCAGGTTTTTCTCTTTGGAAACAAACTAGGGACGAGTGGACTGAGAATATAAGGCAGCAACAACCTCTGGTGAAGCAGGTCCAGGAACCAGTATTAAGGTATGAATTGAAACATCCGATCCATAGATGGAAAAAAGAGGAAGACACAAAACTTTACATGATTCATCTTGATTATGCCTGCACAACCTTTTCTCTGACTCTGAATGATTGTTTGTTGTATCCTTCATACTGCTTAGTTATGCTTATTCACACCTTTTTTTCGACCAAAGTTAGATCTGTCTCAGGAATTGTGAACACCTTGTTTTGATATAGGGGATTCGGTTAGTGCTGCCCTTATTGGCCTCCGCCTATGTCTTCTAGGCATAGCCGGTCCCAAGCCCGGGTAAAGGAGGAGGGTTGTGATAGGCTTGGCGAGCCAACGTAAAAACTAGCCAGTCCCATGGGTATGAAACCCATTTGGACGAGAGTAGTACTAGGCTGGGTGACCTCCTAGGAAGTCCTCGTGATAGGGTTTCATATCTAAGGGTTGTGATAGGCTTGGCAAGCCAACGTAAAAACTAGCCACTCCCATGGGTATGAAATCCATTTGGGCGAGAGTAGTACTAGGATGGGTGACCTCCTGGGAAGTCCTCGTGAAAGGGTTTCATATCTAGCCTACCTCAACTTGTTTGGGACAAAAGGCTTAGGAGAAGAAGAAGAAGAAAACACAAATCTTGCGTCTCGATGCATTGATAGAAGGAATTATAGTTACAAGCCTAAGATTAGGCCAAAACACCCGACCACTCGAGACAAGACCACGACCAACAGATGTTAAACACACGTTACAATCGACACCGCCAAACTACCCTTGGCCTAGATGCCAACCACACGAGCACATGTTCTAATGGTGCTAGTTTTATAGAATTACCACTTCTTTGTTGTCCCATTCTGTACATTGTACCGTAACCCTGCCATGTTCAATCTATGATTCTGTTCCTTGGTAAAATCATGTGTCTGAAGTTTAAAAGCAAACTATTGCTTCATATTCTTCTTGATGTCTGATCTCTTTTCTCTGTATAGTTGATCTTTGATATGTTATAGAAGCTTAGTTTCTGTCTCTAGAATTGCGTAGTTCTGTAGGTATACAAAAAACAAGCAAAGTATATATCATCAATCAGTGGCAAGTGGCAACTATTAATGTTTCAGAAAAGACACTGAAAACCATTTGGATATACTTAGGTGAAAATCAGGATGGTTCCTCTTGTTCTTTTACTTTCTTTGTTCAAATTGTTACTAGGTTCGAATTTGAACCTAAGAACATTCTAAAATCATGTATCTAAGGAAGCTTAGACTGGACAAGAGCGTGCCAGGTGGTTTTAATCTCTATGCTCACCCAAATCATTTACTCATGCAGTTGGAATGCAGCATATGAGAGTTTGCTTGGATCAAACAAACCATTTCCTCAACCTATCCCTCTCCATGTAAGATCTAAATCTGTTCAGTTGATCTAAAAAAAATTCTATTGCCATTCCACGTAAGGCATATTGTTAAACCCATATGATGAATTTGCAGGAGATGGTCGATTTCCTCGTGGACATCTGGGAGCAAGAGGGGCTTTATGACTAGCGCAAATGCGTTTCACGAGAAGAATAACATAGTTGTAGGTCTGATGTGGTAACGTTGGTGTGGCCTGTCATACTTGTTTTTTGTGAATGGAGGCATATGTGTGCTTACTGAAATACTGTGATGTGGGTTACAGTGGTTGTATTTGTAGGAAGAACAGTCCAGATTTAATCGCTTTGTCGAATTTGTCAAAGAAAGCAGCTGGAGCGAAAGATGCATGACACCGACTTGTGGACATAAATGTCGTATGTATTGTCGAGGAGAAGATAGTTTTTGGCACTGATGTCTGATGATGTTGATTCTTCATTGTTGAACCAATCTGGTAAATCTCCACGTCTGGCGACTAACATATTCTGTTTGAACTGTTGAATTTTGATCGCCTGTACTCTGTTTGAACGGTTGAATTTCGATCGCCTGTACTCCCTCCGTTCTTATATTTAGGAACGGAGGAAGTACACGGTTTTCATGGTTACGCTGGACGAGCTTTCTTTTTACAGATTGCAACTGGCAGAGTTATTCACTATTCGTTTTATGTGGACAAACACGAAGACGACATTTCTTTTTAACAGGGCGAACTCCCTTAGGGCAAGGTAGGGCGTCACTCTACCTTTGATTTTAGTGAAAATACTCAGATGCACATGTTTTTGTGAACTATTTAACTGCTCGTACGTCAAAACCGACTCCGTACGAGAAAGTTAAATTTGTTTTATTGAACACTGTGCAAAACCGATTTCGAACAAAAAAAAAGAACTAGATTTAGCCTAGTTCAAAAACAACTATTTCTGTTTAAAACGACTAATTAATTCTCTATTAAGCAAAGCCTGACTTTAAACAATATGTTATGGTTCTACTTTGCCTTTGTATATTTTATTGGCTAAATTTTTAATTATATTAGCTCAGTCATTATTCATATGTAATAATTAAAAATCTTAGGTATTGTTGTGATATTTCAAAGGTATACCATGTCTTGTGGGGTTTATCTTCTCATTGAGCCGGCATTTGCTTTTACCGGTGGCGACGAAAACAGTTGCAAGGGACTTTGGTGACAAAGATCATCAACACCGACTTGCGCAAGACGATTTCCACGATGGCTACTTATGGTGTATTGATGTGAGAGATATTCAAAATTCTTGATCAACAAAATCACGAGAGATATTCAAGAAAAATAGAGTAGAGCTTTGACATTACTATGTTTTAAGTTTTACTTATATTCAAATATGTTTATATTTCTATTCTACATTTCTACTAAGTGAATATGAATCATACGTAGCATTAATGTCTCGGCACTAATTCAGTATTTGCATCATTTTTTAAGCATTCGATCTAGCTTTTATTTGTTTCGTCCTTACCCACCGGTACTACCTATTTTGATTTTATGGTAAATGGCACCAACTTTGCGCGATAGCGATGGTTTAGTTCGATGCAAAGCAAAAATGTTGCAAGGGGTTTGCCATTTTTCTATGAAGCGCGCTCCTTGATAAAATTGATTACTTTGCTACGATCCAAATATCATTTTCTCGAGATTGACGTGGGGGGAAGGGGGATTCCACACCGCTTGTTATATTCCAATCCGAAAGAGCCTGGTGGGCCACGTTCTGTTACAACAAATAAGAGAAATACACGGGGGTATACATAGGGAGAGAGAAAAGGAACAAAAAAGGGGTTACAATGTGACATCAGCTCCACCATCAAAAAAACCTACAAGAACGCCGTAGAGTGCGCCAACAAGGATGAAGGATCCGAGCTTACCGGATGTGAGTTGACATGAAGGAGGATCGATGTCTCTAGCCTTCATCAAGCCATCAGAATGTGGCTATATGGTTGCCGCTCTTGCTGAAGAAGGACAACTGTAAGAGAACAAGGAGGTCCAGGACCTTTGGCTGCTGCCTAGGAAGCACCCTCCACTCGTCCTTTGGTGGGTGGGGAGGAAGCCCCAAAGAAGGAGGCCCGCTGCCACGACATGAAGGCATCCAAAGAGAGGGGCCAAGAACTTGTTAACCCGGCTGTCGGTTAGAGAGAGAGCCACTCAGCCAACACCACCGGGCGCGAAGAGCTTCCGATGTGCATGATGTCGCCCGGCCGCATCAAGCCAGTCGGGCCTGACTATGTGGTTGCTGCACATGTCGATGACATCCACTCCTCGTCGGGGAAGAAAGCCCCAAAGCAGTGGTTACCGATGCAGGTTTTACATGTTTGTGAGATATATCATTAAAAAAATTATAAATATGATTTTGATATTTTTAAATCAAGGGATCACCGCAACCGGGTGGCAGAAATCTCCACTATTTCCAAGCATGGCAGCAGTACGAATCCAAAGCCCTCGGACCCTAGAAAGAGCAAGGTGTAGCAGCAGCAGCAGGTAGCTGAGTCGGTGTCTGGGCCGAAACTAGGAAGCTGGGCCCTGGGGCCTTGCACCTTTTGAGCTCCCCGATCCCACCACCACTTGTCCCACCCGACCTGTCATTTCCATTCCGAGGTCGGCGCGTGTGTGTGAGAGGAGAGCTCCTCCCCCTCCCATCGAGGCCTCCGCTTTCAATCTACTTAACACGCCAGCGGAGGCCGCTCATCGACGAGGAAGGAAAGGGTTCGGTAGGAACGCGAGCCCCCACCCTTTCCTCCGTCCGCCGCCGCAACACGCGCCCGAACCCGCCGCCGATCGTTAGGGTTTGTTCCGTCCACCGCGCTCCCTTCCCGATCTCCTTTCCCCCATTGCTGTCTTTGATCTGATTCGCGGTTGGTTGGCCGGGGTTTTTTCTTTCCTCGCGTAGGGTTGCGAGAAAGGAATGGCGACGTCGGCTCCCCGCTACGCGCCGCCAGATCCGACGCTGCCCAAGCCATGGAGGGGCCTCATCGACGGCACCACCGGCTACCTCTACTTCTGGAACCCGGAGACCAAGGCCGTCCAGTACGACCGCCCCATGGGCCCCTCCCGCCGCCCCCGCTCCGCTCCAGCCCCCGTGCCGCAGCCCCAGTACCAGGAGGACAGGGCCAGGAACAGGGACCCGCCGCCGGAGGTAACGCACCGCCCGCCCGAAAGATCCTCTTTTTTTGGGGGTTTTCTTTTCTCCTCCCCTACCTGTGAAATGGTGGGCGAGATTTGCTTTTTGATCCGTTTATCTGTCGCTTATTTACCAGTCCCAGGCGCAGGCTGCGGCAAGCAGCTCGCAGAATGCGCCTCCGGATTACATGTAGGTGTGGTCATCTTTTCCTTATGTTCTCATCATTCGCATGCATGCTGGGTGTCGCATTATGTGCTTTGCACTGTATATTACCTCGTCGTGTACACAAGTATGTGTTAGAACAGGAATGCCACTAGCTTTGGAACAGAATGTTTGGTTTTTTGTTGGCCTATCACCTGTTGGTGTCACATTATGTTATTTTGCATTGTATTTGCCTCATCATGTACCTGAGAATTATTTAGAACAAGAATGCCACTAACTTTGGACTAGAAAGTTCAGTTTTTTTGGCCTATCGCGTCTTTGGCGTTACATTGTTTGTTTTTGCATTGTAGTTGTCTCATTATATGCCTTGAGTATGGTTTAGAACAAGAATGCCACTAATTGTGAAGTGGAAAGTTCAGTTTTTTGGCCTGCCTAACTGTCTTGACTCTTTAAAAGTGGAATTGTATTTTGTTAACTACTCAGTAAGTCAGTATCATGAGATGTTGTTCCTGTTTTCAGCAGCGCCGCAACGAGTCTTCAGGAAACCACACGCAAAGTGGGCCATATGCTGACTACAAGCCAGGAGCGATCCTTCTGTTGAGGTAACACATCTCTCACACGTTGCAGGTCACAAGTCACTCTGCATTGCTCCATAAATGCAATTAGAGTGCCACATAAACCATGATACAGAGGGCTCACTCGTGGTTGATGTACATTTCTTGTTCTGCTCCGTAATGGTAACATGCTATCCTTTCTTTTCAGCAGCGCTATTCAGCTGGAGCAAACCCTGCAGCTGTGCCTTCCACTAACCCAGTTTCACAGGCTACCAATGGAAGCAGCATGTCAGTAGAAGCATACCGTCTGAAGCATGAGATCACTGTCATTGTATGTGTTCAGCCTCTTTTATACCCCCAATTACTCTTTGTTGTTATGTGCAATGTTGCTTAGCCAATCGATACCTTCTACTTACCAGGGAAATGAAAAGCCAGCGCCATTCATGTCGTTTCAGTCCACGGGCTTCCCTTCAGAGATTCTAAGGGAGGTAGGTGCACATAATGCATACAGATAATACACCGCATTACACTCTCTTTGAAGTCAACAATTCTGATCAGAGTTTGAGTTGTTTGTTGACTTGTCCAGTTTTCTGTGTATTGAAAAGAAATTTTTTTTTCATCTTCAGCTGCAATATATGCTACGTTTGGTATCTATATAGCTAAAAAGTTATGTCACAGGACATAAGAAGTCTTTTATTCTTTGTCCTCTTGTTGGTCTGGGCTTGCACATATATGCTATATCAGCTGTAGTATTCAGTTATTCACATATTACTCATGCCTACAGGTGCAACAAGCTGGGTTTTCTGCTCCAAGTCCTATCCAAGCTCAGTCATGGCCTATTTCTCTAAAAGGTCGTGATATTGTAGCTGTGGCGAAGACAGGTTCTGGAAAAACCCTGGGTTATCTACTTCCAGGGTTTATGCAAGTTAAGAACCTGCGAAACAATTCACGGGAAGGACCAACGGTGCTGGTTCTGTCTCCAACCAGGGAACTGGCAACACAGATTCAAGATGAAGCAATCAAGTTTGGCAGATCATCGAGAATATCATCTACTGTATGTTCCTTGTATCTTCTTACTCACATCTGTTATGTGCACTTGTGTGTCCACATTGCCAGATGCTAGAAATATGCTCATATTTAAGAACTTAAATTTGGATTCTATGTAAACCAAATACAGTTGTTAATAGGATATTATTTAATCATAACATTTCTCTGGCAGTGTCTATATGGTGGTGCTCCAAAAGGCCCTCAGCTAAGAGATTTAGAGCGTGGCGCTGATATTGTTGTTGCAACTCCTGGAAGGTTGAATGACATTCTGGAAATGGGAAAAGTGAGCCTTCGTCAAGTAGCATATCTTGTTCTTGATGAAGCTGACCGCATGCTTGATATGGGATTTGAGCCACAAATAAGAAAAATTGTGAAACAAGTACAACCTAAGAGGCAAACTCTTATGTTCACTGCCACTTGGCCAAAAGAGGTGAGGAAAATAGCGTCAGATTTGCTGACTAACCCTATTCAGGTTAACATTGGGAACACTGATCAGCTGGTTGCAAATAAGTCGATCACTCAGGTAATACAAAATGCAATTTTTTTTGGATGCTTATATTACTAAGATATATTTTGTTTCATTGTTTTGAAGCGGTTTGTTACACTTTGCAGCATGTGGAAGTTACCACATCTATGGAGAAAGGCAGGCGCCTTGATCAGATCATCAGATCACAGGAGCCTGGATCTAAAATCATTATATTTTGCTCCACGAAGAGGATGTGTGATCAGCTGTCACGAAATCTATCACGGCAGTACGGCGCATCTGCCATTCATGGTGATAAATCACAGGCTGAGAGGGACTCAGTGTTGAGTGAATTTCGAAGCGGCAGGTGCCCAGTTCTTGTAGCTACTGATGTGGCTGCTCGAGGCTTAGACGTAAAGGATATCAGGTTTGAACTATCTTTTCAACTTATTACTTTTAAGCCTCTCTTTGTAAATAGGTTTCATGGTCTAGTTCGTAATAGTGATGGCTGAATACACGTTTTACTAATCTGTAGATTTAAAATTTGTTTCACTGACAATCCTTCCTAATTCTTTTGTCACAGAGTTGTGGTGAACTATGATTTCCCAACGGGTGTTGAGGACTATGTCCATAGAATTGGGAGAACAGGTAGAGCTGGTGCAACCGGAATTGCATATACATTCTTCTGTGACCAGGATGCAAAGTATGCTGCAGAACTTGTGAAGATTTTGGAGGGTGCAAACCAAGTTGTCTCACCGCAGTTACGAGATATGGTCGGCCGAGGAGGGTATGGTGGCAGGCCGAGGGGGCGTTGGGCATCTTCTAATGATTCCTACGGTAGCCAGGGATCTTTTGGTGGCCAGACTCGGGATAGTTCAAGCTTTCAGTCAAGGTTTGTATCATTTTCTTTTGAAACCTTCCTTTTGGAGTAGCACATGCCTGATGGATCATTATTTGCAGTGCCTATAACAGCAGCAGTGGCAATCAATACGGTGGCGCTCCTAGCTTCAATACCAGGTATGGCACCAATGATTCTCTTTCCTTTTCTGGCCCATCCATACGTGATAACCATCACTTACATCTTTCATAACAGCAGTAACAACAATCAGACCAGTGGTGTTTCAAGCTTCCCTGCCAGGTTAGTGTATAACTCCCTTGTTTCTAGCTTATATCCAATACCTGATAATTAATCAATTGCCATCTGATATAACAGCGGCAGCAACAATCAATCTGGTGAAGGTCTCAGCTTTCATGAAAGGTACTATATTCTCTAGAATATGCTTCTACCTCATAGCATCCATCTCATTCAACAGAGGAACATGGCCACCAACTAGTTCACCTGTGCCCATGGTTTGTGTCCTTTAAATTCATGAATAAACAAGCAAATATCTGATTGTAGTATTTGAAGTGATCTTGCTCTAGCCTCTTAAGATCATCTGTGGTGATTGGGTGAAAATCTGGTTGAATATTTATGGAAGGTAATGTATCCAATAAGATATGGTTCTGCCTCATAAAAATGCATCGCACTGGACACATGGTCACCAACTTTGGAGATGACCTGTAGGCATGCATACTTTCTCCTTTAAATTCATGTAGTAATAAGCAAGATAATATCTGATAGTACTGTTAATAAGCTATCGTGGTTCTAGATCATCTTTGTTGATGGGTGATTTTTTTGGTGGAATGGCTGTTTTGCCTGATTGAACAATTGATTTAATGACATTTTTTTTTACTTGGAGCGGAAAGTAACTTGTTGCATGTTTTGTTCTATATTTTATTTGTCCGTAAATAGAACTCCACAAAGGCTCTATTTAATGATTCTCTTCGTTCAATTTGCAGGTTCTATAGCGGCCCTTCGCGAGGTAGTGACCGTAGGAGCAGGAGTCCTCCCAAGGCTGTTGGGGTCTCCAACTGGTAAATGTTATCAGCAAGATCCAACCTAGCATCACGGATGGTGACGAAATGGAGTAGTCGGAGTTGGTTCCCTAACCAAACTATAGTTATCCCTTATGGTCGTTAAAAGCAAAGAGTGTCCTGGAACTTTGCTGACTTAGGTTAAGTCGTGTCGGGTCTTTTGCTATGTCGATGCTGTGCCTCGGAGGCGCTTGATACTCTGTGTCCGTATGGTGGTGTTAAAACCTCGTACCTCTGTGAAACCTGGAACCTCGGGCTTGTTAGCTATTTATACCTGGTAGTAGCGTTATAATCCCTCGGAAACGAACCGCTTTGAGCCGCGAATTTTGGACGGAACCATGTAAGTTATGGAAGTCGGCTGTTGTACATGCTCTCGGCATGATGGCTTGATGTTGAACCGAATGCCCTATGCTTTACAAGTGCTGAACTCCTGGACAACATTTGTGCCTCGTCTCTGCTCAGACAATGTGTCTCTCTACCATTGACACTTGTGCTTTGACACTTGTGTGAAGGATCACTACTGATTTGACGCTTAAACATCAAGCATATCTGATTCGACATTATTCAAGGAGGATCTTACAATTTTTATGGGATTGTGAGCATTTGTGCCTCGTCTCTGCTCAGACAATGTGTCTGTCTCACCATTGACACTTGTGTGAAGGATCACTACTTATTTGACGCTCAAACATCAAGCACTTCCGATTTGACATTATTCAAGGAGGATGTTACAATTTTTATGGGATTGTGAACAGTCAAAGAAACTGTAGCCCCGTGGTACAAGTGTACAACTGGGGTTGGCAGGTCTACATTTTCCTCATCAATATAAGTCGACCTAATCTTTCTACCTCAAAAACACGTGTTTGAAAAAGAGAGAAAAGAAAAACTCTCTTGGAGAACTACTGTGACCAAGGCTACTGCTACTCATCATTGACTCTTGGGTTTAGGTTTCTTCAGCCTGGAGTAGAGGAAAACTCCCCCCAGTGCAGCACCAGTTCCTGCAAGTCAGAAGAGGAATCAGTAAAAGTAAATCTGATCAAGTAAGAAGGGGTGCAGGGTAAGTTATGTTTTTACCCAGTGCATTGACAGGCGATATGGGCGTCCTGAAGAAGAGGACGGAGGAGACGATGACCACCACCCGCTTCACGCAGTTGGCGACGGAGTGGGTCACGGGCGACACCCTCGCTAGGATCATGTACGAGATCTGCCATTGCCAGGACGGAGGAGGTGGCCCTTGTCAGTTAGTTGTACACAACAAAAATGTTTGCAGATTATGTGGCCCTCTCATCACTCACCTTCTGGTACCCATGGAAGCAGAGGCCGGCCAGCGCAGCCCTCACGCAGAGTTCCTGGAGGTTCAGGCCCTACATTGTTCATGCGATTTGGTGAGCTGCTAATTTATTTTCATTTTATTTTTTGAAATGTTAGGTCAAATTATTTCTTTATTTAGGAGTTATTATGTTGGGAAAGTCCAATGTTGTACTCCTGTTCTTGTCTGAATTTTGCTGACAGGGTGAGTGACTCACAGTGCTTTGGAGGTAAGCAGGGGAGAACTTGACCCCTTCCGCCAGCAGCATCAGCGGGCAGGACAGCAGGAAGGACAGCACGGTGATCAGGGAGAAGAGGTTTATGTCGTCCATGGATTCCTCCTGCACCAATTAAACAAACCAACTGAATCATCATCCGTTGGAAAGAATAAAAAAGATACCGCTGATAATGGCGAACAAGCTGCTGAAATCACCTCTTCGCCGCCTAGAAGCCGCTTGCTGAGCACATTCCTCGTCTGGTTGAGCAGGTTTGATGCCATGGCGCTCCAGAATCCGACCCTGCGTCGTCAACGGGAGAAAGCGACATGAGGATTCCTCCAATTATTACGGGTTCAACGGCCGAAAAGGGAATATAATCATCGGGCATGATTAACTAAGGGAAAAAATAATTATTCTCTGACGGCCGGGCAGACGGGACAGACCAGTTGAAGGAGACCTCGGTCAGAGATGCCAGCGCGACGCCGCCGACGATCGGCACCAGAGAGCCCAGCACCAGCAGGGACGGCCACTGCAGGCGATACACGAATCGATTGAGCGAAATCATTCAGCGGTTTCATTTTGGTTCAGTAGAAGGGGCCGGGAGTTAATTACCTCTCCGAGGAAGAAGGCGGAGAGCAGGACGGTGAAGAATGGCTCGGAGGCCTTGACGGTGTGCGTGAAGGAGACGGCGACCGCGCCCAGGCTCATGTTGGTGAACACCGTGCCCAGCATGTGGCCGGCGGCGAGCGGCGCGATCTTGGCCAGCTGCGCGAACAGACGATTCAGCCTAACTGGAGCAAGTTCAGACGAAGCGAACGAAAAGATTGCAGTTTTTCGTTGCCCTGACGGACCTGCGCGGTGGAGAGCTTGGGGAGCGGGTGGAGCCTGGCCGCCCACATGAAGAGGATGACGAGCGAGCCGAAGCCGAGCTGGAAGGCGGTGATGGTGTAGGGGAACGGCAATGCCTGGAGAACCTGCGATTTGTCGCCACACAATTTTGATACAATTTGATCAGTTGACTGATCACGCGCGGACGTGGTCGGCGACGGCAAAGAACAGGGGATTGGAATGCAGTGGATTGAACGGCGTACCTGCTTGTTGTAGATGTTGAAGTAGATGTTGAGGAGGTACCAGGCGACGATCAGCGCGCCGAGCTGCACCGTCCCGGCAATGCCGCTGCTGTCCGCCGCGGCCGCCTCGCTCGCCGGGGGCAGCTCCGCCGCGGTCGCCGCCGCTGCCGCTGTTACCAAGGCCGTCCTCGCCGGCCGTCTCCCCGCGAGCAGCGGCAGAGACAGGGGAACAGGTACCAGCAGCTGCCGCCCCTGAATCCGGAGAGGCGCGACGGCCTGCCGCGAGGTGGAGCAGGAGGCGACGCCGGCATGGCGCGAGGTCGTGGAGGCGGCCGCCCAGGCCGTGGCGCGGGAGGAGGAGATACAAGAAGCCGCGGCGCGCTGCATCTCGCCGGTGTTGTCTTGTCGTGGCTGGGTTCTCGCTGGCGGCTGGCGCGGCCGTGACCTTTATATGGGTCCCCGGAGACAAGTGTGCGCTAGAGAACGACGTTACAGGGGGGCTGGGCTGAATCTCGCCGGGATCCCGTACAGATTCGTCCCCACTAAATAGTCCCTTTTTAATGAACGTACACGTCGGAATATATATTATGTGGCCATCCGTCTCAAAGCAGAAAAGTTGGTATCGTATGAGAGTGCGAAGCAGATTTGAATACTCTGCGTGGCCATGGCTGCGATGGATTCCCATTTCATGGAGAAAAAAGAAAGAAAACCATGGAGGAACAGGCGTCACGAATGGCGTGTCCCGAGGAAGGCGAGAGGAAGGTAGGGCGACGCCGACGATCGCTCCGCCGGCGGCTTCTGCTGGCTGGGTTTGAGATCTTGCTATGATCGCTCGGTACTTTGGCATGTGGGTAATGCAGGGGCCGGCGACTCGGGAACGTCTGATTTGATTTGATAGAATTAACGAAAACTCAAATCAATCTTGGACATCTTTATGATCGTACGATGGGATACGGCTGATGCGTGGACATTTTCGCGACGACGACGGGATTCGCCGTGAAAGCGCGGCGGTGATGTGTGGCCATGGGATAAGAATAAGAATCGCGGTGGTGGCTGCCAAAGCGAAGAAAGCAAACGGAGATGGATGGAAACCGATGATCGACCCATCCATGGTGGCAGCTGCCGCAGTTGATCGGGGGGAAAAGATGGGGCTTCCATGGTGGACAATGACGTGTGCTCCCTCCACCACTCGACGGCGACTCAGGCGGCGGCTATCTATCGGTACTGCTACAGTGTAACAGTGCTACTTCGGCAGAGCCCACGGCCCACCCTCCATGTGATTGCTGGAAAGCCCGCCGACGTATGACCATTTTTCGAAATACGAATCATTTAAAAAAATGAACATTTAAAGTATGAACATTTTTTGACATACGGACCATTTTAAAAATAAAAATTAAGAAAAAAATGAACATTTCATCTTGGACAATCTTCGGAGATGATCAACCGACCAGACAATGCCCCACCTTCGACGCGGAAGAACATGCCGCTCAACCTCAGGTCCCTTCTAGCCAACACCTGATCAAAAAATGATGTCCCCTAGTGGGAGAAACAAGGTCGCGCGCCGCCATCGTCCGATTTGGGAGAATTTCCCCCGAAGGAACGAGAAGAGGTGAGCTACAGCAGCGTTGCCTGACGGTCTCACAAAGGTTGATCTCGAAGATGTTGAGCTGACAATATCGGCGCCAATAGGAAGTAGGTGGCCTTATGGAATCAGGATTTTAGCATCTTTGTGTCAAGCCAATTCAAGGTGGCAAGCTTCGTTATAGTCGGTGGAGAACCTGTAGAGTGGGGGGAAAAATCGAAGCCGCCAAAATCCTCGAGATCGATTGCGGCGGCTACATGTTACATATAGTTTTGGAGATTGGATACCAAAATCTTTAAGGTATTGGTGGTTTCTGGGCTAGTGAACCTATGGGACCTCAATGAAGTCTGGCTGAAGGGGTTCTGGGCTAGTGAACCTACAGGACCTGCAGGATTTTGCCAAGCATCCCAAGATACCTGTGTTAAAGCTGGAGTACCAATACTCGCTGAATTTAGGAAACAGCGTGTAGTACACTAGGTCGAAAAATTAAAATACTGTTGCGAAATCCAAAATGAACATTCCATTTATCACCGAAATATGCACATTCTATCCACAAGTGTTATCGACATTTTACATTGACCGTGTACATGCGGGCATCGAATGTAGCCTTCACATATTAATTTACACTTGAAGGCTCAAGTCTAATCCTCATGATGTTCAAAACTCAAAAAGATTCGCCTGCAGGAAACGTTCATTCTCTGGTTAACTGAGATGTAGTTAAGAGTTTTGGTCTGCTACCAGATTCATATAGTTGTTCCTTTTTTCATCTTGCTCTCGAACTTGTAATCGTGCCGACCTGCAAGCCGTTGGAGTTGGTCATATCCAGAGAGAACTCCAGCTCCTGCCATTCCCGAGAGGATATTTGCACCGACCCCTCGGAACAGTGTTAAGAACCCTTCGGTGGAAACTATATGTCTAACGGCATGGAGGGCATTCCTGTATTTGAACGGTTGCCCTGAAGTTAACATCATTCTTCGTCGGAGTGTGTCGAATGGATAGGCACAGGCACCAGAGAATGTCGTTATTGCCCATCCCAAGGCAAAACTGGCCAGGAAATTTCCCTGCAAAAGCATCCAACAGAAAACAATTCAGTGTGAGTGTCTGTGTGTGCCAACTTGATTTCGTGTGTGGGAACCTCATCTGTGATATGTCACAAGAGTTCATGGTGTTACCTCCAACGGCCCTGTTAGGACAAGAGGCTTCATGGTGTCGTAGATGCCAAAATAGAGACCCCGGTATAGAGTGATACCCACAATAGACACGCTGAAGCCTCGGTATAGTCCAGGAATACCATCAGTTTTGAGTGTCTTCCTGTAGACATCTAGCAACCCCCTGAACTGACGCTTGCTTTGCCGAGATTCAATTGCGTCAGTAGCTAGCCGTGTCCGTGCATAGTCCAGATGGTATAGCAGTGACGACGTTGTAGCTCCCGCAGCACTGCCGCATGCTACATTTCCAGCTAGCCATTTCCATTTCCCGTCCCTCTCCTTGTCATAGCCAAAGATGCTCTTGAAGTAGCCTTTGAACGCAAAGTTACACGCCTGCACAGGAAGTGCACAAGTGAGGCTTCATTATTCCATTTTTGAACTGTAGCATTTTTTCATGAAAACAAAGTTTTTCTCATTTCACAGAGCTAAGGGTACATACATCAATACATGTACAGAGGGTCATCTTTGGTAGTTCAGCATGAAAAGGAATGTGGTTCTCATTCTTAGATTTTATAAAGAACCTGCAGAACATAACACAAAGGCAGTAGCGTAAGTTTCATCTACAATACTAAACTATACGCATGGTAGCTATTTTCCTAATTCCACTATGTATCCAAAACATGGCTATTTATAGAACTACATTAACTGGCTGTAAAGGCATGGATATAGAACTATAGTAACTAGTGGTGAAGATAATACTGAGTCCTGCCACCTATATAAGTCAGCTCATCACCATGATTTTTCATATTGCCACCAGATACGAGCAGTTGGCCAATTTTGTATTATATTCAATACACAGCGATCTCAGTTTTTTCTTGTAAATTTGGAAGGAACTCTTGCACACCAAACCGATCAAACTCTAAGCCATTCCTCCTTCCCAGTACTAGATATAAAATTAGAATTGGCCAAAAGGCGGGGACATTATATTCTGTAGTGAGAAAAAAGGGAGCTAAGCATGCAGAGTTGCAAGCAATATCTGTTTATTTCATGCTGCAAAGTTACAAGCCTACACAGGAAATCCACAAGTGAGCATTCATTCCACTTTTCAACTGCAAAGAATTTTCATGACATCAGAGTGTTGACTCAAATCAAAGAATTAAGAAGACATGTGCTGAGGGTCACGCTTGATTGTTGAAAATGACATAATGCAGGTCCCACTCTTACCTATTACTACACAGAACCTTCAGATAATGATTGCAACAACGGAAGCATAAGTTTCTTGTGCAAAAGCAAACTGTCTGCACAGTAGGTATGTTCCTAAGTCCATTCCATACAGTACCCATAAGAATCCATGATCAAGAGCATGGCTATAGACATTTAGTAACTGGTTGCACATATACCAGTAGTCACCCCTAAATGGTTCGGCTGCATAACCATTATCAGAGTAGACCCTGTGTGACCAACTGACCATGATGTTCCTTCTTGATTATTCATATTGCGAGGGGTGGAACAATTTGTATGGTGATATCTCTGCTTTTTTTTATAAATTTGGTAGGATGTATTTCGCACCCAACCGATCGATTGTAATCCATTACTGGTTTCTAGTGCTAGATATAAAATTAGAATTGGCCAAAAGGCAGGGACATTGTATCTTGTGGTGAGAAAGAGATGTGGGCTAAGCTACCAGTCAGACAGCACCTTGAGTTGCGACCAACTTATTATTTTATTTTTAAGGAAACAGGGGTCTGAGGCCACACAAAATATGTGTGGGTGGAGTGAATCAGCAGATAACCCTCACTCGATCAGCCCACGGGCATCATCATACTGCTGCATTGAATCTACTAAATCCTTCCTGATTGTTTGCACTCTCTCTGATGCAGTGATATCCAACCAGTTCAGTTCAGACACTTGCCAGAGCAACTGATACAATCAATCAATCGAGAATGCAGAACCAGAACGAACGGACGGCTGGACCAGCGAAGGAAGTGAGGATAAGCATCCAGACCTGGGTGGGGAAGTATCGGATGACGTTGGCCTGGTTCCCACGCCAGAGCGCGGCGACGCCCTCCTCGCGGAGCACGCGGGAGAAGGCGTCGGCGATGCCCGCGTAGGGCCGCGTGAGGCTCCCGCGCTGCAGCATCTCCGCCTGGTTCTGCAGAAGCAGCTTCACGCGCTCCACCGGCGCCGCCCCCGTCTTGGCCACCACGGCCGCCGCGCCGCCCATCGCGAAGTCCGCCGCCGCCCTCATCCCCATGTGCCGCCGCTGATGCTGCTCGGGGTGGTGGTGCTCGTCTCCGGCGCTCGTGGCGGCCGCCGCCGCCGCAGCGGCCATTGGTGGCGGTGGTGCGAGCGCGAGGGGAGAAGCGATGGAGAGGGAGAGTTGGTGGCGTGGGAAGGGAGGTGGTCTTTGTCTTTGTCTCGGCTCGATCGGTGGAGAGACGGAGACGAGGACGCTGGATGGGCCTGTTTGTTGATTGTTGCTGTTAGTAGCCCAGCCCAGCCGAACACGGTCAACAGAAGCCTGTTTCGCTACTCTAAATCTGGCCTGTTTGCCAGCAAACAGGTTCAGCTTGTTGAGATTGCCCAAAATTCTCTTCTTCTTACCGACTATATACATATGGTCATATTTTGAATTATGACTTTAAATGGATTCAAGTTACAGAAGTATGCACATCTATAAAAGGATTCAGTTTATCATATTTATAAAATTGTAAGAAATATGTTTCGAATACTGGGTGGACATCCACCCAAACGATAAAAAAACTACAGACTGGTTTACATGAGAAAACATGGATCAAATTCAGATTTTTTTTAACCTTCATTGCGTTCTACCGCCACACTGACTGCATGCGGGGGTGAAAACAGGCAACTAGTAAGCAAAAAGGCAGGATAGCAACACCAATTCAACCTAAGCAGCAACGAAATCATGGGTGTCACATCTTGGATGAAACGACAGCTGGTTCAAGAAATCTATGAATCTCAAAATTTTGGGGGACATATGCCGTGTCAATTTACACATCCACTTTGAAGAGAGAGCCTCATCAAGAGCTCGTGCTTTCGAGTAGTACAAGGAATTACAGGCACCGAACTCCCAAGAATGTGGCTAATTTTGTCCCAGCAGCTCCATGTGATTTTCAGGACAAGGAATAAATGGGAATAAATTGTAGCAGTATATGTATATACTCCTATGTTCTTGTTTACTTCACGTAAGTGTAGCTACTAGATAACCAGCCTTCCAGCAGAGATTGCTTGAGCCTCAGGACAAGGGCGAAGAGGCCGTAGCAAGGCAAGTGCAGCAATGCGACCACAAGGTACCTGCCATGAGTAGAGTTTATCAAGATCACGGGTGTATGCATGGCAGAAAGGCTTCCAGGTTAAAACAATGTACCTTAACAGAACGAAAAATACACTTCAGTAATGTTACAAAGCACTCTTATCAAGTATGGCGACTAGATTATGGACTAATTTAAGTGCAACGTGTGGCACAGTACGCAAGAACATAAGATATTCATCACACTGTCAAACTGTTCATATTTCTGCAGCATCTTCTCATCTGATCACTAATCCATATAGCCTAGATAAATGTCTAAAGCGCAGTCAATTTTAGGTTGAAAAACAGTTCATTCTCGAAACTATATGTGTCCCTAATTAGTTGCTGTGTTGAGACTTGAGACTATCACGGGTTCTACTTTCATCTAGTGTATAGATGCTACGGAACGATTCCAACTCAGTTATGCAGTATCTTTCTCTGCTTACCACACAGGTGCTGCAGGGTACTCCAAGTCCAGAAACGGGTAAGGCCACCTGAGTAAATTGAATAATATAAACACATGAAGTAAAATCACTTGACTGAAATTCAATATAAAGGGAAATGTATGTCAGAACATTACCAAATGGATACATTGGCATGGATGATCCACTGAACACTAGTAAACATGCCTGTCCACAACATGAAATATGCTATTCTAAACCACGGGAAACGCTGCAATTACAGATATAATAGTCAGTATAAAGATTAGTTGATCGTGGTATGGATAAATATCCTGGCGTGAGATATTTACCAAGCTATTCAGAGCAGTGTCACCAATTAAGAAGACAACATTGATTGAATGTGTTCCGATCAGCAACTGCAGTATGCAATCACAATCATTTAGCAAGAAATGCAGCAAAAAATATGTTAACAAGCCACTACAAAGAACTGTCTATTTTGACGTAGAGTGCATTAAGGCTAGAGTACAAGCAGCACACAGTCTGATCATGCTTTTTATTTCTTTGAAAGAACCAGATCAAATAACTAATGCAGCTGCTGAAAGCACTAAACCACTTAAAATAAGCAATTATGTGTATGTCTTGCACACGTGCAGACATGCACAATCACCTGTAGGAACATACATAATGTATCAAAAATTCACAACACATACACAAAAGAACAGATCGGGAGAGGCGAACCAACAATAAAACGGTGATTCAACAAGGACGTTGGAACCACTGAGCCATTCATGAAGCAAGGTTCCAGACAAAAAGAAAGTCTCAAATTTTGCAGTACCTAGAATCACGCTATTATACAAAAATACCATATAAAACATGGGAGTTGGAGCGTTCCTATTTAGCTTAGGTGCATTATGATTTTGCAAGTATTTTAGAACAAATCCTAGGGTAAAATAAAGTTAATAGATATACCAATCAAGTGGCATTGATTCTTCCCCTTTATTCTAACAAATAGCTTAAAAGATCCCTGACGATATACTTCCTAAAATATGTGATTGAATACTCACAAAACTCATATCATATTGATTGTGGGCAAGGAAAGGGTAGAGGATGAGCCAAAACACCAAATCAGTAATCAACACAGCACCTGCATTTGTCTGAAACAACAATAGTAAATTGAGTGGGTTAGAGTTTAAAAAGGACAGAAAGAAATAATTACAGATATGTATAGCAAACGAACGTTCATATGACCCTGATTGCTCATTTTTCATCGATAATAAACATGTCTACTGCCCAGCAGTTCACCAACAATGTGCATTTTGTGTTCAAATGTGAAAGGGACAACAATTAGGTGTGATGAGTTACCTGAAACATGATTTGGAACAGGTAACCCCAAAATCCTGCAATTTCCCGACCATCATGTGTTTTATTTAAACAAGAAGTCTTAAGGGAATTGTCATATCCACTTTCCCCTGTTGGAGCAATGATATATGAGCCATGATCTGCATCAGATCCATCCCTGCTCGTCTTGTAAGAATACTGATAGCATCCATAGAATGAAAGGGCTGAGCCAAGCTAAAGATGAAGAAGTTGAACGTTAGAGGTATCACCTAGTAAGTACCAGCGAAATACGCAACAAGAAAGCATGCACGATACAACATATTTCATTTGTCAAAGAAAAAGTTACGACATATTTCTTGTTATGCACTCAATAAATATTTCATATATTAGCTAATCGTTTGGCAGAGACTGCTTTTGTCAGTTAGAGATGTTGGCAAGAATAACAGCTAATAGTGAACACTGTACAGCAAAGACATACCCCAAAATACAAGGTGACAAGCAAGAAGGTCCACCTGTCAAATGTACAAAACAACCATTATCAGAAAAAGTTCTGAACATTACCCCAGTAAGAAATGAGCAACTGTAAACTGTTTACAGTGATTATGGCCAAGAAGGGTGGCTTACTGGGTGTAGTACATGAAGACGGACCATCCATCGACAATAACATCATAGATAATTATGGAAGCCATAACGAAGAAGGAAACGAGGCGAAAAGCCAGGAGCCACACAGGATGGATCTGCTTAAGGCACGGCTTCCAGCAGTCGTCAAGGTATACGACTCCCGGCCCGACCCGTGGCCGCGCTTCCTCTGCGTCGTCATTGCCGGCCGACGAACTGACGCCCTCATACTTCCAGATCAAGAAGCACGCCAGAGCCATGCATGAGTAGACGCATGTCGCACACAGCAGGAACTTCCAGTTGAGCCAGTAGCTCAGGTCGGTGCTGTCCATGAGCATGTCTGATGCCAACAATGCTGCGGTGATCGATCGACCCTGATATCAGATTCACAACACATATTTATCAGCTTGGCATGGGAGTCACTCTGCTCTTACAAAATTCGTTAGCATATACTTGTGCCCCACAGAAAAGAATAAGAAATTTTCCTCCATCCCTTGGTTGCCCACAAAGATAGAGATCACTAGTACTCGATTTCCTAATTGCTGAACAGTGAAAGACAAAGGGCATGTACTCAGGTGACGTCCTGCAACCACGGAAAAGGCAAACCTTTGCGCCATGATCCCATGATCCAGTCAACGCCCACCAACACAGAACACAGGAACGATAAACATCGGACATCAAGCAGTTTGCGCAGAGGATGCCAGGAAGAGGAAGACGAAGACGGGGCTGATAGATTACCTAGTGATCCGTCAGTCGAACCGCAGACGGGAAAGATCAGGCGCCGCGGAGCGCCTCCTCCTCCCCGGACGAGAAGAGTGGAGTGGTGGGTGGATGAGGGGTCCAACAGTCCAAGAAGTGAAGAAGCGCCCCTCGCCTGCCTTCTCCAAGCTTCCGCCTCTCCACCGACTTGTGCCCTGTCAGATCGGAGAGACACGCGCGCATCAGCACAGTGGAGCACAGCAAAGAATCTTAAATGCGGGGCGACGGGATCAGGGGCACGTGCGTAACGAATCACGGGGCGTAGTAGTAGATCTTTACTCGCGGCCGCTGTGTTCTCTGATGAGGTCGCCGGCGCCGTGGAAGGATCCCGATGCCTCGCTCACTCACTCGCGGCCACAGAGCGGAGGAGAGAGGGGAGTAGACAAACCTTGAAGCCGGCCGAGCGGAGCCACGTATCCAGATTCCGGTGTCTGATTCCAGGCTGCTCCACGCACGGGACGTGGTGATGTGGACTCGCCGGGCCCCGGCACGGTGATCTCTGTCTCTCGCCGACTTGGCGTCGCTGACTCGTCGGCGTCGTTTGCTTGCTTGTACCGTTTTGTCTTTGCGACACCCGTATCGGCATGTCGACAAAACCCGTACCTGTCAGCTCGTCTCTCCTCTGACCCGTTGGTGCGAGTTGCACACACGGATCGCCAACATCCTCCACATAGGTTAGACATAAGTCATAACACAATTCATTTCATATCAAAAAGTGTTTCCTGCCATGTAAAACAAAGTGTTTCCGTCTTAAGACAAAAAACTCCTTCCGTCATTAACTCAGCATATTATAAATTAAACTTTTTAAATTTTGAGTAAGTTTATAGCAAAAAATAACAACATTCACAATACCAAATCAATATCAATCGTCCATCATGAAATAATCATTTTCATATTGTGTCGATTTGGTATTATAAATATTGTTATTTTTACAGTAAACATTGCCAAATTTTAAAATGCTTGACTTAAGACAAACATAATATGCGGTAAAAAAGAAACAAAGGGTGTAAGTCATTGTAGGACCAAATGCACCAAAACAAATAAGTGAAAGTGTTCCGTAGCCAATTACTAAATGTAAACAAATGATCATGGCATAACCAACTAGTCAACCACATATGTGTTTTTCCTTCAATGATAGCCATAGGCAACATTTATACTATTTATAACGGTGCTACTTTTTAGTAAGAGTGATTGTATATTTCTTTATTTACGGGGCAAATTATTGGCCTACAAATCAACATATAACCCTCATCTTTCCCGCATTATATGTAGAAATTCACATAAATCCTAAATTAACCCCACCATACCCCTCAGTGCCGCTGTTGCACTCACACCTACCCACGGGTCACCTCAGCGACGAGATTTCCTCCTCCCTAGTATGTTGTCTCCACCCTAACCCACCCACACACGTTGCCTCATCCCCCTTAGCAGCTGCACCGACCTCGACATACACTACACGCTGCCCAATAAACGAGCACGCATCCCCTCTCTGGGCTTCTAGAGGAATAACCATTATTATCTTCCGTTTTGTGGGTTTGGTCTTTTTTCCTCTTATGTCGGCATTATTTCCGTTGCTTCGATGACAGTCCGTATTGCCTTTGGCACACTAGTTTTAATTAAGGAAAGCCAACAGGCAAGGAACAAAGTCGGACATTTGGCCGTATGCACGAGCGGTGCTTGCGCAATGGCGGTTGACGCTTCAATGTTTTGCAAACACCTTCATGGAGCACAAGCACTCACAAGCATTGCAAGAGTTTTGGAAACACGTTGGAGAGAAGCCACAAGCAAGATATGTGGAGGTGAGAAAAACATGATGAATATTTATCACATATTATGGGACCACAAAATTAGTAAACCCGTAGTAGGTATTGTGCTATTCAAGAAAGATGGACCTTTCACTTGTCTTAGATGTTTTAATTGATTAACTTAATCAATTATTTTACAACTGGTTGTCACTGTGATAAATAAAACATTGTGCATGTTAATTCTCAGGAAAACATTTGAGCAATCTAGTAAGATATACTTTTTATACGGTCAGAGAACAATTCGTGTCCCTTTAGTCAACGCCACTTGACTAGCAAGATGACAACGGAAATTTTCCGCAATTTTTTTCTAGCTTTTCTAGGAGACACACATACCCAAGTGTGTTGTGTAGTGTGTACATCTTTATTGCCACATAGATAAATAAACTACAAAATATGCTCTTTAATTTTCATAGCATTTCTTTGTCTAGAGTATGTTTTGTTAACTCTTTGTCCACTTTTTATCCTTGAACTCTTGAGGAAGTTCATTTTTAGTCCTAAAACTTCTGCTTAGTCTAAAATGAACCCACGTGATCGAGTCGAGGCCGAGCGTTATTTTGTTTTATCTTGTCGTTTGAACCTAGTACAACGTGTGGATCAGTTTCAACTCTTGGTGTTTTATCAGTTGTGTACTTGAGTAAAATTGGGAGTTCATCCTCCTTAATTTTTTTAAAAATGTCTGGCGTAACTCATGGTACCCATCAATATAATATATATGCAAAACTCGGATAACAATAATTGCATATTGGGATTTGGATGAAGTTTTAAAATGCTGGGATATTTTGTACTCACGCCGTTTCCCTTTGATTGGCTGGGGTTGCAGTAACGTCAAGTCCGATTAATTCCCTACCAACCTCTTGAAACCGAAGGTGAGGACACACAGTCATCTGGCGTTTGTGGGGGCTAATTGCACCCTATCGTGTGTAGGAAAAAGTAACCGTACTCAAACGGATTTTTTTTCAGAAAAAATAGGCAAAGAAGAGACATGTAACATGCATGCTGGCAGTGGCGGAGCTAGCGATTTCTCGAAGCCGGGGCACACAACAAGCAAAATATTTCATTTGATTTACAAAGAACCGGACCTAGAAAAAATTCAACACTTCAAGCACCGCCGAACTGATATTTTGTACTAGAAAGTTGTCTTTTATAGGTAATAAAATGTACAAAAGCTGGATGCAACTAATACCAGCTACAGATTTGTAAACTAATTTTTTAAGAAAAGACAACAAGATTTCAACATAGCAGTCTCCAATGCCCAGCCGAACAAACTGAAGAGGGGATGGATGGATCTATTGATTTTTTTCCTGGGAGACGGATCGATTAATGCCAACTGCTGATACTTGGCCACTTATGGGCTGCTATGGTCTGTTACTAAGGCCCACGAAACTTACCGGTCATGGCCAGGGAATTACCATCACGACCCAATTACGGAAATAGGTCGTTCTTTTCATCATGTCGCGAATCCTGGCAGTTTCAGCAAGTTTGGCTGCCATTAGAGCTCGCCGCCGTCGCTGGTGATCAGCCATGACGCGGCACAGAGCCCGGGCACGTGCCCAGGGCGGAGGCATGGTAAATTCGCCACTGCATGCTGGGGATTATGTTTCATGATGTTATAGTTTTTGCTTTTGTTTTCCAGAACAAATGTTGTTACTTCCTGTGTGCATGGACACTGTACGTTGATAAATAAATAAATATTTAAACGTAAATGCATGATTTGTGTATACAAAAAACAATATTCTGATCAAGACTGTATTATTCATTTGTGTCCCGCCCAACTTGCTTGGCTAGCTAGCTAGCTAGCTAGGAAAACATCTTCATGGTTCGTAGGCGAGATGGCAGGTCGATCTCTAACAACGTGAAGCCCTACCCTTGTGTATGCATCTCATTCGTCTCCATATCAAGAACTAGGAGCACATGACAACCTTCCTTAGATAACTGCAGCAGCACGACGTCACCCGCCCTCTGCCCGGAGCCAAGAGAAATATGTGGGCACACTGACCTTAGTTTCTCTTGTATGTCAATCACATTTTGCAGCGACCAACCACGATCGTCACCACCTGTTGGGACTGTAGGGAGTTGTAGCTGCGAAACAGATATAGTGAACCCCTCTATGGCCATCAGTTTCATTATGAGGGAGGGAGAGCTGCTCGCTAGGTCCAAGGAACAGAGCGGGTGGTTCTGAACTTGCGGTGTTTTTTAAAGTTCTGAACTTGCGGCACGTCTGCACATGTGCGGCCAGCTAAGGCGGACGACGGGACAGGTGACAACACGGTGCACGCGTCGCCCAGCGGGACGTGCCATTGCGCGCGTAGCAGTACACCGCACGGCGCATATCGCGGTACACCTTGCTGGTGGAGTAGGATATCTGCTGCTGCTTCTCTCGTGGTGCATTAAAATGCCGATAGCTGGCCAGGCAATGGTTTTTCTTGCTCGTCCTGTTTACTCGACCTACCATCGTTAATCACAGACAGAATTCTTTTTTATGCGAATCTCACAGACACAGTTCAGGTACGCCGGTAGGCCCGGTACGTGCTCGTCCCACTTTTGTTTGTTGTTTCTGCGAATCTCACTCAAATCGCACGTTCGCAGTCCAAGCCCTCGTGTTCGTTCGCAGCGCTCATAATTAAAGCAACCCCAAATGGATACATTTCTGACGAAATTAAAGATTGAGGAGGTAATCTACGAATCAAAAGAAAGAGACCTGCACACAACCCCTGAAAAGTGCACCTCCTCCCAAATATTGATTTGCAAAGTCAACCTCAAGGGCTTCTTGTTCCTCATCTTCTATCAAACCTGAGGAAATTACCTACTAATGAAAAGAAAAACGAACAATCAGCAGACTTCATTTCAATTGTAAAGCCAGTAGCATTATAGCAGGAAAAGAAAACAAGCTAGTACTGAAGAAACAACACAATGTGATTCTTCAATATCTAGCCAATGACTTTGGTTCTAAAATTATTCAGGCAATGGTTAGACAGACATGAGATAGGGCCGGGCACCCAGAGTAGTAGTATGTCACTTATGAAACAACACGTGTTCCTTTATGAAAACTCCTCGCTAATAGCCTCTTCGTTGGGGGCATTTTGATAACATTATGATAAAGGAGAACACTAGCTGTTCTTAATTCATACTCCTGTCTCACAGAGTTATCCATTCCTACTAGCCTTAATATTTCCATTATCATGCATGACCAGGATAAACATAATTTATGATGCGCATAACATCATCAAAATGTTGATAAATCCATAGCTCAATTCTGCAGCATGTCTTTCTCCCAGGATGCAGACACATTTATGGAGAACAAAGAGATAATCAAGCAGAAAAAAGACTAGTAAAGTTACTTCTCCAGTGAGTCAAAAGCATGAGCTAATTTGAAAACAAACTACTATTCTAAACAGGCATTCAGACTTCATAGATACAGAACTCAATATGAACCAGTTATGGCAAAACTCAATAACTAACGGTGCGTACAGTAGTGTCTTCAGAGTCTTGAGATCCATGGTAGCCTCTTCAGAGTCTTGAGATGTAAGTAGACCATTGGGCACATACACTTACAATTATCACCATGTTAAAACATCTAGCAATGCTTTGGACCAAGATAGTTCACAAAATTATTGTTTAGCGATGGCACTCGAAGAAGTGGATGAGCTCGCCATTATATGTGTTCCTGTAAATAGAGGGACTCGGATAACACTGAGTTGTGGGATGAAGCGTTGAACCCTCTCAGGCCGCTCTGCGTGTTAACATAATCAATTAACCAACACCGGAAGGATTACAATCAAATCACACACTCCTTAATTCTAAATAAAATAATCTAAATACATACTCGATACGGTTTATATATCCACCGTTCGGTACAACAAACATTTACATATATCCCTAACACATAAAACTTACGATGAGAATACCACATCTGAGACAGACCGATATACAACTTTGAACACCACTCTAGCACCAACATCATCTTTGTTGTGCCAGATACATTTCTTAAAAGATGCAGAGACGTGTGATGTAAAGCATTCATCTAACTTATCCCACTTTTCCCCTAAAAAAATCCTATCCAGCTTTTCTTTCGAACTCTTGCTTACTCTGCAGTGTTTTTGAACCATTTCTGCCAAGTAAGAATACACATGACATACCCCCTGTCGTATACTCTGTCAAGTAGCCAGAAATAAGCATACCTCCATCTCTTTATGAACAGAAGGCTAGAAAATACAATCCAAATGCCTGCCACAAATCCCACAATTGACCCAAGCAAAAAATCCATCCGAGATGTACCACTTTCATGCCAGCTTATTGGGTCTCCTCCTTGAATTGGCTGATCTCCAGGACACTGCCTTGGAACTGGACGTCCACAAAGACCAGGATTGCCAATATACATAGAAGCAGGATCATCTCCGCCGAGGGTGTCTAGTTGATGTCCCGTTGGTGTTCTTCCCGAGAGATTATTATGAGACAAGTTTAGGTAGCTCAACAGTGTCAAGTCTATCAAATCTAGTGGAATATTACCAGACAATTGGTTGTTGGAGAGGTCTAGCGACTCTAGTGATCTCAGGTTGCCAATCTTCCGCAGGATATTCCCACTCAACAAGTTTGATGATAAATTCAAATTTATGAGTCCAGCGAGAGAGCTGATTTCGTCTGGGATCTGTCCTGTTAAACTATTTGAAGATAAATCGATGCTCATCAAATATATGACATTCTCCCTGTAGTCAAGCACCTGCCCTTTTATTGTCATTGATATGATATCATTGGATCCTCCCAATATAACAACTATAGACTGAATGGGAAATGCATCTTGGAAAGGACTCTGCATTACTGGATCTAAAGGGTCTGCAGTGCCATTCAAAGCTTTCAAGTTTCCTAGAGATTGAGGTATATCCCCTGAGAAGTTGTTATCCGATAGGTCTAGAATACGAAGACCAATAAGTTTGGTTGTTTCAATTGGAATCTGACCAGAGAAGTTATTAGATCTTAACCGCAGCATTAACAAATATGGCATATCTTCGCTAATCCACGAAGGTAAAATTCCACTGAATTTGTTTTGTGTTAGATCTAGAAAAATAAGATCTGGGCACTGTCTTAAGATCATAGGAAATCCACCTGAGAGACTGTTGTTGCTGAGCAGGAGAGTTCTGATTTTTAAACCAGAAGAACTTCTTCCATTTATAGTTGAAGAGTTGGTGCTAGATGATTTCCACTCTTTCAGCTCTTCTCTACCACAATCAGGAAGTTCCCCTACAAGCAAATTATTCGAAAGATCTAAGGCCCTCAATTCTGGGCATTGACAAATCAACTCCGGAATTGACCCAGTCATACTATTGGAAAATAGAATTGCAAACTGTAAAGATGGAGCTCGGAAGATAACAGGTGCAAATCCATTTAACGAATTTCTGGAGATATCCAATACCTCAATTGCTTTTGGCAACTGTGGTATCAAACCTGTTATATTATTTGACCGGAGAAAAAGTGTTTCCACTGCCATGAACTCCAAGTTAAGTGGTAACTTTCCAGTAATTTGGTTGAAGGAGATGTCCAAATCTGTAGCATCGGAAAAGGTAGTCCAAAACCAATTTGGTATCCTACCAATGATACCAGTGCTGGAAATATCAAGTCTAAAAATGCTCTTTTGCCACTGAAGCCAATCAGGGAAGTGGGGGCCCAAATGACAGGATGCAAAGAATGCCACTGACAAGCTAAAAGGAGGATTCCAATTCGAGTGCACAATAAACACCAGAGAATTATGTGACAAGTCGATAACAACCAAATCCGTGAGACCAGCAAAATGATTCTCTGATATCACACCACTCAAGTTGTTATTTCCAAGATCTAAACTAGTCAACTTTGTCAGTGTCCCAATCGCTGCAGGCACGGAACCGCTCAAGTAGTTGCTACTGGCATCAAATATTTTTAAGTTGGCAAGGTTTAGTACTGATTGTAATGAAGTGCCTGTGATGTTAGCATCCGTGAACACCAGCTCTTGCAAATTTATAGAAGAACAATCGGAAAGCCTTCCTATAAGGTCTACAATGTCTCCACCTATGTTATTATACCCGAGGTACAGGGACCTTAAATTGCAAAGGTTTCTAAATGTTGCTGGGATCATGCCCTTCATGTCATTACCCTCCATGTCAAGGGTCTCTAACGAGGTCAAATTTCCCAACTCATCGGGAAATCTTATTGATAACTCACAAAATGCCAACCTTAGTATCTTGAGGCTAGATGAATCCCGGAACAAGTTCAATGCAGTTGGGTTCAAAGAGTTGGAGGAAAGATCAAGTTCCTCGAGGACAGTAAGGTTGAGATGCATAGGTGGTGGAGTAGAACTGGGAAGGCTACACCGGCTAAGCTTCAGTGTAACAAGATTGGGAAGGGTGTTCACCGTATGAACCCAGTTATCTGATGCACTTAGGTTCATAGTCCTTGTGTCAAGATACTCCAATGAATGCATACCTGATAACCAAGAAATATCCATGGAAGCAGACCTAGGCCATGCACTTAAGTAGCCTATGTCAAGGTACACCAACTTGGAGAGGTTCCCTATCTGAGGAGGAAGTCCACTAACACTGATGTAGGAGAGGTTGAGATACGTCAGTCTCTTGAGAGAACCCAGGGATTCCGGTATGGGCGTTACGTTAGACCCGAGATCTAAATTCCCACTAAGATCTAGATGCTTGAGATGTCGTAGAGTAAACAAGGAAGAACTTATCTCTCCACGCAGCCCATCCTGACGCGGATCCCCGGAGAAGACTTGCCTGTTGCGGAGGACGAGCCTGGCCACATGGCCTGTCCGGTTGTTGCACCGGACGCCGCTCCACTGGCAGCAATCATGGCCTTGCCATGAGCCAAGGATGTTCGCCGGGTCGCTTGTGATGCTAGCCTTGAAGGAGAGCAGCGCTGCTCTCTCAACTTCAATGCAGCTTCCAGCGACTTGCGAGCAGGTGGTGGTGGCTGCTGCTACTGCTAGGATGATTAAGAGGTAGTTGCTGGCCGCGGGTGCATGCGAGCAGGATCGTGGAGCTGCGCCCATTCTATTGTCCTGGGCCTTCTAGCTCAATGCGTGCAAGCTAAGCATGGATCTGGATGGGAAGCCAGCAGAATATTAGTAGTGAATATATAGAGGATCGACTCGAGGTTCAGTATTGCTCTCGTTGTCTTGAAACTGTTACCAAATAGACAGTCAAGGAGAGTATGGACAATAAGAATAGCTAGCAGTCACTTTCAAAGAATAGTTATTTCAACTACCACGTGTGTTGTGAGAGCAACCAAGTACCACGACTAGTTGAGCCTTGTTGACTGGGAAGGTTTGTTAAACACATGGCTCGTCCTCGCCATTATTATGCAAATCGATCGCAGATGCTTATTGGATACAGCAGGGTGCCCCATGCGCAGCCTCAATTATGGAGCATCAATAATACACCAGGTTAGATAGAAGGTATACATCTCTTTATCGAAAAAGATAGAAGGTCAACATACTTGAGAATAAGGCCTCCTTTGATTTGAAGGATTTTCATAGGATTTCTATAGGATTTGGTTCCTCTGGAATTTTTCCTTTCATACACGTTTGATTCAAAGGATGCTATCCTATAGGAAACAATCCTGTAGGAATTTCCTAGCACGTTTTCATGGGAAATCAAACATGAGCTCCAACCTCATGTTAAAATTCCTACGTTGCAATCAAACATCAAATGTGAGATTTCCTTTGTCCATAGGATCTGTCCGGTCATGACATCTTATTCCTTTGATTTTCCTACCCTTCAAATCAAAGGAGGCCTAACTATGGGCGCCTCCAGTGCAGAAAGCGGGACCAGAGAAATCTCTTCAGACTTGTGCTCACCACGGAATCATCGTCGAACTGGGATGAGAACAAGACCACTTATGTCCAGAGACGACGAACCGACGAGTCCATGATGGCTGCAACTTGGCGGTAGCGTCGGCAAGCTGTCCACTCCCTTTCCACAAGATTATTCCCTTTCCACAATGTGGAGGTGAAATGTGTTAATACTCCCTCTGTCCCAAAATAAATGATGTGATTTTATCTAGATACATATGTATCTAGCACTAAATCATATCTAGATACATGTGCATCTAGACAAAACCACATCGCTTATTTTGGGACGGAGGAAGTACAATTTTACAAGCAGATGGCGGACTATCGGCACGTACAGTGCAGAGAGCGAGAGCAACAGGGAGTCTTGTGCTAGGCACGGAATCGCCGTCGCTCTGGTAAGAAAACATGCCACTCATGTTTACATGACTGTAACTTCACCGTAGCTGCGGCAAACTATCCATGGTACAATTGGAAACATATGGCAGCAGTAAGATTATTCCCGGGATTCTTACTTCACCGTAGGGGAAGAGGGGAGGAACGGCGGCGCCGGCGGGAAGAACCAGGTGCGGCGGCGACGAGTTGTCGGGGTCCGGGGCATTCTCGGGATTCCGTTGGCGAGCTGGCGAGTGGGTAAAGGAATGGATATCTGTTGGGTTTGTTCGTTTGTTCGGTTGGTACTACCTCCTTTTCAAAAAATAAGCTGTGTAAATTTTATAAAAATTCAAATAGTTTCAAATTTGATTAAATTTGTACAAAAATCTAGTCCTCCGTTTTAAAATATAAGATGTTTTAGCTTTGTGAAGCAAATGTATCTTGGTGGCTTTTAGTGTATAGTTCGGAGTGAACCTAAACACTAAAATGATCTACATACACTCACTTTACAAAGTTAAAACATCTTATATTTTGGAACGGAGGGAGTATAAATTATCATAATACTATATAGATATAATATAAAAAACATATTTCATAACGTAGTAGTGCTCGCGGAAACATTCCTCACTGTCTTTGACACGCTGCACGCTTTGAATTTGTCTTGCAATCTTATTTTGATGTTTTTTCAAAACATGATTTAAAATTCTTAGGAACTGGAAGTATTTGAGCGTGGGAAATGTGTTTAGTCCGTGGCTCCGCTATTTCAGACAATTCTTTTTGTGCCACGCTTAGTGACTGATAATGTAAATTTTAGCAGACATATATTCAAATAACATTAGAAGGTTGCTGCTGAAAACTAACCACCTATGCTATAGACTCTATATGAAATATATATTAAAACTAGATGATACCTCTCATACTTGCCGCTGAATTTTAGATTTGATCTCCAAATATTTCAAAGAATATAAAAGCAATTCACAGATTTAGGAAGCATGTGGAAAACTGCAGCTACGAACAAAAAGAGCAAAAACCATAATATAAAGGTTAGACACACCACCATCAAATACAATTGGTTTTAAAACCTACTTACAAGTTTTTGGTGATGTGGCTCATAGTGAGAGCAAATAAATAGAAAGAGCGGAGAAATATATATTGACGCTTGCTAGCTAGGGAGGTTTGTCTAATTGTACATATATTGATTTCCTAATGCCAAGTTTAGTATAGACACTGCACTACCTCCACTAAAAGGTAACTATTGAGTCCTTGGTATCAATTAATTTTTATACCCATCAACTTAAGAATTTTGAGAAAGCCTTTCTATGTTCTCCCGTAAATTGTAACTATAAACTTGATGTAACCCTCTTGGAAATATTAGGTTAATTCAAAATAATTTAGTGTGAATAAACAATAGCACAATTAAAGACAAATTTGGATTAGTTTTTGTCATATACCTTGACTCAAGAGAGCATCTATACATTTTGCTTTTGGTCCAAGGAGAGAATCGTCTAAATTCAAAAATTTCAGGCTTTTTAATTTGCCAATGGAAGATGTTCCTCCGATCCTTCTAACGAACCATCTGGAGTCATAAAAGTGAGTTAACTAAGGAGGAGGTTCAACGAATCTGAAAAGATGGAAACTTAATTAAAATAATATTCAGTTGACTTCACAACCAAAGCTTTAAAAGCTGAAAACTTAATTAAAAATAGTTTTCAGTTGACATTACATATGTGAGGGTATATAGATGGAGAGATGGGTTGTTGCAAAAAAATGTGTCTGCTCAAGTGGCATGAACCATATATCTCACCGTGACAGAGTGATCCAACCCAATAACTAATGTATTCTTAACTCAATTCGAAGCATCATCAATTTGTAGACACCGAGTTGTTTGTCGCTCGTGCTACATGTCTCTCATAAGTCATAAGTGGTACGCGCACATAACACATTTGTAGTTGATATTGGGTTATGTGGGAAGACTACCATTCTTATAAGTACTGGGTTATGTGGGAAGACTACCATTCTTATAATTACTCACCTCAAAATATTTGCGTTGTTCTTTCCTTTGTTTATAAGGTGTCTCACAGTGTAAAAGTTCAATATATAATGATTATAACAGTTGTAGAAACCTACGAATAGGTGTCAACCTTAGTATGCTAGGTATGATGATATCTGACATGAATTTTATTTTCAAATTTTTGATCAAAGAAATATAGAGACACACAAGGACACAGGGAGATAGAGAGAGAGATAGAGATAGAGAGGGAGCATATACAACAAAACCTTTGAACCATGGTATTGAATATATAGTTTTTTCCTCAGTCACACGTTATGGTGCCCCGAGGATTGCATGGTATGTCGCGGATCAAACTTGGCAACACGGCCATGCAAGACGAGTAGTAGTTATTTGTGGTAGTAGCTAATATGTACGAGTAGATATGCATTTCCTAGTAGATTTTGACCTCTGGATATGTATTTTCCACAGTGGATTAAACATAAAAATATCAACAGATTTGGTTGATTTCTACTCTGCTACTCATGCTCTGCTTTTCCTGCTTTTTTTTCTCTCTTGGTGTGGTCTTCTATTTATTGGTAAAATAGTTTTTAACTGTTTTTTATGCTGATGGTGGAGGTTCAGAGTGTCAAGGAGGTCGTGGTGCAGATGATGCATGTAGATCATCTTGGTGGAGATATGCGTTTATTTTTTGGGGAATGGCCTGGCGACGCCACCACCACAGCTCTTTGTCACCCGATCCGGCGTGCATGGCGCCCTACTCTTACTACAAAACCATCGCAATGTTCAGACATATGAAGCTTCAACGATAGTTTTCGCGGCCTGGTTGCTTTGCGATCTCAAGCTGTATCTCGAGACCCTGGGTCCGATCGCCGTCGTCCTCCCCAAGTGGAAGAAGTACACAATCTGGTTTTTCCTCATCATCGCCATTGTGGCCTCGGTCGCGACCTCCGCTCTTGCGGCTACCATCTTCTACAACGGTATGCTTGTCAAAGTAGGATTAGACAAAGATCATTACCTACCGGGGGCCATCAAACCCGTAATCATCGCCGTTTATGCTGTAGTCGGCCCAGTCGCGCTCCTAGTCCAAGGGTTTGTTGCGTCCGTAGCATTCAAGTAGTAGGAGTAAATCGCCTATGTTATCGAGCCATGTGACTCACCCATCGATTGATAGAGAGGTCAGTACATGTTGAGATTAGTAGTAAATCAGCGATGCTATCTTTAGGCTCCTAAGTACCTTTTGTTGTATGAGAGTTTCTCTGTGTTAACATGACTCCTTATGTTTCGTACAAACAAAGTTATAAAGCACACTCGTTGATGATTTTATTTGCTAGACAATCAAATCAAAATTTTCTTTGACCCAAATAAAAATAAATGGTATTTATACTAAACTCATATACTTGCTTATAAATCAGTTTATTTAAACTATAGCCTCAAGTTTAATTACTTTACAATCACATAAAAACAATTTTTGAACATTAAATTTTCGTTCATATATAGTTATACAAACATCTATATATCATCATTAATGAAATACTATTGTGCGGTTTATGCTAGCCTTTCGTTTTGAGGCATTGTCCCATCTTTTACACCAAAACCTCACTAAATGTGAGAAAAAAGAAGAACAAATCGTGTGCATCCACATAATTATTTATAACTTATTAATTGATTATAGTGTGTGCATGTATTCGTGTGTGTAAATGTTCGCGTGCATGATAATATCCTTAAATAGTTTTAATAATTATCTTAAGTGTATGGTCTCAGAAATACTTTGATGGTAATTTCTGGTGTATTATTAGGTCTAAGCAACAAGAAATTTCAAAGGTACCTGTTATGTCTATGAGGAACTTATCCTGAAATTGTTCCCATGTTATCTTATTATTAATTTTCAAATGTGTATCTTACATGTTTCGATGGGTTCACTAATTAGTTAACAACATGTATGCTCTGTGTACTTGAAGTGGCTTAAAGGTTATCATGATAATCACTATCCCTATGTGTTTCTTGACAATGGTTCATGGTTCCAACATCCTCGCACAAAATATATTAGAAATCAAAGAATATGGAGACATAAAGTTTGTTGTTCGGGTGCAACCCTTAAAATAAAGCATGTGGTGTAGATTGCATCTGAGTGTTTGTTTGTGAAATCTATGAAACAACATCATGTTTTATTTCACATGATTATGCATGTCTTTCAGGGGCAGACATGTCAAATACATTGATCTACAGATTGTATAGAATAAAGCTTATATTAAACCTTATCATTAAAAACACTTATATTAAACCTTAACCTTGTACGGGTAGTCACAACCTCATAATCCCCGAAATCAGCACCCCAGCCTTTTCAACCCTAGATGATCCTTAAACTTGTTTAGCACACCCGAGAAAAGGACGATTCTAGCCCGGATTATTGGCTATTTTAAAATATTTAGGAATACTCTTGATTCTTTGGCTTATTTTTTAAATATTTCTCAAAGTTTAAGCATATAAATTTTGTCTTCTTATCCCCTTCAACTCTATTTGCTCCCATCAGCAATCTCTGTCAAGCTTTGTCACTGAACACATGGCCGAACTTGAAGTTGGTGTTTTGTACTTTAACTATGTCCTTGCTCGTTAGCTTGAACTTGAAGATTATGCTTTCGCCTATGATGTACTATATGTGGGTCTATGGCATGTATGCAGCGGAAGAAAACATCAAATGTCATCTGATCACATCATTTAAGATTGTTACACAGGGCTGGGGTATGATTAATTTGCGTGGAAACCTTCGCATTTCCAGTGTCCCGTATTTTCCAAAGGTTGACCAAGAGGACCGAGGGTAGAACCGATCGTGGAATGTGAGTTGGCATCACCGAGGTCCATCAATATGAGATTAGGGTGAACTAGGGGCAATCTGTAGGTGATGCTAGACAACGAGAGCGTACTAGCATGTGAAGAAGAGGTATACTTAGTCCTCCGAAGCAGCGCCACATCGCGGATAGATATTGGAGTCATGGATGTTTCTCTTGAACAAATTGGATCTCGTATTGAGGTTATATCAGGATAAAAATCGATCCAAAGATCTTGACCTTTTGAGGAATAAAGGAACCCCAAATTGTGACCATCCTATCGTAGGCAACCTGGGAGGACAAATTGGCATGGGAACCACACGAGGAGAAACATTGAATGCCGATGAGGGTCCTATCATCAGCGACTTGTCGAGCAGCACACCCTAGAACAAAGAACCAAGCAAAGCAAGCTCATTGGCAGCAGCCAATGTTAGTCTGTTACTCTCACCAGTATCGATCCCATCCCCATCCTGCTAAACTAATTGCACGGAGACATTTTGGTGTAGGTGGTGTGAGCATAAAGCGGGGAAAGCAGTGGTTAGGGTTTGTGGAAGTAGCCATCTATCCAAACCAAAATAAGTTGTAGAGAGACCATTTCCTACTTTGCACTGGGAAATATGGTGAAGGGTGTGGATACGTTGTCTAACTTTTATTGCTAAGAAGCAAATGTTGGTGATTTGGTGTAAGGAGAAGGGGAGTGATGTAGACGCTGGTCTCTCTAGGGTAGGTTTGTGAAGTGCAAGAATTTGAAAGAAAATTCAATAAATAGACGGTCATTCTTTGTTTGAAGGTTTTTGACGCCAAGACCACGTGTAGACTTAGGGGTGCAGATTTATCTCAAGCGACCCACCATTGGGCACCTATACATGAAACCTCTCATGGGCCCAAAAGAAGAACATTGTTGAATCGAATATGATGAGAGAAATTTTGGATATGAAGGAAGACATAAAGAAGATAGGACAACTGTGTAGGATTGCAAATAAAAGAGCTAGCTTGCCTCCTATATTGGGAAGGGAGGCGTCATCCTGAAAGGTAAGAATACTCGGGTAGAAGAGATGTTAAAAGGTTGGTGATGGAAGTTTGTAGGGTGAAAGGGGTAGGACGAGGTAGGTTTGAGGGAACGAGGAGATGTCTGTACTCCCTCGGTACATAATTAGTCTGCATTCTTGGCTTAGTCAAAAATCAAACATCTAAACTTTGTCTAAGCATATAATAGAAAATGTCACTTCTACAATATAAATAAATATGATTAGAATCGTCATATAATATATTTTTATATTATATGTATTTGCTATTATGGGTGTTGATATTTTTTTCTATATGTTTAGTCAAACTTTATAAAGTTTGATTTTAACCAAACCTAGAATGCGGCGTAAGTACAAGACGGAGTACCTAGAGCAGCTAATCCAGAAGTGGAGATTAGGCTATTCTAGAATGAAAATTGGTTTTTTCACAACTTATGTGTTATGTACATGTGTTTTGCAGCTGGAGTCAGATGCACTAGGCGCATTGGATACTTTCCCCTCAAGCCACAATTCGAGATAGAAAATTCTTAAATAATTGCACCTCTTTTGTTGATCTATCTCCAATTTCACATCCATTTTAAGAATATACTACTCTCTCCGTCATAAATTAGTTGTCTCAACTTTATCTAGATACACATGTATCTAGACAAGTTTCAATGTGTAGATACACGTGAATCTAGAAAAAAATTGAGACAAATAATTTAGGACGGGGGCAGTACTTTTGCCGTTGCGATGACAACATTTTTCTGATTACAACAGAGGCGCACGCTCGCACACACCCACTCGTAGATCGTGATTACCGCCTGTCCATGGTAGCCTCTTCAGAGTCTTGGGATCTCCTTAGCTTCGACAAGATCACAAGAGGTCTATGTACTTGAGAATAACTATCGCCGTGGTGTAGAAAGCCAGAGCGGCGTAGAGAAATTCTTTAGACTTCTATTCAGAACAGAATCGTCCTCGCCATGATACAAAAATATGCCACTCATATCAAACTATGAATCAATAGATGACTGCAACTTTGCAGAAGCCGCAACAAGATGTCGCAGGTAGAATTGGAACGAACTTTGGTAAGATTGTTGCCTTCTGGAAGGGTAACCCATGCATTTGAGCGTTTAGATTTGTTATGTGTTGCTACATTCACTTTTATTCACGTAGTTACTATAGCATATTCAAGATGTAAGTCGACCATTAGGCACATATACTTACAATTATCACCATGTGAACATTTGACATTGTTTTTGAGAAAGATATTTGCTCATATTTAGCCATGGCGCTGGAAGTGGAGGAGCTCACCATTAGATGTGTATCGGAGTCCGGAAAATGCTTTTGGAGCCCGAATTTGCTGGAGCTCTTTATTTTAAAAATTCACAAAATCATATTTTGTAGTTTCAAAAAATTGTGAAAAAATACGTACATATAGATGATGATGTATACCTCAAACGTGCAAAGTTTCATCTAAAATACGTTGTATTATGGGCCACACAAAAAAGAAAATTCCGACAAGATCTGAAGGTGCGTTGTTCATACACTGATCTATAATGTGTGTAGTACAGAACAACATATTTAGGATTGAGACTTTGCACACTTCAAGTATATATCACATATATGTACATATTTTTTTAGAAACTTCAAAAACATGTTTTTTGAGTGTTCAAAATAAAAGGCTCCACCGCTCCAGTGATATCAGGAGCCAAATTGGCGCACTCATCGGAGCGATACTATATAGGAAAACACTGAGTCGTGGGATGAAGCGTCGAACCCTCTCTAGGTCGCTCTGCGTGTTAATATAGCCGGTTAACCAAAACCGGAAGGATTACAATCAAATCACACTTACTAATCAATTCTCAAGGAAACAGTCTAACTAAGTACCGGATGCAGTTTATATCTCCACCGTTGGGTACAACAACTATTAACATATATCCCTGACGAACACATAAAACTCGTGATGAGAATTCCACATCTGTACGGTATCTCTTATCTAAGAGATAGACCGGTATACAACTTTGAACACCACAACAAAACTATAGTCTACTCTCTAGCACTAAACATCATCTCTGTTGCACTAAACATCATCTCTGTTGTGTCAGATACATTTCTAAGATCCAGAGATGAGTGATACGTACAAGATAATGTAAAGATTTAAAAAACTGATCCAGCTTTTCTTACAAACGCTTGCTTACTTTTCTTTCAAACCATTGCTTACTCTGCACCAGTGTTTTTGAACCATTTCTGCCAATTCCGAACACACATGACATACCCCCTGTCGTATACTCTGTCAATTAGCCAGAAATAAGCATACCTCCATCTCTTCACGAACAGAAGGCTAGAAAATACAATCCAAACCTGCCACAAATCCCAAAATTGAACCAAGTAGAAAATCCATTCGTGACTGACCACTTTCATACCAGCTTATTGGGTCTCCTCCTTGAGTTGGCTGATCTCCAGGACACTGCATTGGAACTGGACGTCCACAAAGGCCAGGATTGTCAATATACATAGAAGCAGGATCATCTTTGCCGAGGGTATCTAGTTGATGCCCCGTTGGTATTCTTCCCGAAAGATTATTATACGACAAGTTTAGGTAGCTCAACAGTGTCAAGTCTATCAAATCCAGCGGAATATTACCAGACATTGGTTGTTGGAGAGGTCAAGCGACTCTAGTGATCTCAGATTGCCAATCTTCTGCGGGATACTTCCACTCAACAAGTTTGATGACAAATTCAAATTTATGAGTCCAGCAAAGAGAGCTGACTTGGTCTGGGATTTGTCCTGTTAAACTATTGGAAGATAAATCAATGCTCATCAAATATACCACATTCTGCCTGTAGTCAAGCACTTGCCCTTTTATTGTCAGTGAGAACATATCATTAGATACTCCCAATATAGTAGATGTAGAATGAGTGACATAGATTTCTTGGAAAGGATTCAACATCATTGGATCTAAAGGGTCAGCAGTGCCATTTAATGCTTTCAAGTTTCCTAGAGATTGCGGTATATCCCCTGAGAAGTTGTTATCCGATAGGTCTAGAATACGAAGACCAATAAGTTGTTAGATCTTAACCACAGCATTGTCAAATATGACATATCTTCACTAATCCATGAAGGTAAATTTCCACTGAATTTGTTTTGTGATAGATCCAGGAAAATAAGATTTTGACATTGTCTTAAGAATATAGGAAATCCACCTGAAAGACTGTTGTTGCTTAGCAGGAGAGTTCTGATTTTAAAACCAGAAGAACTTCTGCCATTTATAGATGAAGAGTTGCTGCTATATGGTTTCCACTCATTTAGCTCTTCTTTGCCACAATCAGGAAGTTCCCCTACAAGAAAATTATTTGAAAGATCTAGGATCCGCATTTCAGGCCATTTACAAATAATCTCCGGAATAGTCCCAATCATATTATTCAAAAAGAGATTTGCAACCTTTAAAGATGGAGCTCGGAACATAGCAGGCGCAAATCCATTTAAAGAATTTTTTGAGATATCGAATCTCTCAATTGATTTTGGCAACTGTGGTGTAAAACCTGTTAAATTATTTGACTGGAGATAAAGTGTTTCCAATGCCATGAACTCCAAGTTAAGTGGTAACTTTCCACTAATTTCGTTGAAGGAGATTTCCAAAGATATATCATCAGAAAAGGTAGTCCAAAACCAATTTGGTATCCTACCAATGAGACCAGTGTTGGAAATATCAAGTGTAAAAATGGTCTTTTGCGACTGAAGCCAATCAGGGAACTGGGGGCCCAAATGACATGATGCAAAGAATGCGACAGACAAGTTGAAAGGAGGATTCCAGTCCGAGTGTACAATAAACTCCAGCGAATTCCGTGACAAGTCGATATCAACCAAATTCGTCAGACCAGCAAAATGATCTTTTGATATCACACCACGCAAGTTGTTGTTTCCAAGGTCTAAGATAGTCAACTTTGTTAGTGTCCCAATCTCTGCAGGCACGGAACCGCTCAAGTGGTTGCTATTGGCATCAAATGTTTCTAAGTTGGCAATGTTTAGCACTGATTGTAATGAAGTGCCTGTGATGTTAGCCTCCATCAACACCAGCTATTGCAAATTTATAGAAGAACAATTGGAAAGCCTTCCTATAAGGTCTGTAATGTCCCCACCTATGTTATTATACCCGAGGTACAGGGACCTTAAATTACAAAGGTTTTTAAATGTTGCTGGGATCATGCCCTTCATGTTATTATCATCCATGTCAAGGGTCTCTAACGAGGTAAAATTGCCCAACTCATCGGGAAATGTTGCTGATAACTCACAGCTGCTTATGATTATTCTCTTGAGCCTAGATGAATCCCGGAACAAGCTAATTGCAGTTGGTTTCAAATTTTTGGCGCTAAGATCAAGTTCCTCGAGAACAGTAAGGTTGAGGTGCATAGGTGGTGGAGTAGAACTGGGAAGGCTACAACCCCTAAGCTTCAGTATAACCAGATTGGGAAGGGTGTTCACCGTATGGGCCCAGTTACCCGATGCACTTAGGTTCACAAAGCTTGTGTCAAGATACTCCAGTGAGTGCATACCTGGCAACCAAGAAACATCCATGGAAGGAGAAAATGCACCTAAGCTGTTTATGTCAAGGTATACCAATTTGGAGAGGTTCCTTATCTGAGGGGAACTCTACTAAAACCGACGTTGGAGAGGTTGAGATATGTCAGTCTCTTGAGAGAACCCAGGGATTCTGGTATGGGCGTAACTTTAGACCCAAGATCTAAATTCCCACTAAGATCTAGATGCTTGAGATGCCGTAGAGTAAACAGTGAAGCACTTATCTCTCCATGCAGCCCATCGTCATGCGGATCCCCCGAGAAGAGTAGCCTGTTGCGGAGGTCGAGCATGGCCACATGGCCGGTCCGGTTGTTGCACCAGACGCCGCTCCACAGGCAGCAGTCATGGCCTTGCCATGAGCCAAGGATATTCGCCAGGTCGCTTGTGATGCTAGCCTTGAAGGAGAGCAGCGCTGCCCTCTCAACTTCAATGCAGCTTCCAGCGACATAGGAGGTTGTGATGAGTATAGTGGTGACTGCTACAGCTAGGATGGTTAAGAGGTTGTTGCTGGCTGCAGATGCATGCGAGCAGGTGCCCATTGTATTGTTCTAGGCCTTCTAGCTCAGTGTGTGCAAGCTAAGCATGGATCTGGATGAAAAGGCAGCAAAATATTAGGTGTGAATATATAGAGGATCGACTCGCGGTTCAGTATTGCTTTCGCTGACTTGCAACTGTTACCAAAAGATAGTCAAGGAGAGCATGAACAGTAAGTATAGCTAGCAATCACTTTCAAGGACTAACTACTTCAACTAACAAGAGGAAATATGGTTCAAGTATCTAGTCAGAACGGACGGCTACGGCAACTAGTTTTTTTTTTTTTGAATTTTCCATACTTGTATTCATACTAGAAGGAAGCATAACAAGGCCAGATTACAAGCGAAAAGGAAAACAAAGATGATACAGAGAACGTCGCTGCAGCGACCCACCGTCTTCAACCTCCAGAGCCACCGGCACGCGTGAGCTCCACCGCTAGCGACGACGAAGGACGCGACCGTCCAGAGCACTCCACCCCAGAGCGAAAGAGCTCTTTGCCCAAAGGCGTTGAAAGCCGCATCAACCACCAGCTCCATCGAGCTGGATCTCGGGACGATGAACGAAACTCGGCCGGGGCCGGGCCCCAAGCACCTCCCGCTCCAGATCTGGGGCCAAAGCCGCCCCACCTCACCGGAGGTGGCCAGATCCACCGCCAGCCCACCACTTCCCCACGCTGCAGTCGCCCCGCACCACCACCACCGGCAACTAGTTGAGCCTTGTTAACTGGGAAAGTATCCATAACTGTTGCCGAATACGCAGTCAAGAAGACTATCGACAATAAGTACAGCTAGCAGTCTCTTTCAAGGATTAATTACTTCAACTAGCAAGAATAAAATAAAGGTCAGGAAGACTGGCTCCACAACTAGTTGAGAAGATTTCCTGTAACTGTTGCCGAATACGCAGTCAAGAAGACCTTCGACAGTAAGTGAGATAATAGCATAAACATACCACATTTCTAGCCAAATTTACCGATTGGTACCTGTCGTCGTCAAAATCGCATTTACATACCACATTTTTCCGAAGTTTTCTCAGAATACCCAAATTGCAGTCTGATGCGATTTAGACAGCGTTTCTGACATCCCTGACCCACACGTAAGGTGACGTGGCAAGTAGACCCTACTTGTCAGTCCAATATATAAACAAAATATCTATTAAAAAGGAAAAAATCTGAGAAAATGAATTGTTTGGGGAGGTGGAGTGCGGGGCCCACATGTCAGCCTCTAAATCCAAAATATCTAAATATAGAAAAAAAGTCAAACAAACCGGCCCTCCCCCGAGCTGGCCCTTTGCTCGCCGGCGACCGGCGCCGCCGTGCTCGCGGCCGGCATGGGGCGGAGGTGCGGCGCCGCGCGGCATGGGGCGGATGAGCGGGCCGTGCGGAGCGTCGGGATCGATGGCGGCGTTGAGCACGAGGGAGGAGAAAAGTCAACCGGCGCCCAATCGCCGGCAGTTCCCAGGCGACCGGCAAGCCCGGAGACGAGGAGGTCGCGCTGGACGGCGACGAGCTAGAGCTCAGCAGCTCCCGTGCTCACAAGGCCACCAAGGTTGACTACTTTAGCTTGCCGTACCAGTCCTCGTGGCCGCCGGCGCAGGTGGACGTCGAGTCGTCGCGCGTCAGGAAGAAGCAGTTCCGCGACGTCCTCGAGAGCTGCAAGCAGAAGGTGGAGGCTTTGGAAGCCCTGGAATCGCCGCGGGCGCGCGGCGCCGGCCCATTCCAATTAGAGCAAGGCTAGGCGGTGGTCGCTGCGGGTGATGGCGGTGGTGGTCGTGGCAGCGCAGATGGCATGTGGCTCGTGCAGCTGCTGGTGGCCTGCGCCGAAGTGGTGGTGTGCCGCGCTCCAGATTTCGTGGCTGGACTTCCACAGCAACCGCCTGCCTCCTCCAGCTCCGCCCCGTCGACCACAAGGCCGTCGCCGAGGAGTGCTCCCTCGCGCTCCAGGCCGAGCCACGCTTCCCGCAGGCCCTCCTCCGCCGCGCACACCGTCGACCTCGCCCACCGCCTCCGCTCCCGCAACTCCTCATCCTCCTCCACCCCGGCCTCCGCCTTGCTCTCCCGTGCGCGTAGAGGCCGCCGGGATTATTTTTATTTTTTCAGATTTTTTCATTTATTTAATTGGACTGACATGTGGGCCCAGGTCAAAACAGTCACTAAACTTGCCACGTCATACTACATGTGGGGCCTCTCTGTCAGAAACGATGTCTAAATCGCATCAGACTGCGATTTGGGGATTCTGAGAAAACTTCGGAAAAATGTGGTATGTAAATGCGATTTTGACGACGACTAGTACCAATTGGTAAATTTGGCTAGAAATGTGGTATGTTTACGCTATTATCTCCCTTTCCCATGGTCCTTGTGCCGACATCGTATGTGAGAGCTTGGTCCACCGGGATATGCTAGCCAGACAGCCAGTGCATGATGCCCCCGCGGAGGACGGCGGGGGCTCTATCATGACGAACTGACCACCACGGGAAGACTTGAGCGAGGCTCGGGTAAGTGGTGACGGCCCTCCAGGCACGAGAGGATGATGTGGCGGTCTGTACGTAGATGGTCCGTTTGCAGAGATCAGCGACAAACAGCATGAAGGAGCAGGCGATGCCATCCGCGGCAGTGAGCAGGACGTAATTCTCCATAATTTATCGTTGCCCCGGATACCTGATGGTTTTGGGAGAAAGGTGCGGTGGCCAGTCATGGGGTCGTAGACGCAGAGGTCGGAGGACCGCTTGGACTTGGGTCGCCGCTTGGTACATAGGCGCATGAGGAGGACGAGGCCGCGCCGTGATGTCACCGGGGAGTATTGGCCGAGGAGGTCCTCCCGGCCGGCATTGCGCGACATGAATGGCGAGAGTTGGTCGTGGCACAAGGACGCGGCGGCGGGCGTAGCCGGGTGCACCAGGGTGATGGGTTTATGGCCGCACTTGAGATGGGCGAGGATGCATGGAGCAGTTTGTTGGGTGACCCGGCGGATGAAACCCGGGCTTTGCATCTCACGTCGAAGAAGCTTACATTTGGCGGCGCAGTGGACGAGGGTGGAAAGGTCTGTGCAAGCCACGATCTCCAGCAGCAGATCGACAGGGAGCGCCCATGCTAGGGTGATCTCCGGCGACGGTGTCGGTGCACATATGCTGTTCCTTCGGCGTTTCCCTGGCACCATCGCGGGTCCTCGTGTAGCTAGGGGCCGGAAATCGCATTAATATGGCATCAGCAAGCCCAACACCGCCTGCAGAACGGAGTTTGAGATTGATTCGGTTTTGTTATTGTATGGAAGCAAGCAAGGCAAGTTTGAGATTGACTCGATCTGATGCATACATACAGGACCAAGCCTTGCTCCCTATTCTTGCTCCACGCAGAACTGCCACGCGAGTACGCGACCCAGTTCAGCTCCGTTGCTTATGAGGGTAGCTGAGTAATCCATCCATACATTCTACTAGCTAATGCAAACGACACATACACATATCCTAATCCACTATTAACTTGCCTATATTTACATGATCATCACAACTCTAGTGCACATATTGACACAGCTTCTAGTGTAGAGATCGACACTCGGCTTGGATGTACAAAGTTGCTCAAAGACGCAACATCATCCTTGAAACTTATTGATCTATGGGAGTTGACGAACAGCATAAAATCAGGGCGAATAGCCCAGGTACTACACCTTTTCATGCTATTCACTGGAGAACAACGTCGTTGGTTGTAATAGCTCACATGCGACGTCTCATTGAGCTCAAATATCTTCCCTAACTCATTGCTCTTAATCGCAGTCAGTTAGGATTAAAGGGAGGCGGGTGGGTCCCACAATTACCCACGTCAGCAACGATGACCGTTTAATCTCTTCCCCTGCACGCGCTTTCTCTGCTTTTTCTTCTTCTTCTCCGGCGACATCGACGCAGCGCGGCAACGCCGGCGAGGCAAAACATAAATAAATGAAGATAAAATAAACCCGCGGGGCGCATATAGTAGATAAACTGCAGTACATTACATTAACATTACAGAAGCTCGTGGCTCATAGATTCAAAAGCCACACGGAGATGAACTGAAAATAAACAGGCGGGGACGTTCGCTGCTGCTCCTACCCCTAGCTACGACCCAAAATTGGGCTCACACCGGAGCCCCGGGGGTGCGGCAGGCAACGAGGCGGCGGCGCTGCTCAGTCCTAGTCCTCGTCGGAGTCGAATAGCCCGGCCCCGTCGGAGTCCGAGCTGATGTCGATGACGTCGTGGAGGGAACTGTAAATCCCGACCTCGAGGCGGCGTTGGTCGAGCTCAATCTCCATCTGACGGCGCTTCTCCTCCTCTGTGCTGCGCTGGAACACCTCCAAGGTGACCCAGGGCAGGTCCTCGTCGGAGACGAAGTCCCCGGGCAGGAGGGGGCGGCCGCTGCGTGGTGGGCGCTCCTGCTCCTCCTCCTCCTCCCTCTTCGGCGGCGGCAGCGGTGCCCGAGCAATGGAGGAGCTCCCCGCACTGGAGGAGCTTCCAGCCATCACCATCGCCATGCGGCGGTCATACGCAGGCAGCTCGCGGCGCTCGTACGCAGGCGGAGGCCGCATTCCGCGGTTCGTCCACGCACGCGCGCCTCGCTTACGAGCGCCGTCAGAAGCGGCCACGGCCTTCCTAGCGGGGTCAGCCGGAACCCGCCACTTCCCCTTCCGCTCCTCGTCGCCGTTGCCACCGCCGGAATGGCCACCGCGGCCGGCGATTCGACCTCCCCTCCTAAACATCGGCGGGCGGCGGCGCTGGATCTACTGGCGTAGCTCGATTTGATCACCGGCGGCGAGCTAATGCGAGCGGCGGCGAGGGTGGGGAAATAACTCGGGCACGACAGGGTGGGGAAATAGATAGGGCACGACAGGGTTAGTGGATAAAAAGAGCAATATCTAGGGCACGACAGGATTTGGGCCGTGGGCCGTCGAGTTTTCTGGGCCGTAGCCTATGCGCGTTTGAAATTAATAAAACACTGCAGCTAAAAAAAATTGTTGGGCCGTGGCCTATGCACGTTCGAAACACTGCAGCTAAAAAAAATTCAACAGCCTCCTCTCAAAAAAAAAAAACAACAACAGCCAATCAGAGCGCAGAACTGGGACTGGCGCGGATCGGGGGGTTTCCTTCTAGAAGGCATGATCGGACGGCCAGGGTTAAATCACAGAAGCTTCGTAGGATTTTGTGTGGGTTGACCAACTAATTCAGAAAAAATTAAAATAATCACAGAACCTTCATTTTGGTGTGACTTAGAATGATCCAGGCTTATTTTTTTCATTTTAATGTTTAAAACTTGTTTAAATGTTGGTCAAACTTGGATTTGACCAATTTTGAAATAAGCATAAAATATTCAAAAAAATAAAAAAAATAAAAACCAGTGCACATGGTATTTATATATAGAGTAGATGTGTAGGAAAGTTATTTGGCTGATTTAGACAACGTCGAAAAAAATCTTGCTTAGAAATGGAGCCGTTTACCCTATCTTTAGAGCTCATTTGAACTCTAATGTGTGAAGAGAGGTGGTTTGGGATTTGCAACATGAAATTGTCCAAAAACTCACCAAAGCTTCATTTTGGATTGACTAAGAAGGATCCAAGCTTGGTTTTTCATTTTCATGTTTAAAACTTATTCAAATGTTGGTCAAACTTAGATTTGACCGAATTTGAAATAATCACAAAATATTCAAAAAACATCAAAAAAATGAAAATCCAGTTCACATGTTCTTAGTTTGTCATGTACTAACAACTCGAACTGATAGACAAGGTCTAGATATAATTAAACAAGAAATGTTTCAATATGGTGTGAAATCTCACATCTCAAACTACGAACTCTCATGTGCGAAGAGAGGTGGTTTGGGATTTGCAACATTAAATTTACAAAAAACTCACCAAAGCTTCATTTTGGATTGACTAAGAAGGATCCAAGCTTGGTTTTTCATTTTCATGTTTAAAACTTGTTCAAATGTTGGTCAAACTTAGGTTTGACCGAATTTGAAATAATCAAAAATATTCAAAAAACATCAAAAAAATGAAAATACAGTGCACATGTTCTTAATTTGTCATGTACTAACAACTCCAACTAATAGACAAGGTCTAGATATATTAAACAAGAAATGCTTCAATATGGTGTGAAATCTCACATCTCAAACTACGACTTCTCATGTGCGAAGAGAGGTGGTTTGGGATTTGCAACATGAAATTTACAAAAAACTCACCAAAGCTTAATTTTGGATTGACTAAGAAGGATCCAATCTTAGTTTTTCATTTTCATGTTTAAAACTTGTTCAAATGTTGGTCAAACTTATGTTTGACCGAATTTGAAATAATCACAAAATATTCAAAAAACATCAAAAAAATGAAAATCCAGTGCACATATTCTTAGTTTATCATGTACTAACAACTCCAACTGATAAACAAGGTCTAGATATAATTAAACAAGAAATGGTTCAATATGGTATGAAATCTCACATCTCAAACTAGGACTATAGTTTGAGATGTGAGATTTCACACCATATTGAAGCATTTCTTGTTTAATATGTATGTAGACCTTGTTTATCAGTTGGAGCTGTTAGTACATGACAAAATAAGACCATGTGCACTGGATTTGCATTTTTTTGATGTTTTTTTGAATATTTTAAACAAGTTTATCAAACCAACTTTTAAACAAGTTTTGAGTTAAAAATTGGTCTAGGACACTATATTAGTGCAATAGATGTTAACCCTAGAGTTTGAGATCATTTGGAGAATGTCGAAAAAATGACAGGATTAGAAATGGGGCTGTTTGGGCTACCTTTGGGGCTCTTTTGTAGCTCATTTTGGAGAACCGATTAGAAAAATGACAGGATTAGAAATGGGGATGACCAAGTTAGATCGAAATCATTACAACATCCAAGTCTAGCACAAATAACATGTACATTTCAATTTTGGTTCATAGTTGAATTCAAATATTCATAAATTAGCACAAAAGAATCAAAACATGTCCAAGTGCAATATTTTAATGGATGGGACAACCCACTATTATAGAAATCTTTCTATAATAGTGAGATGCCCGACCCACTAAGGTACTGGACAAGGACATATAATGTGCAACACCTAAATTGCGAGCAAGGGGACTCGAACTTAGGTGGGCAAAGGGAGCATCAACCCTTTGCCACTAGGCTATGCCTCTGTTTGCGACAAATCTACCACCATTAGAAGGTTAATATTTACAAATGAAATCCTTCTCATTGCAACATCCAAGCCTAGCACAAATAACATGTACATTTGAATTGTAGTTCAAATTTGAATTCAAAAATTAGTATGAAATCATTGCAACATCCAAGCCTAGCACAAATAACATGTACATTTGAATTGTAGTTCAAATTTGAATTCAAAAATTAGTATGAAATCATTGCAACATCCAAGCCTAGCACAAATAACATGTACATTTGAATTGTAGTTCAAATTTGAATTCAAAAATTAGTATGAAATCATTGCAACATCCAAGCCTAGCACAAATAACATGTACATTTCGATTTTGGTAATAGTTACAAATGTTTACATTTTGGTAACACTAGCAACACTAGCAATATTTACATTTTGGTAAGTTAAATAAAAAATTAAACCATTTTGTCTATAGATGACATAAGGCTCTACCTAGTTGACAATGTTTCAACTCTTTCAACTTGTTTTCAATCCGACGGCGTGCGAATGCCACAATCGGGCGTGTCCAGAGCGCGCTCCCAAAGGTGTTCGACAGTGTGCATGCCACAATCTGACGGCATGCGAATGCCACAAGGAACACAAAAACAAGGAACACAATAATTTACATTTTGTTTACAAGGTTTCACCTACAAAAACAAGGTTTCACCTACCGGAACGTGCCACGGCACGTCCAAGGCACGTCCAGAGCACGGTCATTTCACAAAAGAACTCCCACACACGCTCCCAGCACTGGGCAAACACTGCCTGAAAGAGTTTCAGACACCTAACAAAATTCACCAGACTTGCTATCTACAGAATGCAGCACAATCTTCCCTCCGCCATGGCTCTGTAGCGGATTCTTCTAGCTCGATTTCATCTCGCAGAGGATTTCTGAGCACACCAATCTGTCTTCCTCCAGCCCGGCAACTAGACTGAAATTATCTAGGCTCACCGCTACATCGAAATCCAGGCTCGGGGTTGAGCTTGCTGAAATCATGCTTGATGAGCTCTGGCCCGAGCTGCTCTCGCCCGCAGCAATGTTGCGCTTCGAGGCAAACCTCTGTCTCGGCCTCGGCGGCGAATGACGACAAACTGGAAAACCCTTGCCGCCGTAGCCGTGATGCACCCACGCCTGCTTCAACACCTGATTCACCGAAATCCGGTATCGTCGCTTGGAAAGCAGATAGGTTGAATCCCTCGCCGCTGCCCGAGTCACGAATCGGGCCGCCGGTGGCCTCGGCGACCGTGTTCCCGCACCGCTCCCCCATGCTCCACCCTCCCTCGTTGCCCGCCTGCCCTGCGTCACCGCATGCCTGCTCGACTCCGATTGCCGCTTCTCTTCTCGCGCCGCCCGCTCGACTCGCCCGCTCCATCTACCGCCGTCGCCGCCGGGAAGATTTCCTCCAGCCCGGAAGCCGAGACGACAGGACAGGAGGAGTGAGGAGTGAGGTGTGAGCTCCAAGGGGTCGTCGCCGGCGCGTGGCAGAGTTTTTTCCCCCACGAACAGAGCACGTGTGAGGGCCCAACCGTAATTTACTATCCATGGAACGGTCAAACGGGATTTACCGCGAGGGGAAATAGAATTAAACGCCACGTCGCAGCACAGCAATTATTGCTCAGACATGTGTCGCAGTGGAGTTATTATCTCCAACTATATCGCATCGCAGCCAATTCCCTGAAAAAACGTCGTACCTGAGCTATTCGCCCATAAAATCAAGGGGGCAAAATAAGCTGCAGATATTATTCAGATATAGTCTTTTAGTTCTCAACTTTAAACATCTTTGCTGCCATGGCAGTCTTATGTATTCGTTTTTGCATTATGAAGATGTTGCATTGATGCAACCTGTGTTTCATTTAAACCTTGGCCCTTGACGTACTCCTAGCACCTTTCCATTCCATGTGACCTTTCTCCAATGTCTTTGAAGGCGCCACCTTTCAATCTTCCAACTACCGTGGCCAGTCCCAGTTACTCCTTCCGTTCCAATTTAATTGACTTGCTATGCAACATATATGTGGATGTATCTAGACATGTTACATGGCTAGGTACATCCACGCCACCTTTCAATCTTCCAACTACCGTGGCCAGTCCCAGTTACTTTCTCCGTTCTAATTTAATTGACTTGCTATGCAACATATATGTGGATGTACCTAGACATGTTACATGGCTAGGTACATCCACATGTGGTGCATAGCAAGTCAATTAAATTGGAATGGAGGAAGTATTTGTCAATGCTTCACACTGGATCCCGATCAAATCCTTCAGCTCATTTTTCTTATCCTCCTGGCAACCACAGAAAAAAAAAGCCAATTTAGCAAGATTCACCTTTTGTCCCGAGCTGATCTCATAATCAGAGAGCACAGACTTGTGGCCTTGCATACTCCTCTCACTAGCCTCCAGAAAAACAATACTATCATCAGCAAAAAAGAAGGTGTGTGATTTGTGGGCAATATGCCCCAAAGCTGACTCCCTAGTCCCTAGATGTCGTTTTCCTGTTGTGCATTTTTTAGGAGCGCCCAGAACCCCTCTACACAAAATACGAGAAGATACGACGATACAGGATCGGCATGTCGACGGTCCCTCGAAGGGTAAAATGATTAGACACGTACCCCTCCGTCAAGCTTTATCGAAAACCCAACCGAAATCACACACCCCATTATCATATTGACCCATGCCCTTGAGATTTGAGAAACGCAATTTCAACATCATTTGTTTCAGGAAATCCGCACAACCCGATCGCAAGCCTTCAGCGTATCCAACTTCACTGCACAAAGAGGAACTTTCTTCTTCCTCGTCCTGATCAAGTGAACACATTCATATGCGACGAAGTGATTAAGCAGTCCGGAACAAACGTGACCGGCAAGATTTTCAGACGCCTCTGATACCAACGCGATCCCCACTGGGACCGATTTTCATTACCAACAGATAACGAAAATACAAGGGTACGACAGCATCCATGCGCAGGGTAACAACAACAAAAGAAAGAAGAACTACGAAACTAGGAACGCAAAAAGGAAACAGCCTCTCCGTCGACAATGAGAGAGAGCAAGGATCAGCCGCCAAAGGTTTGAGTTAAGCCTACGCAACGCAGGAGTTAAAATTTACAACACTTAACCAGGTGCTACAAGCAAACGACACTGCAGCCAAGGCAGGTCGAGAAAGGGCGCAGCCACGAGAAGAGTTTAGCTCCCAAAATGTCGACTCCGGACATGATCACTCGTAGAAAACGACTTGGAATTTCAGGCATTCTGATTCGGTCCTCCCAGCAACCTTGGACCACCAGCATTTCCAGCAGCAGCCGACGATGTCTCGAAATTCATCAGGATGTCAGCTCAAAAGCGCAGATCATCCTGCTCTGCAGAGTTGTGTAATCCTCCCCAGTATTTTACAAAAACACACAAGTAACATATTAAATCATTAGGATTTCTAATAAGCTTTCCTTCAAAACAGGCAGTATTACGCGTCTTTCAGATGGCCCAGCACACAGCTGCCACCAGAGTGATCTGGACATTTCTATTAACAGGGAGGAATTGAGGTATCCACCAGAAATACTGAGAAAAGGAGCTAGGCCTGTTGGGAGCTCCAATGGCATGGGTGTCGGCCCAGTGAAATTCAGGGTGTGCTGGGCCTGTCCTCTACGGCCCTCGACGCTTGATGGCGAATTTTCGCTAAGGACCAAGCCTACGGCTTGGAGAGCCTCGCGAGGCGATTGCCTCGCGAGGGCTTTTGAGGCAGCAGAGGCCTGCGGAGGCCATATCCCACTGCCCCCTCTTCAAGGAAATCTCCCCTGGGGAGAGGTCAACGCCGAATTCTCTACAGGGCGCCCAAGCCCTCGTGGAGATCGCTTCGCTGCAAAGCAACCTCTGCAGAGCGCACATGGGCTCTGCAGCGGCCGCAGAGTGACGCGCGCCCCTGCGCGCGGTGACGACGACGCCGCAGTTGCCATTTTGGTGATTAAAGGGGTCAACAAAGCTGCGCCCCGCACCGGACTACAAGGGTTTCCTCTTTGGTGATAAGGGGACCGGCCGGCGCTACACTCCACGGCCAACGTCACCGTGGGCACCCCCACGTTCCTCTGCGGCCCCAGCTGGCCGTCCTGCATGGACGGTGGTTACTCTGCTACAGGAGTCAGCTTTACGCCCATGGACCGCGTCCATGGACAACCGGGCTGCGTGCACCGCGCTCTACCTTCTGCGCCACGTGACAGCCCTACCATAGTGCAAGCGCAGGGAGGGAGCACGGGGCGCCTATAAAAGGAGGACGAGCAGCACCGTAGCAAGGGATCGCATTCTCATTCCAGCATAGCCACTTACGCGCAAGGAAGAAGAAGACCATGCTTCCCTTCCTTGTGACACCATTGCCAAAAGAGAGCCCTCGGCAAGCTCATTGTACTGTAACCTCTACAAGCAGTGCAATACAGACAAGCAGGAGTAGCGGTGTTACCTCCACACGAGGGCCGTGAACCTGGGTACGGGCTGGTGTTCATCTCTGTCGTGATGTCCCTCCACTTGCTCGACGAGCACCGTCGCCGTGCAGGTTGAGGGTTGTTTGACCAACGTGTTCAGCCCCTTACACGAACTCTCTTCGTGAGCTTGACTATCCCTGTTTCGTGGGAGTCATTCTCCGACAATTGGCGCGCCAGGTAGGGGGCTGAGGCGCGTCTTCAACCTTCATCGACCTCTGCACCATGGCGGACACTCGCGCAGCTCGCGCCACCCGGCGGGCATCAGGCAGGGCAACCACCGAGCCCGCTGCCAACACCACCAACCCTCGCGGCCGTCCCCGCGCCAGCCGTGCCACGGGGCGCAACACCGCTGAACCGCGGGTGGAGCACCCCGAGGACGACGACGGCCACCACGACGACCGCTTCGACGACGACGTCGACCACGGGCACGGCGAGGACGCTGAGTCCTCGCATCCGTCCCAGCGCCACAGCGCCTCCACTCTTGGGCGTCCAGCGCCCAGCCCAAACACCGCGCTGCTCATGGCCGCGGAACTCTTCCGCTACCGCCCCACGCTGAGGCGCACGACAACTGGCTCGGCCGCCTCAGCACCTCGTCGACATCGCGGCGGCACCGCGCGCTGCTCCTGCGGCGTCGCGCTCTCTGGTGCACCACAACTCCGGACGCGCTGGAACCACCGCGCATGGCGCACCTCCGCCGCCGCCTCCGCCGCCGCCTCCGCCAGGTCCGCCTCCAGCGCGGCGCACAAGGCCGCATCCCACGCGTCTTCGCCGCGCGATTGTCAAATCGTGCAGCGGACACCCCCAGACGCGCGGGTGGAAATGGAGCGCCAGAAGGACCTCCAGAAGCGCATCGTCGAGGAAATCGGCCAAGCAGGGCGACAGAACCGCCGTGCTCTTCAGGGTGGCATCGCCTCGTACGCCACAGGTTGCGCGGCCTTCACCCGCAACCTGCGTCGCGTCGTCTGGCCACAGAAGTTCAGGCCTGACCTACCCAAGGGCTACGACGGCACGAACAACCCCATCGAGTTCTTGCAGCTCTACACCACCTCCATCCAAGCTGCGGGGGGAGACGACAAGGTCATGGCCAACTGGTTCTCCCACGCTCTCAAGGATTCCGCCTTGTCGTGGCTCCTGAACCTTCCCGAGGACTCCATTGACTCGTGGGAGGAGCTCTGCCAGCAGTTCGTTGCGAACTTCAAGGGCACGTACGAGCGCGCCCTCACCTACAACGACCTGCGAGCTGTGCGCCAGAAGCCTGGCGAGACCCTCCGCAGGTACATCCAGCGCTTCAGCCAAGTCCGCAACAAGATCCCGAACATCCCGGACTCGCACGTCATTGCGGCCTTCAGAGAGGGCGTCACCAACCACAGGATGCTCGAGAAGCTCGGCATCCATGATACCCTCTCCTCCGTGGTGAAGCTCTTCGACATCGCAGACAAATGCGCCAAGGCAGAGAAGGGCTCCTCTTCGTCAAGGTGGGCTCGACAGACGACCCTGTCGAGGGATCCAAGACCCAGAAGAGGCGTGACGAGATAAAGCGCAAGCCTACCGCAGTCCTGGCAGCTGAACCCGACGCCAAGCATGTTCGCGAGGACTCTCCAGAGGCTGGCGAGAAAAAGGTGGACAACCGCCCGTTCTGCATCTACCACAACAGGCGCGGCCATGCGACGGAGAACTGCTATGACCTCAAGCAGCTGAGCAAGAAGCGTGAGCAAGAAGAGGCAGCGGTGGCCGCGGCAGAGGCCGTGGTTACCGCAAAGGTGGACGCAAGGGCAACTTCCAGAGGCCTCAGGGAACTCAGGCGAATGCCGCCGAGAAAAACAACAATCTGCCCGACGAAGAGCCTGGAGGCTACCAGGCCCCCAAGGGTGCCATGGCATGCATCCTCGGCGGATCCCAGGCGCCCAAGTCGAACAACCAGTTCAAGCAGTTCGCTCGCGAGCTCAACGCAGCGCTTCCCGGGGTCGAGACGTCCCGCCCCCTCAAGTGGTCCCAGTACACCATCGCCTTCGACGCCAAAGATCACCCCAAGTCTACAAAGACTGTGGGCACCCTCCCGTTGGTGTGCACCCCCACCATCAACAACATCGCCGTCGGCAAGACGCTCATTGATGGGGGTGCAGGCCTAAACGTCATCTCTGTCGAGACCTTCGAGACGCTTCAAGTGCCCTACGAGTGGCTCATGCCCTCCAGGCCCTTCACCGGGGTCACCAGCGGCTCAATCTCGCCTCTGGGGCAAGTGAGGCTCGCGGTCACTTTTGGCACGCAGGAGAACTACCGCACCGAGCTAATTGACTTCGACGTCGCGCACATTGGCCTGCCCTACAACGCCATCCTCGGCTACCCCGCCCTCGCGAAGTTCATGGCCGTCACGCACCACGCCTACAACATGGTCAAGATCCCTGGCAGCGGTGGCACCATCACCATACGTGGTCACGTACAGGACGCCACGCGCGCTGTCGAGATCGCCTACAAGGCCGCTGCCATGGCATTCCCCGCTGACGAGGACATGGAGCCTCTCGAGAGGCCCAAGAAGAAGAAACAACTGTTCACTCAAGAGCAAGCATCTACAAAGAAGGTGTCGCTGAGCACCAGCGGCTCGGGGGCTGAGGGCTCGGGGGCTAGCGTCACCATAGGCGCTGGCTTGCCTCCCAAATAGGAAAGCGCGCTCGTCGCCTTCCTTCGGGCAAATTCTGACATGTTCGCATGGACTCCGTCAGAAATGTCCGGTGTACCAAGGGAGGTGATCGAGCACCACTTAGCCGTGTGTCCAGACGCACGCCCTGTAAAGCAAAAAGCGCGGAAACAAGCCCCCGAGAAGCAAGCGTTCATCATCAAAGAAGTAGAGAAGCTGAAAGCAGCAGACATCATTCGAGAAGTTGCCCACCCCACTTGGCTCTCCAACGGTGTGGTTGTCCCAAAACCCAATGGAGGAGGCCGGCTCTGCATCGACTACACAGACGTAAACAAGGCTGCCCCAAGGATCCATACCCCATGCCAAGGATAGACCAGATTGTGGACTCCACCGCCGGCTGTGATCTCCTCTGTTTCCTGGATGCCTTCTCAGGCTACCACCAGATCAAAATGGCCAAGGAAGACGAGGAGAAAACAGCATTTCTCACCCCTTGTGGTGTGTATTGCTACACTTGCATGCCCTTTGGCCTGAAAAATGCCGGCGCCACCTTCCAGAGGCTCATGAGGATCGCCTTGGGGGCTCAGATGGGAAGAAATGCAGAAGCTTATGTCGACGACATCGTGGTCAAGTCTCGCGAGGGAGACACTCTCTTGAAGGATCTCGAGGAAACCTTCGCCAGCCTGCGCAAGGTGAACATCAAGTTAAACCCCGCCAAGTGCGTCTTCGGGGTGCCTTCAGGCAAGCTCCTCGGGTTCCTCGTGTCCCACCGCGGCATAGAAGCAAACCCTGACAAGATCAAGGCTATAGAAGACATGCAGCCACCTCGCCGCCTCAAGGACATGCAGCGCCTAGCAGGATGCATGGCCAGCTTAGGCCGCTTCATCTCCAAGTTCGGCGAGAGAGCCTTGCCATTTTTCAAGATCATGAAGAAATCCGGCACCTTCAAGTGGACTCCAGAGGCGACAAAGCATTTGAGGACTTGAAGAAATACTTGGCTAGCTCACCAGTCATGGTAGCCCCCAGGGCAGGCGAGCATCTGAAGCTGTACCTAGCAGCCACTCCACAAACTGCAAGCGCCGTCCTGGTGGTGGAAAGAGAAGAGCCAGTTCTCCCCAAGAAAAGCACTGCCACACCAAGTCCAGAACCTCCCGACGAGGAACAGTCTCTCCAGACCCAGTGCCAGGCCCACAGCCTCAAGTCGAGTCCCCACGAGCCCCTGCCGAGGCTCCTCCACAGGCAAACCTCGCCAAAGGTCCTGAGGAGCCTCTCGAGGGAGCCGACGCTGCCGCACCATCAACGACCCTCGTCGAGCATCCAGTCTACTTCGTCAGTACTGTACTGCGAGATGCTCGCGAGCGGTACCCAGTGCAGCAGAAGCTCCTCCTCGCGCTACTCATCGCCTCCAGGAAGCTGCGCCACTACTTCCAGGGCCACCCCATCACGGTGGTCACGTCCTTCCCCCTGGAGCAGATCCTGCGCAACCCCAACGCTACTGACCGCGTCGCAGGATGGAACATTGAGCTGCAGCCATTCAACTTGCGCTTCGACACCACAAGAGTCATAAAAGGGAGAGCGCTGGCGGATTTCGTCGCCGAGTGGACAGACCCAACTCCTGAAGAGCCTCGCGAAGAAGAAACCGCGTCATCGGGAGATACAATGCCAAGCCACTGGACCATGCACTTCGATGGAGCTTTCGCCTGCCGCAATGGTGGGGCTGGCGTTGTCTTAACCTCACCAAAAGGTGACAAGCTCTACTACGCCATCCAGCTGTGCTTCACAATAGACAAGATCTCCAACAACATCGCCGAGTACGAGGGCCTCCTCGCCGGGCTCAGAGCCGCAATCGCCCTTGGCGTCAAGCACTTACTCATAAAGGGTGATTCCCAGCTCCTGGTTAACTTCTCCAACAAGAGCTACACGCCTAAAGACGACCACATGGCCGCCTACCTTGAAGAGGTCCGCAAGCTCGAGAAGCACTTCAGGGGCATGGAGCTCATGCACATCCCGCGAAAGGAGAACCAGAGGCAGATGACATCGCCAAGCGAGCATCACGAAGGCAGGCCCAGCCGGCCGGCGTCTTTGAAGAGAGACTCTCCAAGGCGTCCATAAAGCAGCCACAAGAAGCAGCAGCCGCAAGCACAGACGAAGTACTCCCACCACCTCCTAGGTGGGGCACCCAACTGCGGTCCATCCTCAGGGGAGCGTCTGCTGCTGGCTATGGTGCATCAAGAGACAGGCTGGGTTGACGAACTCAAAGACTACCTGCTGAAGGGAGTCCTTCCTGAAGAAGACGCGGAGGCAGAACGAGTGGCTCGACAAGCCAAGTCATACTACATCCTCGAGGGAGACCTGTACCGCAAGCGCCCAAATGGAATTGCACTCAAGTGCGTCCCCCCCGAGGAAGGCCGCATGCTGATCAGAGACATTCACAGTGGAGAGTGTGGCCACCATTCCTCTGCACGCACCCTGGCAGGCAAGGTCTTCAGGAGCGGTTTCTACTGGCCCCAAGTGCTTCAAGATGCCACCACCATCGTCCAGTCTTGCGATGCGTGCCATTCCACGCCAAGCAAGTCCATCAGCCTGCACTGGGACTCCAAACCATCCCGCTCTCGTGGCCTTTCGCGGTCTGGGGCTAGACATCTTGGGACCCTTCCCGAGATCGCAAGGGGGCTACCGCTTCCTCTTCGTGGCAGTCGACAAGTTCACCAAGTGGGCAGAGGTTGAAGCAGTGCGCAGCATACCGGCCAGGGCGGCAGTAAAATTCATCAGAGGCCTGGTCTGCCGCTTTGGTGTGCCTAATCGCATCATCACCGACAATGGCTCACAATTCACCAGCGGCATCTTCAGGGCCTACTGCGAGAGCCTCGGCACCAAGCTCTGCTTCGCCTCGGTGGCTCACCCACAGAGCAACGGCCAAGCCGAGCGAGCAAATGCTGAGGTCCTCAAGGGCCTCAAGACAAGAAGCTTCAATCGCCTGAAGGGCTACGGCAAGGGCTGGATAGACGAACTCCCGTCCGTGCTCTGGTCCATCCGCACGAACCCCACGAAGCCCACTGGTGAGACGCCATTTGCCTCGTGTATGGAGCTGAAGCAGTCCTCCCCACAGAGATCAAGCATGGATCCGCACGGGTCCTTGCCTTCAACGAGGACGATCAAGCAGACCTCCACAGCGACGACCTGCTGCTCCTTGACGGGTTGCGCCGCCGTGCCGCCCTCAGGGCAGCCAAGTACCAGCAAGACCTGCGACGCTACCACAGCCGCCACATACGTCCGCGCACTCTCGAGACAGGCGACCTCGTCCTCAGGAGAATCCTCTCCAGGGAAGGTCTCCACAAGCTCTCGCCAATGTGGGAAGGCCCCTACAGGGTCTCACACATCGCCAGGCCTGGCGCGGTACGCCTCGAAACGGAGGACGGCATTCCGGTCAAGAATCCATGGAACATCGCGCATCTACGCAAGTTCTACCCGTGATCATAGTCACGCCAGACATTTTTTGTCTCTAGAGGGAAGCACACAACTTCACCTCCAAGCTTCACAAAAGCTTCTCCTCCCGAGGGCCAGCCCCTCTGAGCTCTCCTGATTACGTGCCGCCGCAGGCCGTGAAGAGTCTCAGCCACTGAATGTGGTCCCCATGCCTCGACATGGAAAACTTTATCTTGGTCACACCAAGTGTAATGAACCAATTCGTTTCTCAATGAAACATTGCGCTGAGGCGCCGCTATGTAATATTTTGGTGGTGAGTTTTTACTTTTCATCATCTTAGTTCATTTCGCGCTCATATTCTTCCCCATGCGCACCTCGCGAGCGGGGGCTGAGTACGGTGACTGTGCCTCAAGAGCACCCCAACAGCACCGCAAAATCCAAAGGATCCGAGCTCTAGCACGTGAGCACGCTCTCACGCCTGTTACCTCCCCAAAGAGCTCTGGCCCATGGGCTTGCTCCCAAAACACGCCACCTCACCAAAGGACCTTGGTACTTACTCTCCTCGCGAGATACCATGAGGAAGCCTATAAGCGCGCATGAGTGTTTACTACCATGTGCCTGCTTTGGGTTTGCCTCTCTAACCAATACAGGGAACAAAAGTCCTCCCCAAGGTCGAGAAGTCACGCCCGACCCCTAGAGGGGAGCGCGCTGTCGTGGGGTCACTCTTCGACTACCCCACGGTGGGGATACCTGGGTCACGCCAAGTCTATCAGCCTCATGACGAAGGCCCAAGGAGGACGACGTGCGGCCCAAGATAGTCGACGCTAGGTCATGCGACCCCAGCCATGCTTGTAAGCGCCATCGGCACCGTTCACCTGAGACCTAGCCTACCATATAAAGACTAGGAGGGTTGATGGAGGGATAATAACCCGGTAGGCTCATGAAGAGGGAAGCATGACCCGCCAGGCAGGAGGCCCGGCGAGGCCAGCTAACCACCAACTGGGCCGGGTTGTCCTTCTGGGCCGGCGTCTTGGTGGTGACCCGGCGGAGGAAAGTGATGTTCTAGAAGGTACAAGAGGCGGTTCAAGAGGCGGTTCAAGACTTGGAATACACGAAGAGCAAAGGAGCTAAAGATAGGACTTGGAGTTCGGGTAGAACCCGGCTTTATTGTGTACGCGGTCAGAGGGCCCGGTATCTATATAAACCGGCCCCTGAGCCATAGCTAGCAAGACTTTCAGAATCCCCAAGCTGTAGGCGAGAGAACCATCGAGAGAGAGACACCCAAGCTTTGTAACCTAGATCGAGATCCGGCTCTGTTGTCGTAGCCGGGTTATCGAGATCGAGACCAAGATTAATAATAAGATAGCAGGAAGTAGGTCTTTATCTCCAATGGAGAGGCCGAACCTGGGTAAACCTGTGTCCCCTGCAATGCTAAACAATCTCCCAGACGCCAGTGTCGCCTTGCCCAAAAACTCAAGCTACCCCAAAGTAGCATCTGCCGTGTTATCTACCCCACGACAGTTGGCGCCGTCTGTGGGAATCGCGGCCAAAGGTGTCACCATCATGGGAGAAGCAAAGAGAGGGGCCGAAAACTTTGTTTTTGGCCAGATCACAGTCAATGAGCAAGGAGAATCCATCGTCGATGATTTTGGCTGGGGGCCGGAATCTGATCTACTTGAATCAGGTGATGTTATTCCAATTGGCAAATTTAATGTTTTTGTGGGCATGATTACAACTAGATCTGCTAGTGATGGAGATTATGAATCTGTGTCAGGAGCCGCCACAATTGTTCAATCTGATGGAGAGGAATCAGTTGGCACAGCTGAAGTTGAGGAGGTCCTGAACACGCTGGAGGAACGGCTGGATGACCCGGCAGAAATCCCGGGTGACGCGGTGGAACAAGCCGGGTCGGAATCAATCTTGCCCCTGTTCGAAGGCCGGTTTGGGTATGATGCAGAAGAGGAAGATGATGAGGAACAAGAGTCAAGTCCAAGCCCGGTTCGTAGGGTAGCGGTGTACACCGCGCCTTCGTCCAGCATGCAACCATCACCATCAGCTGTTGTTCCACCGGCCTTTACCCCGGGTCAACAGCAGCTGCCCCCAATTTGGAGTTGGCAGAACAGAGAGTTGATGGAGAGCCGGCTTCGGTCTCAGAGGAAAGCGAGGGTACGGCAAGATACAGAAACAGTTTTGGGTTCCTGCATAACCGGGCCCAAGGAGAGGAAAGAAGTAACACAGCAGCTGCCCCGGCCTTGTTTAACAATGGCCTGGTCTTAGATCCATCAGCACTTACAAGGTTGGTTACTCCAGAAAACGCAGCAGTTAGAGCAATGGAATTGGATACAGCACGCCGAGCGTTGGAGCAGATGCGCAGGGACGCCGAGGCAGAGAGGCAAGAAATAGAAGCAAGAAAGAGGCAAATAGAGGATGAGGAAAATCGTCTCAATGAGATGACCAGGGCGCACCGGAGGAGGCACCAGAGCCGGCTGGCCCCTGGAGAAAACGCTATAAACCCAGCAGTACTGTTTAGGACCCCAGAAGATCAACCAGTTGGTGTCACCCAGGTGGCTCCAGTTGTAAGGGCAGATGTAGAACCAGATAGAGGAACAGGAGCAGCTGGGGTTGCAGTGGCAACGGCGCCGGGTCTTCTCGCTGGGGTAGCCAGGGGAAATCCGGGTCTGCCGCCCAGGACACCAAGGTTTCACACGCCGGCGGGTCACTATTCAAATCCGGCGGATAACGTGTATGCAGCAACTTTGGCGCTTGATCGTATTCCATTGGGAGACACGCCAGCGGAGATTGAAGCCCGGCGTGCCATTGACATGTTACGCACTGCAGTTGTCCAGCAAACTCAGTATTCAAGGGAGAAAAGTGCATTGCATTCCACAACGTATCGTAGCAAGAGTCGCAATGGAGGTAACCCGCCATTGGCCGGGCCTGTAGCGGCACAGCAGCAAAACCCGCCCCAGCAAAATCAAAATCAAAACAATCAGCAGCATCAACCCGCCCCAGCAGTTTCCATAGCTCAGCAGATAGTCAATAGATCACGCGGGGGAGAAGTGCGGGCAATGCAAACCCGGTAGTACCTGCAGCAGGAGTACCACAAGGAGGACCGGGTCCTGCCAGCAGCGTCTGCAAGCTCACCCGGTAATCAATATTTCGGCAAGTTCTTCTAGTTTAGCGGGCCAAAATGTCTTTCAGATTCCATTAGAGCAGAGCCTTTCCCTGAGAAGTTCAAGGAGCCAAGCAAGATTCCAATTATGAGCCCAGCAGACCCGGCCAGTTGGTTGAGCAGTTATGAGATGGCAATGTGTATACGCAATGCCACAGAGAATGTTTGTGCCAAGTACATGTATTTGATGATGAGCGATGGTGCAGCGAAGTTGTGGTTAAAAATCTACCAAAATCATTAATTCTGGGATGACTGAACGGTTTTCAAAGCACTTTCAGGGTACGTGCAAGCGTTTATTTTCCATTGAGATCTTGATCGTTGTACAGAAAGGCGAGTCAGCACGTCATTGGATGGGCCGGGTCACGGAGATCCTGCACTCTTCATCTGGTATTGAGCCCAAGGATGCAATTTCATCAATGGAGAAAACTTGTAAGTATGCACCACTTGTCCAGAAGCTGGGTCGCATGAAGGAAGGGCACCGGGTTAAGCCGGTCACCATGGCAGAGTTGATGGATGCTTGCAATAGGCACGCAGCCACGGACAAAACTCAGGATGAGCCTGAGGAGGAAAAGGGGAAAAGCACGGCAAATAATGGTGGAAGGAACAATAATGGCTCGGGAAACAACAATAACAACAATCAGAATCAGCATAAGCGAGGTCATAATGATGGAAGTTCAGAGTTAGTAGCAAACACCAATACCGGGTTTCAGAGGCAAAGGATGGACGGGAACTACCAGGAAAACAGAGGTTATCAGGAAAATAGAGGTTACCAGGACAACAGGGGTTATCAGGGAAACAGTGGGAATCACAATAGTGGAGGTAGTTACCAGGGAACACGCCCAATGAGTACTGAGGAAGCTTTTAGGATGCCGTGTCCTCGCCATAGCAAGATGGGCAGACCATCCAATCATTCATTGGCACAGTGTGTGGATTTGAATAGGTGGAAAAATAATGAGGTGCAGAGAGCTCTGCAGGGAGCAAACAGAAGTGGAGGACCCGGCCAGGGTGGTAACCCGGCTGCGGGGCCTCTAACAGGAGCAAATGCGGTACCCACTGGAAACCCGGGTCAGGGTCAGAACCAGAACAAGTAATCAGGGAGGATTTTCTCAGAACCAAGGCAAGTTGGGCCAGTATCATATACACCAGTGGCACTACCAAGAGAGAGAAAGTTAGTCAAGAGAGCAGTTAACACAGTGGCTGCTGGGGTTCCAAGATATCTGAGGTGGTCAGAGCACACCATCACATGGAGTAGGGCAGATCATCCAGAGGTGGTGGAGCACCCGGGTCTGCTAGCTCTTGTGGTGGCTCCTCAGTTCACAATTTCGAGTTGAAAAAAGTTCTGATGGATGGTGGTAGTAGTATTAATATTGTACTGGGATACGTTTGTGCGTATGGGATTGAAGGAGTCACAGTTGCAGAAAACGTCAACAATTTTTCACGGTATAGTTCCGGGAAATCAGCCACACCAGAGGGAAAATTGCATTGGAGGTTGCTTTTGGCGAGTCTATCCATAATTTCAGATCAGAGTGGCTCACGTTCGAGGTAGTAAAGTTTCCAAGTCCTTATCATGCGCATTGGGAAGGCCGGCTTATGCCAAGTTCATGGCAAGGCCGTGTTATGTGTATCTACAGTTGAAAATGCCGGGTCCCAATGGGATCATTACAGTTCATGGTAACAGAGATATAGCAGCAGAATGTGATGAGGGGATGCAGCCCTGGCAGAACAAACGTGTGCAAGAGAGGAGTTGAAAGCTTACAGATCAAATGTTGACCCACAGGATAACACGGCGCTCAAGAAGCCAATGACAGAAGATGATAGGGCAAAGTTTAAAGCAGCAAAGGACACAAAGATGGTGGATTTTGTGCCTGGGGATTCCTCCAAGCAGTTCGCCATAGGGACAAACTTAACTGACAAATAGGAAAGCGCGCTCATCGAGTTCATCCGTGAGAATCGGGATGTTTTTGCGTGGACACCTAGTGACATGCCAGGCATTCCAACTGAACTCGCTGAGCACCGTTTACATGTTGATCCCAAGGCTAGGCCGGTAAAACAAGGTTTGAGAAAAATGAATGCAGAAAGGAGAAAAGCAATTGGAGAGGAGATAGCCCGGCTTTGGAGGCCGGCTTTATCATGGAAGTGTTTCATCCAGAGTGGTTAGCTAACCCGGTTTTGGTTCTAAAAAGAATAATGAGTGGAGGATGTGTATTGATTTCACGAGCTTGAACAAGCATTGTCCCAAGGATCCGTTCGCACTGCCGCGCATTGATCAAATTGTTGACGCAGTTGCAGGCAGCGAGCTCTTGTGTTTTCTGGATGCGTATTCAGGTTATCATCAGATCAAACTTAACAAGGAAGATTGGGAGAAGACGTCGTTTATCACCCCCTTTGGTGCTTTTTGTTACAAGACCATGACTTTTGGGTTGAAGAATGCAGGAGCAACTTATCAGAGGTGTATCCAGAATTGTTTTCATGATCAGATTGGGCGCAATGTGCACGCTTATGTTGATGATGTGGTTATCAAGTCAGAAAAAGCCGGGTCATTTATTAATGACCTTGCAGAGACATTCAAGAATCTGAGAGAGTACAAGATGAAGCTTAATCCTACGAAGTGTGTGTTTGGGGTTCCAGCGGGCAAGTTACTTGGTTTCATTGTGTCAGAGCGTGGAATTGAGGCAAACCCGGAAAAAATTCGTGCAATCCAGAGTTTGAAAAGGCCAGAGGAGTTGGCTGATGTTCAGAAGCTGACAGGCTGTGTGGCTGCGTTGAGCCGGTTTATTTCCCGGCTTGGAGAAAAAGCTATTCCGTTGTATAAGCTGTTGAAGAAGACAGATAACTTTGTGTGGAATCAAGAGGCAGATGAGGCCTTTGAGGCCTTGAAGAAGCAGTTGTCAGAAGCGCCAGTTTTAGCGGCGCCGGGTCCCAAGGAACCCATGCTTTTGTATGTTGCAGCCGGGCCTCAAGCTGTGAGTGCCGTGGTGGTGGTTGAGCGAAAAGAGGAAGGAAAAGAGAACCCGGTACAAAGGCCGGTCTATTATGTCAGCGAGGTCCTATCAGAAGCAAAGCAGAGATACCCACATTGGCAGAAGCTAGTGTTTGGTGTTTTCATGGCTAGTAGAAAGTTGAAGCCGTATTTTCAGGAGCATCCAATTACGGTGGTCAGTTCTATTCCCTTAGCAGATATCATCAGAAACTCCGAAGCTACAGGAAGAATTGCCAAGTGGGCAATTGAAATGGGGGATTATCACATTGATTATGTGCCTCGCACAGCTATCAAGTCTCAGGCGTTGGCAGATTTTCTTAATGATTGGACACAGTTGAATGCACCACCTCTCACCCCGAGTCTCAAATCTTGGGTTATGCATTTTGACGGGTCTAAACAAGAGCAAGGTTCAGGAGCTGGAGTGGTGTTAACTTCTCCCAAAGGTGACAAGTTGAGTTATGTTTTGCAAATTCACTTTGATTGTACCAATAATGTGGCAGAGTATGAGGCCTTGTTACATGGTTTGCGTATGGCAAAGGAGATGAACATCAAGCGTATTAAGTGCTATGGGGATTCAGATCTTGTGGCGCAGCAAGTTTCAGGAACTTGGGACAGAAAAGATGCAACTATGGCGGCTTACAGGCGAGAGGTGGATAGAGTAGCTGGGTTCTTCTCAGGCTATCAGGTGGATCACATTGACCGCAGGAAAAACGATGCTGCAGATGCTTTGTCAAGACTCGGCTCACGCAGAGAGCCGGTTCCACCTAACGTTTTCTTGGACGAGCTATGGGCTCCATCAGTCAAGTCCCAGGATGAGGAAGAGTTGGTAGACCCGGATTCGCAGCTGGTGGCTGTAACCCGGGAAATTCCAGAGTGGACAGAACCGTATCTTGCATATCTTTTGAGAGGGGTTGCCCCAGCAGGAAGTCATAGCCCGGCAGATCGTGCGCCGGTGCAAGGCCTATGTGGTCATAGATGGTGAGTTATATAAGAGAAGTGTTTCAGGGGTATATCAGAGATGTGTGTCTGGAAAGGAGGGCCGGCAAATTTTGAAGGAAATTCACGAGGGAGATTGTGGTCATCATGCTTCAACTAGGTCCTTGGTTGCAAAAGCTTTCAGGCACGGTTTCTTTTGGCTCACAGCCCAGGCAGATGCAGAGCGCTTGGTGAATAGATGTGATGGATGTCAAAGGTATGCAAGACAGATTCATGTGCCGGCTCAGGAGTTGAGAACAATACCTTTGACTTGGCCCTTTGCAGTTTGGGGGCTTGATATGGTGGGTCCTTTCAGCATGTCTCCTTGTAAGAAAACCCACCTCCTCGTTGCCATTGACAAGTTTACCAAGTGGGTTGAGGTCATGCCTGTTACAAATTGTGAGGCGGCAACAGCAGTGAAGTTTCTGAAGCAGATCATACACAGGTTTGGGTATCCCCATAGTATTATCACAGACAATGGTACTAATATGTCCTTGGGAGAGATGGCAAAGTTTTGTGGAAACAATGGTATACGTTTGGATGTTGCTTCTGTGGCTCATCCTCAGGCCAATGGGCAAGTTGAACGAGCTAACCAGGAGTTACTCAGAGGATTGAAACCACGTCTCCGGGTCCCGTGTCTCAGAGCCGCCGGAGCGTGGGTGGAGGAATTGCCATCAGTTGTTTGGGGAATCAATACAACACCAAACAGATCCACAAAGATGACCCCTTTCTTCATGGTGTATGGGGCAGAGGCAGTTTTGCCAAGTGATATTATTCATGACTCGCCTCGCGTGGCGGCTTACGTGGAGACAGAAAATGAGAAGACCCGGCAGGATTCTGTTGACCTGCTGGAGGAGAATAGAGAGCAAGCATTGGAAAGATCAGCAATTTATCAGCAAGATTTGAGGCGGTATCACAGCCGCCGGGTTAAAACTCGCACCTTCCAGGAAGGTGATCTAGTGTTGCGATGGGTGCAGTCCAAGGAAGGGATGCACAAGTTATCTCCTCCTTGGGAAGGGCCCTTCATCATAAGCAAGAAATTGAACAATGGTTCATACTATTTGGTGGACGCTAGAGAGAAATCAGAGACAGTCAATGACTCAACACACTCTACCTTTTCTATGGAAGAGCGTGAGAGGCCGTGGAACATTGCGCAGCTGCGCCCATATTATACTTAGCATGAAAAAGATGTATCAGATGTAACACACGATGTAACAGGCAGCAGGTTTCAGACGCGCTCTTTTCCTTACCAGGGTACCTAAGGGGACTGGAAGGTTTTTAATGAGGCGGCTTGCTGACCTAACCTTTTCTATCAATAAAGTGAAGGTTGAAGCAGAAATTTGTCTTGTCTCAGTTGTTTCAGTTTTATAAGCCGGTTATTTTTCTTTGTTCTATATGTATTGTGGCAGTTCTGGGTCAAGCTTGGTCCTGGGGGCTTGTCATTGAGATAGCTAAAGTTATTTCCCCAGGACCCGGCTCATAAGTATCCCCGGGTTTCAGTTTTGGTTGCAGTTGTTTAAGTTTTTTATTTTTGAGGATGCCCAGAGAGTGCGTCCCACCAGTATTTTGGATCAATGGGGTACTGAGGCATAAGCCCTTTACTTTATAAACATTGATCCAGGTCTTGGGGGCTCTTACTGCAAAAAGTCTGTAGCTGCAATCCCAAGACCCGGCTTTTATGCCACTAGTATTCTTGGTTATCTTGCTGTGTAGCTGATGTGACTCGCACTTATATGGCCTGATTGCACACCTGGAAACTCAATCAACCATGAAGCCCATTGGGACTTGGTTTGACCCTGTTTTTCTCAGAGAAGTTGCGCCAGGATATCCATGCGAAAGCCGGCTCACAGTTAAAGAAACCAAAAGGGTCATCAAAACCACAGAAGATAAGTAATTGGATATTTCATGTCATGTGATTCCACATAGTTTCACCAAAGTTTAAAACAAGTGCAAAAGCACATCACAGGCATGGTATCAGAATAGCTAAGTTATTACAATAAGTGCCCAAGGGCCAAATGACATTAAGTTTTCTAGCAGAGACAGCATCTGCATAAGTTAAGAGCCGGCTTCTGGAGCCGGGTTAGTGGAAGGAGTTGTAGCTGGGGTGCTATCTTTGGCGCTTGCGAGTCATCCTTGGCCTCTCTGCTTCTGCTTCCCGGGTCTTGGGGGCTCCATCAGTGCGCCAGGTGACAAGTTGAAGGGACTGGAAGTAGTGTTCATCTTCATCTTCCACTGGTGCACGCGCTGGAGGTGGCACAGTGGGAGTTGAGGAGCTTGGCGCAGCGAAGCACTTGGAGCAGTTTTATCACCAGCAACAGATTCCTTGTAGCTCTGTAGCAGGTCGATGCGTTGAGGCTCGTCGTCCACAATTTCTTTATTCGCCTCGTTGTAGCCATACTGGATGGTGTTAAGCTTCAGATTGTTGGCAATTTGGGTAGCCACGAACCGGGTCTGCTTCATAACCCGGCTGTAGGTCTTCCTGTCAAAAGGAGTGCCATCTGCATTGTACTCAGGAAAACCCGATGCCAGAGGAGCCGGGTCAAGTTGGGGATAGTAAGCTTTAGCCAAAGCTAGGCTGCGCATGGCCCCGGCCCTGCATGCAGATTTCTTCAGCAGGTGAATCCAGCCAGGCATTGTGGACAAATGGCCCAGCACTTCAGTGTAAGTGCTGGGCGGGTTTTCCCAGTTTCTTGCAGCTTGATGACCTCGCAACTCCCAAAGTATAATTGGCGGACCAGTGTATACATGCATTTGATTTCTCAGTTGCGGTCTTGCGGATGTTGCCATCACGTGCACCTGCAAAAGGGAAACCAGTGTCAGGCATAGTTTACATGCCGAGCTTGGAACAGACGAAAATTTACCGGGTTTTGAGAGTATTGTGCTTACCAACAAGGGAGGCAACCATGGCAGTAATCATCTTCTTCAGGCGGGTCAGCTCGCTGGTAGCTGTATTCAATTTCTGTTGGAGGCTGGTCAGCTGCTCTTGAAAGTTTTCTTCATGCTCTTGCATGTCCCGCTTCAAGTCTGAGTTCTCCTGAGTCAAGGCAGTTATTTTTTCTTCCAGGGCTTGAAGTTTGTTTGCCCCTTCAGCCCGGGTCTCAGTCTCAGCTTTTAAGGCTCCTTGTAGCCGGGCCACTTCTTCATTGGCTTGGTTCACATGTTCCTGTTAAAAAAAAAAGTGCACAGTTTAGCCTCAAGTTACTAAGGAATTATTAGCCTGGAACTTGGGGGCTACAAAGTTTCAAAAGTTTGCAACAGACAAGTAAAGCCCCAGGTTGCCGCAAGCGTGCTAACCCGGTGCTTGGGGGCTACACGGGTGAAAATTTTAAAATTGTTCAAGTGATTAGTCCCAGGTTGCTGTGGACAGCTAACCCGGCACTTGGGGGCTACAGTGTTGAAAAGTTTTTGTAAAGGATGTTGGCGTTTCAAGCACCAAGTTTTTCAACAAGTGATAAATTTGGAGCTTGGGGGCTAGGCAGAGTATGGTTATGCAAGAAGTAAGAAGGTAAGTAAAGTTAAAAGCACACCTGGTACCGTTTCTGAAGCAGAGAGACAAGCTCAGTCTCCAAGTTCTTATGATGAGCAAGGCGAGAAAAGTATTCCTCGCACAGAGCCGGTGTGGACATGGAGTTCAGAGTCGCCAGATCCAAAGAAGCAACCGGGTCCTTGCCCTTTGCAGAGGGATCCACCTTGATTTCTGGTGCTGTGACCTTGGCAATAGCAGTGGACACGCCAGGAGCCGGGCCTTGCTTAGACCCGGTGATCTGGACTTCTGGGTCAACTTCTTTGGTTCCAGACCCATGCCCGGGTGATTGCGCCTGGGCTTGGTTTTGGAGCAGCTGGGGACTTGGTGGTGTGGCTATCACGTTCTCTGCGCCAGATTCTTCTTCTGGGCTTGCTCCTCAACTTGTACTTCCATTGGGAGGGTTCAGTTCTGGCAGGTGGAGGAGATGCGGTTGGAGAAGATTCCGGGTCTTCCTCCACAATAGCTTTGGCACTGAAGCGAAAGAGGTGAATTTAGTTACAGAAAAGATTAAAGTGTTGAAAAATGAAAAGAAAGGAGAGTAATCCTAACCCGGTATTGATGAGGAAATCCTCGGGCGTGCTAGCCGCGTCCGAGGAAGAATCTGATAAACAGAACGTTTAGGAACCCGGATTTTGCCAGCCAAAGGATACTTTTTGCTGGGCGTCTTCTGGATCGATTTGGCCCAGCTTGATAAAGAACATGGAGGGATACCTGTGCTCAAGTGACATGGCTTGCAGAGGACCGGGTCCGCGGTTTCTTGTTGGCTTCAGCTTCTTTCTCAAGTTCCTTTTCCTGTGTTGGTATTTGAGTTTGAGATGAGTTCATCATGCAAGTTGAGAACGAGAAAATGGCACCTTTGCAATTGCAGCTCGGGTCCTCTTTTGAGGAGTGGGTGCAGCAGTTTGTGGACCCGGCAATACGTCCGGAGCCGGGTCATTGGGGCCTGGAATGAGAAGAGCCGGGTTATCAGTAGAAGTGTCCTTTTTGGGGACTTCGTTGTTAATCAGCTCGAGGAAGAGCCGGCCTATGGAGTCTGGCTCACCTTCTTCTTCTTCTTCTTCTTGGTCATCACTTTCTGTGTCCTCTTCAGCAGAGGATGTAGGGGTGTAATCTGCACTCCACCATTTGGAGTCCTGACAAAAAGAAGAAGGTATCAGTAAGATAGTTTGCAAGAAATACCGGGTTACAGTTAAAGAAGTGAGTAGATGACAAGTTGTACCGTAGGAGGTTTGTTCTTGGTGCTGAAAGGGGCGAGCCCGTTCATAGCAATATCAGTCTTCTTTTCGCCAAGGAGCCTCTTGGCGTTCTTCACGATCTGATCCTCTAACAGTGTGATTCTGAGTAACGCATGTCGTCAGTGGTCTCTTCTGTGTATTCATGGAAGAGCCGGGTCCTGATGCTGAGAGGTTGGATGAACCAACCAACCCAGCATTTCACCAGATCAGTTCCGCGAAGGCCGTGGGCTAGTAGGGCTCTGGCCGGCGGTGGATGCTTTCAAGTGCTTCCCGCTTCTCCGGGCTAGCATAGCTGTTCATCTTTGAATTGTACACTAGAGGGGAATTTCTGAAGGCCGGGAATTTGGCCTCATCAGCCTCAGGAGAGGTATCCTTGCAGTAGAAGTAAGTGTTCTGCCACCCCTTAGGGTGGCTGGCCAAAGCAAGAGCCGGGAAAGTGCATTCTTTGCGGCGTTGAATAGACACGCCCCCGTACGGACCAAGAGGTTGATTTTTTCGAGATGGGTTGCAATAGAAGATTTCAGGAAAAATTCGAGAGACGGAGGTATTTGGAGATAATCCTCACAGAAAACGACGTAGTTGCTAATGTTCAAAATGGAATTGGGCGCCACATCCATGGGAGTGAGCCCGTAGTATTTAAAGACTTGGCGGAAAAAGAGGGAACCCGGGGGGCGGAGACCCCGGGTCACATGATCTAAGAGCACAACGACCTCACCTTTTTCTGGTGTGGGCCGGGTCTCCTCCCCAGGTGCGCGCCACTGGATCTCGTTCTGAGCCGGGAGTTCGCCCCGGTTCACGAAGGATTGGAGGGTCGTTTTTGTAGCGCTGGACCTCGTCCAGTTCACTGGAGCGGCTGCGGGAGCCGCGGATCCAGATGCACCAGCAGCAGTACCAGAGGGTTTCTTTGCGAGCTTTTTGGCCGCACGGGGCCCTCCAGATTTTATCTTCTCTCTCGTCATGGATTTCAGCTCTGGAGGAGGACAGAGCGCAACAATGGCGTTATGAACCCTAGTCTTAGATGCGGATGTGAATAATGAAATACGGAGCCAATCTAGAAGAAATAAAGGTTGGAATCGGATGCGCGGAATGGATAAAAGTAAGAATCGAGGTTACCTTGGAGGTTAATCGAGATTGGAAGGCTTGATCGGAGATTGGAGTTCTGGCGGATGCGGCGGCTGTGACGCGAGCATGAGGTAGGAGATGAAGATGAGGGGATGAGAAATGACTGCGGTAAGTGTTGGCCTGGTATTTATGGCCACGGTGAAAACCCTAGGGGTATTGTGGTAAAAATGAGTGGATAAGATAAGCATCTTCTTCGGGAAGTCAATGACAAACAGACAGGACAAAAGGAATATTCTTTGACTCCAGATTATGACTAGCAAGTGGTCCAGTTGAGTTGAGATTTTCGTTAAGTGTTGGGTGAGAGACCCGGAGACATCTGACTTAGAATGAGAAAGCTGGCCCAGCTAAGCAGAAAGATAAAATAGTGCATTATGTGTATTTGTTGTTTTTATATTTCAGGTGGTTAACCCGGCAAGCCAGGATACCAGCATTGATCAAGGAAGCGACACAAAGTTGGAAGCAAAGCATGGCAACCTGGTTACCTGGTTAACCTGGCGGCTACTGATGGAGGGATAATAACCCGGTAGGCTCATGAAGAGGGAAGCATGACCCGCCAGGCAGGAGGCCCGGCGAGGCTAGCTAACCACCAACTGGGCCGGGTTGTCCTTCTGGGCCGGCGTCTTGGTGGTGACCCGGCGGAGGAAAGTGATGTTCTAGAAGGTACAAGAGGCGGTTCAAGAGGCGGTTCAAGACTTGGAATACACGAAGAGCAAAGGAGCTAAAGACAGGACTTGGAGTTCGGGTAGAACCCGGCTCTATTGTGTACGCGGTCAGAGGGCCCGGTATCTATATAAACCGGCCCCTGAGCCATAGCTAGCAAGACTTTCAGAATCCCCAAGCTGTAGGTGAGAGAACCATCGAGAGAGACACCCAAGCTTTGTAACCTAGATCGAGATCCGGCTCTGTTGTCATAGCCGGGTTATCGAGATCGAGACCAAGATTAATAATAAGATAGCAGGAAGTAGGTCTTTATCTCCAATGGAGAGGCCGAACCTGGGTAAACCTGTGTCCCCTGCAATGCTAAACAATCTCCCAGACGCCAGTGTCGCCTTGCCCAAAAACTCAAGCTACCCCAAAGTAGCATCTGCCGTGTTATCTACCCCACAACAAGGGTCCTTCATCTAGGGGACGCTCATAGCCGCCACACGAACCCTAGCGAGATTGCCATCTCGCCATTGTAGCCACAACTCACCATCAATAACCAGACAAGCAGGAAGTAGGGTGTTATCCTCCGGGAGCCTGAACCTGGGTAAACGCCTTGCTTGTCAGCCATCGTGATCACCAGCTCTCATCTCACTCCCCTCAATCAAACCGGGTACACAACCCAGGGATTTGCCAAGTCCACACCTCGTCACGCGCCATCAGGGAAACCAACGCCCCATCAGGGAAGCCAACGCCCTCTACGAGGCCAAAGTCTCGCCAAGCTAAGTCTAGCACTCGCGCCCCTCAGGAGTTTTTTCTCCCTCTCACGAGCACCGGTCGTCCCTCGAGCGGCTTTTTTTCTCTCTCACACTCCATGGACTGCTTGCGCGTCAAAGGGGAGCCCTCGAGCACCGCGACTCGAGAGCCCTTACCTCTCCAAGCCTTAAACACCCCCCGGCCTTGCCGAGTCACGCTCCGGCATACCGTAGCGGCGGTGTCATAGCGCAAAGAGACGGGTCCTGACGACGTAGAGCGAAGAAAGACATGGAACAGGGATAAAAGACCATTCGAGGGGCACACACACACATGTTTGCATACGATCAAAGTATCTTACAAGCCAGCATGAATTAAGACAAGTCTTAAAACAAAGATAATTGCGCGCCAAGCGCATCTTGTTGCAGGAGTGGCCTAGGCAGAGGGTTCACCATCGCCGTCCTCTTCAACCTTCTCTTCTTCGGCGCCTTCATCCTCCTCAGCGGCCTGCTCCGCCTCAACCCTCTTGAAGCGGTCGACATAATCGTTGACTTCTTCTCGAACCAAGTTGTAGAGCTCCCAGGCTTGGTCCCCTCGACGGGCTCGGTCACTGACTCGTAATCGAAGCCGGGTTGAAGGCGCTGGAGGTTGGCGAAGATGCGATCGATCGCCACGGTCAAGAGCTTGCGGCACTCCTCATCAACAACGTCGCCAAGTTCCGCCACAGGGCCCTCGAGCACAGTGAAGAGCTGATCGAAGTAGGCGAGGTATGTGGCGGCGCCAGCGTCCCCATTGACGGGAACAACAGGAGCATCCACTCCTAGCTGCCCCGCGAGAGTGTTCCCCCGGGTCACCAAGACTTGAACAAGTGCTCCCGCTGCTACGTCAGGACCCGCGCCGCCTGCACGCTGTACTCATCCTCTGCAACACGCTCCACAGCAGGGCCCACCTGCGCGTTCAGCTCCCTCATATCAGCCATCAGGGAGGTGAGGTCTTGATCTGCACATTCGCGAGCCTCTTCCGCACGGCGACGACCGTCCCTAGCGCGCCTCACCTGGGAGTTCAGGTTGGCGTTCTGGTGCTCCAGTTGAACAAGGCGGGCATTGTCATCCGCGCGTTTCTTCTTGAAGCGGTCCTCCTGCTTCCTGAATTTCCCGGCATATTCTTCGGCGACGGCGGAGCGATATTCTTCCTGCTTGGCAGCGACATCCTTCTCTGCCTCTTCCTTCCTCGCGGCAAGCTTTCGGTTGGACTTCTCTACAAGCTTTTTGTGCCTGGCCACCTCCTCGTCATGCTTGCCTATGGCCTCGGCCAGTTTGCCCTCCCGCGCCTCAAGATCTGCGCGCTGCGTGGACAGCTCCTTGCCAGCCTGAAGTTGTTGATCCTCGCGTTTGAGCACCTCCGCTTCGCGCGCCGCTAGTACTTGCTCACGGGCATCCAAGGACACGTGGTGTTGGTCCAAAGACTTCCGCGTAGCCTCTGACTCCGCAGTAAATTTCCCCCTCGCGGTCGGCAAGCTCTTGGCGCTGAGCGGCTAGCGTGGTCTCGAGGGTCGCGCGCTCTGAAGCAGCGGCTTGGCGCTCCGCCGCTGCCGCCTCGCGATCTTCTGCAGCGGCTCGGCGCTCTGCCTGGAGTGGCTCTAGGGTCTCTTGAGCCTTGCGAACCGCGCTCTCGCGGACCTCCTTGGCGAAGCGCAGCACCTCCTCTCGCTGCGCCTGCATGGCCTCGTTGTCGTGGCGGCGTTGCTCCACGACCTCGAAGAAGCGGGTCCATGCCCTCTCAAGTTTGTCATACTCTCTGGCGAGCTCGGCCTCCTCGAGAGCGAGTTGGGCCTCCAGCCCATCCAGTGCACCCCTCGCCAGGCGGAAGGTAGATCTGCGGCGAGCGCCGCTCCAGCTCTTGCCACCCAGGACCAGAGCCCGCGAACTCCTACGAGACATGGAGGCTCCCTCGTGCGCACTAGTTTCGAGGGTGGGAGTCTCCAAGCTTGGCCCGGGTCAACCTTGGCCTGGGGGCTGTGAAGCGAGCCCTCTCCATCATTGGGGCCATGGGCTCCAGCACCGTCGTCTTCAACCGGCGCATCCTCTCGAGCTTCAGGGGCTGGGGAAGATTGCCCAGCCACCGTGGGGTCCGCCGCCGCCGAGCCCGCTGCGACCTCAGAAGAAGCCGCTGCCCCCTCAGCATCTGCGTTAGGCGGGGGCGGCGGAGGGACGTTTTCCTCCATCGCGGCGTCGGTGCCTTGGGGCGGCGGAGTAATATTCTCCCCCATCCCAACGTCGGCGCCTCCCTTTGCCGGCGTGCCGCTCCCCGTTTTCTCCGCAGCGACCTCCTCTTGCCGCTCTGGTGGAGTGACGGGACGTGGTGGTGTTGGTGTCCGCGCCACCGCCTCCTCCTCGGGGCGCGCCTCCGCGGTAGAAGACGAAGTAGCTGCTCCGGCCAGAGGTGTAACCGCCACATGCCCTACGTGTTCCTCCGCCACAGGCTTCGCGGCCTCCTCCGCCACTGGCTCCGAGGCCTCGGTCACTACGGGCTTAGCAACCTCTTCAGCTGAGGGCTCCACAGGCTCCTCGACGGTTGCCGAGGCCAGGCCCGGACCTCCGCGGCCTTGCAGAGCCTCCGACATTTTGCCGTCACCAGATCCCTAACAAACAAACAATGAAGGCCATCAAGAGGAGAGCAGGAAAACTCGTGAAAGATGCGAAAACAGGGGCCAACGCTTACCCGGGTGACTTGGCGCGTGAGTCGACCCACATCGTAGTGGACGTCCGCCACGACCTCGACGAAGCAGCTCCAGAGCCGGGCCCCTCAGGAGCAGTCTCAGCTTTCCTCTTGAGAGGGGTGCCCATTGGGCTCTTGGCGGCCCTGTCGTGAAAAGCCTTGGAGCGGGGATCGCAGCGTCCCGCTACGGCCTCTTCATCGCTGTCTTCCTCCCCCTCCGCGACCTGGCGCGAAGGGGCCACAAGAAAATCCTCGTCCCCGCTGGACGAAATCTCCAGAACATCTCCCTCAGGAGGAGCAGGTCTCGAAGAGCTCGCCTCCCTGCCGAGGGGTTCGCCCCTCCACAGGTGACGCCCAGATCCAGTCCTCTTCCACCACGGGCGCCGCGTCCTCCTTCTTCTCCTCCCCAGCCAGGCCCTGAGGGGTGAACTCCGGCATCAGCTCCAGGATCGCGAGGCGTTTCTTCGGAGTAATCTGATGGAGTGGCTTCGCGAGCTCACTGCGCGGCACAGGAACCTCCGGGGCGGTGAAGAGGATGCCCGTTATGGAAGCTACGACGTCAGGGAGGTGGGAGCTGCAGTGCAGCCGCATTGCGTCCGCCGGGCCTGAATACATCCACATCGGCTTTGTGTGCTTTTGGAGAGGAGCGATACGGCGCCTCACGAAGTCCTCAGCAGTCATCTGCCCCGTGAGGCCAGCGTCGCGGACGAGCTTCATGCGTGCGACCAAGTCAGCAATCTTCGGGCTCTGAAAGGTTGCACTCGACTAGTTCGAGTTCTTCAGCGGCGGCGCCTCAGGGACGTCGAAGAAGGAATTCTGCGTCTTGGCGTCCACGAGGAACCACCGCTGGCGGAAATCGTCCACCTTCTTTGTCACCCATGTGACGGGATTATCACCGTCCCAGGACATGGGGATGTAGATGCCTCCCATCCCATCCGCGATGCGGAAGGACACACAACCAGACCGCTCGCCAGGCGTCGTGGAGCGGAGCGCGTAGAAGCTCCGGAAGAAGGCCACGGAAGGCATCACCCCCAAATACACCTCGCAAAGATAAGCAAAGATGGCGAGGATCAAGATGGAGTTGGGGTGTAGATGCAGAAGTTGAATCTGATAGAAGGCCAGAACCTCCTCCAGGAAAGGGGAAAATGGCGGCACCAAACCGGCAAAAATGGTCTTGAAGAAAATGGGATATAGCCCTGCCGCGAGCTTGCCAAAGCGTGCCGCCTTGAGAACAGTGGCGCCGTGCTCGTTGTTCTTGCCTGCGGCCATTAGCCGGATCTTGTCCAGCGCCTCCGCCGTGTGGATACGAGTCCCCACCAGCGCCGGCGCGAACTCGTCCTCCTGCTGCGCCTCGGCCGGTACGTTCGCCATCGCCGCCTTGTCCTTCTTGGGACCCATGGCCGAAGAAAGAAGGGCGGCGGAGAAGCTCGGTGAAGGAGGAGAAGCGTCGGAGGCATAGGAACGCAGACGTCAAGAGCGAGGAGACAGGCGCGCAAATGATGCAGTAACTGCTGCCTGAACCGGCGCTGCAGGCTTTATTCCCCTCAGAGCAGTTACCGAGACGTGGTGGGACCCCCCACTACACCCATCATCTCCGAGGAGAACGTGTCGTCGCGGCGTAACTGCCCTACACGTGTCTCAGGCCGGCCGGACACTTTGGGCCCATGACGATTCGCCTGCGTCCATTGGACTACATCGTGCCCATCATGGGCCCGGGGGCTACTGTCGGCCCAGTGAAATCCAGGGTGTGCTAGGCCTGTCCTCTACGGCCCTCGACGCTTGATGGCGAATTTTCGCTAAGGACCAAGCCTACGGCTTGGAGAGCCTCGCGAGGGCTTTTGAGGCAGCAGAGGCCTGCGGAGGCCATATCAACCACTGCCCCCTCTTCAAGGAAATCTCCCCTGGGGAGAGGTCAACGCCGAATTCTCTACAGGGCGCCCAAGCTCTCGTGGAGATCGCTTCGCTGCCAAGCAACCCCTGCAGAGCGCACATGGGCTCTGCAGCGGCCGCAGAGTGACGCGCGCCCCTGCGCGCGGTGACGACGACGCCGCAGTTGCCATTTTGGTGATTAAAGGGGTCAACAAAGCTACGCCATCCGCACCGGACTACAAGGGTTTCCTCTTTGGTGATAAGGGGACCGGCCGGCGCTACACTCCACGGCCAACGTCATCGTGGGCACCCCCACATTCCTCTGCGGCCCCAGCTGGCCGTCCTGCATGGACGGTGGTTACTCTGCAGCAGGAGTCAGCTTTTTGCCCATGGACCGCGTCCATGGGCAACCAGGCTGCGGTAAACCGTGCTCTACCTTCTGCGCCACGTGACAGCCCTACCATAGTGCAAGCGCAGGGAGGGAGCACGGGGCGCCTATAAAAGGAGGACGAGCAGCACCGTAGCAAGGGATCGCATTCTCATTCCAGCATAGCCACTCGCGCGCAAGGAAGAAGAAGACCACTGCTTCCCTCCTTGTGCACACCATTGCCAAAAGAGAGCCCTCAGCAAGCTCATTGTACTGTAACCTCTACAAGCAGTGCAATACAGACAAGCAGGAGTAGCGGTGTTACCTCCACACGAGGGCCGTGAACCTGGGTACGGGCTGGTGTTCATCTCTGTCGTGATGTCCCTCCACTTGCTCGACGAGCACCGTCGCCGTGCAGGTTGAGGGTTGTTTGACCAACGTGTTTAGCCCCTTACACGAAATCTCTTCGTGAGCTTGACTATCCCTGTTTCGTGGGAGTCATTCTCCGACAATGGGCAATAGTGGACCAAACAAACTTGGCAGCTGAGCAGGTGAAGAAGAGATGGTGAATTGATTCATTCTCATCACAGAATTGGCATCTACTGCTTCCAGTCCATCCTCTCCTTAGCAGATTATCCTTGGTAGCAATGGCATTATGCCAAATGAGCCAGAGCCAAATTTTAATTTTCAAGGGAATTTTGCTTTCCAAAGGTGTTTAAAAGATCTATCAATTCCAGCACTACTAAGAGAGTAGTACATGGATTTGACACTGAAACGACCATTTTTTGTCCACTTCCACACTGGTCTGTCTTCTTCAGAGTTCAAAGCAGTACTAACAAGCAAGTTCTGCATCTCCCTCAACTGATTTTGCAAATGAGCAGGCAACCATCTTCTGAAAGTAAGACGCCAGCCAAGCTGAGCTGCCCTAGCCACTGTGATATCATTCTCATTGCATAAATCAAAAAGAGTAGGGAATCTGTTTCTGAAAGCAACTTGTCCACACCAGGCATCACCCCAGAAATGGGACCTGAGCCCATTGACAATCACCATTTTCCTACGACACAAGTAGACCTCTCTAACATGGAGCATGTCAGACCAGAAAGCAGACTCAGAAGGTCTGTTTCTTGACCCCAAAAATACCTCCATTGTGAAGATATTTCCTTCTCATGAAATCTTGCCAGGGGCCCACACCAGATTCAAGCCTCCACCACCATTTACACGCTAATGTTGAAAAGGGTGAGATTTTTGAAACCTAAGCCACCTTTCTTTTTTGGCTTGCAGATCAGGCTCCATTTTACCCAGTGCATCTTCTTCTTACCAGTGCCCCCAGCCCACAAAAAGGCCCTCATTTGTTTCTCCATACCAACAATATTGGATTTATGAAACAATCTCAGGGCAAGCTGATAAACAACAGAAAATGCCAGACAGGCATCCACCTTTGTAACTCTCCCAGCAATAGACATGCTGCCACCCATCCATCCACCCATATGCTTTTTAAAGGAATCCTCAACAAAGTTCATTTTCGTAACAGTTGCCCTTCTGGCACAGATGGGAGTGCCCAAATATTTCATAGGCCACTTCCCTTTCTGACAATTGAACAGGGTTGCATATTCCTGTATTTTGTTCTCATCATCCAGCACCAGCAAGACCTCAGTCTTATCGAAATTAATCTTTAATCCAGACATTGCCTAAAAAATGTACAACAGTAACTTAAGATTTCTGGCCCCCTCGAGATCATCTTTGAGAAGTAGCACTGTGTCATCAGCATACTGCAGGATGGCACAACCACCATCCACCCATCTGTCAGCAAGACCAGAGAACAAACCATTGTCCTTTGCTAAACAAACCATTTTCGACAGGCAATTAGCAGCAATGTTGAAGAGGGTAGGAGCCAACGGGTCCCCCTATCTGACCCCTTTGAAACTGACGAAATAAGGACCCTTTTCATCATTGACTTTGACACTGAGGGTACCATTAGTAACTGTATTTCTCAGCAGCTCTATCATATGATCACTGAAACCCATCTGTCTACAGCAGTCAAACAGGAAGTTCCAGTTCACTTTATCATAAGCTTTCTCGAAATCAATTTTCAAAATCACACCTTGTTGTTTGTTGAACTTGGTGTCTCTCAGGATCTCCTGAAGGAGGGACACACTGTCATGGATGTATCTCCCTTTAATGAAAGCATTTTGACAGGGATGGATGATTTTATGCATGATGGTCTCCAATCTATTTGTTAGGGCTTTGGTAATAATCTTAAACAAAACCTGGAGCAAACAGATGGGCCTGAATTTCTGTATAATGTCAGCATCCTCACCCTTGGGAATGAGAGTAATCACACCATACTTGATTCTACCTAGAGAAATTTTATGTTGGTGGAAGTCACTAAAGATCTGCACCAAGTCATGTCTAATAATTGGCGAACAGGTCTGATAGAATTCAATAGGAAAACCATCCTGACCACCAGGCTTGTTTTTCTCCATCTGATGTACCACAGCTTTGATTTCCTCCTCAGAGAAAATAGCATCCAGCATATTATTATCTTCTGTTGACAGTTTCTCCTCATCATTCCAGACATCCTGTCTCATTCTTACTGCAGGAATTTGAGCAGGGCCAAAAAGACCTCTGTAAAATTCAATAGCATGTTGAAGTAAATCAGGGGTGCCTTGGATGATAGCTCCATTGTGCTTCAAGGAAAAAATTGTTTTCTTTCACTTGCGACCATTAGCAATCCTGTGGAAGAACTCCGTGTTGTTATCCCCTTGGAGCAACCATTTTTCTGTAGATCTCTGTCTCCAAAAGTCTTCTTCTTGTGCCAACAATTCCATCAGCTCCTTCTGCATTTCATTTCTCCATTTTAGTTGGTCAGCCGAGAGAGGAGAGTCTTCTTGCACTTCAAGATCAGAAAGATCAAGAATCAATGTTTTCCTTCTCTGAACAGCTTGACCTCTCAAATTGGCTCCCCAAGCTTTAAGGTCTTTCTTAACATTTTTCAGTTTCTTCTGGAACAGGTCCAAACTATTCTTTGCTCTAATGGGTTGACACCAAATTTTTGATACTCTCAAAAGGAAAGTATCATTTTGGATCCACCTTTTATCAAACCTGAACTCTTTGTTTTTCTAGTCCCTCCTTCCATAGTGTCCAGAATAATGGGGCAATGATCAGACACTTCTCTCGAAAGTTTGTGAACAGTTACCAAAGGGAAAAGCAATTCCCAATCTCTGGACATAATGAATCTGTCAAGCTTCTCAAGAGTAGGAGAAGCTTGACTGTTAGACCAGGTAAAACTCCCACCAGTCATGTGGATCTCACGCATCTCATAAGTATTGATTAAGCAGTTGAACATATCCATCCACCTCCTGTTCATTACAGGTTTATTTTTTCTGAAACTGATCTAATCAAGTTGAAATCACCCCACCAGAAGGGGGAGTGACTGATCACTACAGACTTGACCCAGCTCAGTCACAAACTCCTCTTTATCAGCTTCTTGGGCTGCACCATATACAATCACCAATTTCCAATTTCTGTGGATCTTCAAATCCTTGAGAACAACTTGAACAAAAAATCTACTGCACTGAGAGTCAATAATATCAAATCTGGAAGCATTGAAACCACCAAGAATGCCACCAGCTCTTCCAATGGAAGCAGACCATTTCCAGGAAAATCGATTCAAAGGATCAATTTTCCTGAAGAATGCGTCAGAATAATCTTTTTTAATAGTCTCCTGCAGGCCAATGAAATCTAGCTCCTGCTCTTTGATGAGATCTGTAAGAAAAACACTCATACCCTTCTTACCCACTCCTCTGCAGTTAAAAGAGGCACCTATCATTGATATTTTGGGGTTTTTTTCCTCACCCTAGATCCAGTGACAACACCACTCAAAGGGTGGTTGTTAGTCACCTTGACCGAGGCAGCACTACAACTAGCCAATGCTCCTCCACTTAGCTTGCCAGAAACAGACGGAAAACCTCCACCATTAACCTACGAGCAGTCCTGATGTTTTTCCTTCTACTCTTGGAAATAACTGGAGTAAAACCATCTTTATCCATCTCTTCTTCACCCCAACCCAACAAGGCCACTTGTTTGTTATTATCAGTAGCCTCAGAAACAAAAGTAGATGATTTATTAACAATATTATGTCTAGCTATTTCCAGATCTTTCAAGTAATCAATTTTTTCCAAACTAAAAGAAGCAGGATCAACACCCATTTCTAGAGCTCTAGTATGAATATCATCAGCATCAAGAACAGCAAAAGAGTTATGAGAATCAAGATTTGTACCTTCAAGATTACGATGAGAAGCATGAAGCCTGGCTCTGTCTTCCACCCTGTCAGTTGCATTAGCCTGATTTGCAATCCTGGAGCTAGCTCTAATAGTGTATCCCCCAGCTTCAGACATGTCATTGTCAACAGTCCTTGTATCATTTTTAGGGTCTTCCTGTGTAGAATCAGCCTCAGGCTGAGAGCCATCCATCTGCAAGATCAAAGGAGCCTCCGTGTCCTGATTTGCAACTGAGTCTCTGACCAAAGCAGCAGAGAATTCTTCACCACCAAACTCCTTATCATTATTGTTCTCTGAGCCACTACTACCATAGTCCACCATTTCCTCAGAACCCAAGAGGTTGTCAGAATAATTTTCAGCAATGGGATCCAGCATACTGTTATACTTCTTGCTCAAAGTGTAGTTCTTGTCAGATCCTGATTTAGAGAGCTTATTAACAAATTTCCTAAACTTTGGATCAGTCTGAATGTCCATAGAGCTGTCAGAAGGACCTCCACTAGAGGCAGAGGCATCTGAATCAACCCTTTGCAGCTCCAGGAACTCAGGAAGCTGGAGCTGAACAGGGAAAGGGACATTAATGTCTCCCAGGTAACCTATCTGAGTGACATAAATAGGCTCCACCCTTTTGAGACAAGTTTTCACTTTGGTGCCAAATGAAATGGAGCTATCAGCAGAATCAAAGTCATAATCATTGAGAACATTCTTGCCCTTCTCTTGATCTTGAGCCACAGAATCACCATCACCTCTCTGCTGTGTTGTGTTAGCTTCTTTAGGACCATTGCCAAATTTAGGAGGGGCAGAGGAGGAACCCCCAACACCATTGACCTCCCCATTCATCTTCTGTCGCTTTGGTGTGTGTTCCTGATCTCCACCCTCATGATCAGACACCAAATACCCATAATAGGTATTAGTGTTGATATTTGGGTCCACCAACTCTCTGGTGTACTGAAATTCATACAGATCATTCTCAATTTCACCAATCCTGGTATTAGGAACCAGAGCCACATCAATACAACCAATTTTGACCCTAATGAAGGCCATATTTCTCAGGTAGTTTTTGTCCAGAGCCAGAGGTTTCCCAATCAACCCTGCATCATAACAAGCAGTAGCTTTGTTTCTATACTTCATAGGCACCCCTTTGATTCTGAACCAACTCTCCTGCAGACTGGCAATTGGCTGAACATCTCCAGCCCATTTCTGCAATTTGATGATTGCCCCAGGCACAGTTTTCATAAAGAGTTTCTCAAAATGAGCTAACTCCTCAATGCTCTTGCTATTAGGGAATCTTGTCAAGTACTCTTTTTCTGAAACAGATTTCACATAGAAACGCCAATTGATTTTTGCTGTCTCAGCCCAAACCTGAAACTCATGTTCTATATCCCTGCTGGTCACTGCCCCTTGTTCAACAATGATATGAGCATAATTCAGTTGCTACATAGGTTGCACCTCAGACTGATTCACAGGAAATGAATAGAAGCCTTGATCAAAATCAGAACAACCAAAGAAAGAGGCCACATATTCCCAAGGATCACGCTGTGGACACACCTTGATATGATGATTCTTCCCACAATTGCCACACAAAACCATTAGAGGATCCGTCAGATCAATCACTTCAGACGCCTCTGATGCAATTTTGTATAAAACATTGCAAAGATTAATCAGCCGAAACATAGAAAGAGGAACTTTCTTCTTCCTTGGCCTGATCGAGTGAACACATCATATGCGACGAACACATTATCATTGATTAAGCAGCTCAAAACAAACACGCTTTGCTCCTCTGAAATGAGAATCAGCAAGATTTTCTTGAGTCTGTTTGTTGACGTTTTCGACGCAATTTTGTGGAGTATAAAACATAGCGAAGACTAATCGGCCGAAACAGGGGAATTCACCTTCGGAATTAACACTAAATATACGGTGTCATTAAAATCACCAGGCAGCTCCCTTCCCGCCAAAAAATGACGAACAGCAGCGCACACATCCTTTTTTCGGGGGAACATTTCTCGTCTAATAGGTGTCGTTGTCTTCTCCAAATTATTTTCGGGGAACTATCCAGAATGGCATGCGAGACGCCTCTCCAGTACCCTCACCGAGCTCGAGCACTTCCTCCGTGTTGGCACCAACATCGTACGCGTAGAGGCGACCTTCGTTCGGGTGCAACCAGTACACGCTGTTGGGCAGCAGCCCGGACTCGTTGGCCGCACACCAGCCTGCGAAATCGCAGTTCGAGCCCCCGGTGAGGATGGCCCGGTCGCCGATACTCTCCACCCTGACGGTTCTCTTTGCGTCGAGATCCATCCTGTAGACGGCGACGTCGACGACGGTGCCAGCCTGGGTGTCGTCGAAGAAGATCCACACCATGTGCACCGCTCCGTCGATGTTCAATGTGTAGGCGAACGGCGTGGAGTAGCACTGCCCGGCTGGTTGATGATCTCGACCTCGTTTGTCATCTTCACGATCGTCAAGGTCGGCTCCGGTGAGAACTCAAGCACGCCGTACTCGTCCGTGGAGACGTCGCAGTAGAACTTGCCGCGGCACGCGGTAAAGCCGGGAACGTACCGCTTTGCGTAGTAGTCCTTGTCCCACGGCACCCAGGTGCCGCCGACGTCGTACTCATACCTGGCCCACGGCGACGGCGCCGACAACGTGCCGCCGGCGTGGCAGTACCACAGCGCCGCGTCGTCTTCCGGCGACTCGAGGACGACCACCGTGAAGCCGTCAGGGTCCGTGGGCTCGCTGGACAGCTCGCATCCGGTGCCTGGCGCTGGCGGCGAGGCCCACGCCGGAAGCGCGATCTTGTTGTTTTGGCCCTCGAAGGCGGCGGCCCGCGGGTCCCAGAGGACGGTGGCGAGCGTCGCCGGGTCCCAGAGCAGGAGCCAGCCGTGCGAGGTCACCCAGCTCCGCTTGCCGCGCAGCTCCTCCTCCATCTGCTCGCAGGGGCGGTGCGCGCCGTCCGAGACGCTGTAGAGCGTGGTGGCGCGTTGCTCGTCGCCGTAGTCGAAGACGAGGCACGGCAGCGACGCCGTCGTCGCCATGGATGCGTGCGTGCGTACTGTCACTTGTGGCAGCTGGTACCGTCGACGGCGAGACCACACCAATGCGCTCGGCAAATCCTGGGTGGCATCGCCTATCCCCGTCGTCTGTAATATAGGCGACAGAGATCGATCGATGCCGAGTCGGTCTCGTGGCGCTGACGCTTTCGATCCACCGCGTGCCGAGTCCATCTCAGGCACTCAATCCACAGGATACCCGGGATCGGATTCACGTAAATGCGCGTGGGGGTCGTTTGCAGTTTAACGTTATGTGTTTTATCGTGTTGATTTATTTTATACTACTTCAGTTCTGAAAAAAAAAGTCACAGAAATTTAGTCAAACCGTGCTAAATTTGACCAAATATATAGAAGAAAATATGAATATTATTTGATATAAACAAGGAAAAATCAGCTCCTTCCAGTCGCAGCCACCACCGCCTTACTACACTGGTGGTGACATGACACTTGCGGACTGCCAATGCGAGCTCTAGACAGATGGCTTGTTTTAGTTAGTAGGGACGCTGGAATTCCTCACCAATTCAGAGAAAGTGTTTGATCTCAGGTACTTCCTCCGTACTAAATTAGTTGACTTTCATTTGTCCACATGTTTAGACATGTTACAAATATAGAAACATCCGCATGTGAACAAATAGAAGTCATCTAATTTGGAATGGAGGGAGTAGCTCGCTGCACATGCCACGCCAGTTACGCAGCCCATGTGGCAGGCAGAAGCAACACCATGTCCATAGCAAGCTTGGAGCGGAGCTCATACTGGGACTTGGCTATAAGGATGACTCCAACGGGGCGACGCATCGAGTCCGCGCGCCTCTGTTTCTGTCCGCGAGGGCCAAAAACATGGCCCAACGGGGCGACGCAAACGGACCGAGCTCCGTTTTTTGGTCCGCCGCGCGTCCGTCCCGACGCATCCCTGGCCCAAATTTGGGTCACCGATGCGTCGGGGCGGACGCGCGGCAGAGTGAAAACGCGTCCGCGCGTCCACGCGTGGTGTCCTCCCCGAGCCCGCCTGTCAGCGACACGGCGCCGGTCAGCCTCCTCCTGGCCCAGTCCTTTTTAATGCGAGGGGATAGGGACGGGCAGCCCCCACCTACTCCACTGCCCACTCTGCTCCCTCTTCGGCGACCAAGCCGCAAACCCTAGCCCCTCCACCACCTCGCTCGCCGCAATGCCGCTCCGGCGACCAAGAACGAAGGCGAGGCGGGGTCATCCTCTGGCCGCCGCCGCCGCTACCGCACACCTTCCCCTTCCCCACCTTCTTCCCCTTCCCCACCTGCTTCCCCGACGCCGCTCCCCGCCGTCTTCGAGCTCGCGCCGCCGGGCGGCGAGTTGCGCACCCGCGTCTACGTGCGCAAGGAGGATTGCCAGTGGTACTGGGACCACGCAACCCCGCTGCCGTGGCCAGATATCAAGCTCCCCGAGCATTGGCACCTGAACCCGCAGCGCATCCCGGTGCCACCGATGCCGACGAGCGAGCGGGCACGGGATCGGGAGATCGAGCGGCGCACCTCTGGAAGCAGCCGGACTACGTCATCCTTGATGGGGATGATGAAGAGGAGTAGAAGCCCGCGAAGGGCAAATATTAGAGTTTTTATACATTTTTGTTTTTAAAAATATTATGTAAAAAGGCCGTTTGTGGCCCACCCCCGATATATGAATACAAAAGGCCCATATATGGCCTGTTTAGCTAAAAAAAAATCCCGGTCGGACTCAATGCGTCGGGCGTTGGGCGCACTACCACCAACGGCGGATAGGGGCGGACTAGGCCTGTCCGTTTGCGTCGGCAAACGGATAAAACGCTGACCAAACGCGCGTCCGTTTACGTCGGCCCGTTGGAGTCATCCTAATGGCCGACAATTGATCTATGAAGATGCAGAGGCAGGCGTATTTGCCTGTAGCGACCCAAGGTTGCTCAAAGACGCAATGCCATCCTTGAGATTAATTGATCTGTGGGAGTTGATGCACAGCATCAAATTAGGGGACAAAATAAATTGTAGAAGGATTCAGATATTGAGTCAAATTTTCAGATTCGATCATTTTTGCTGTCATGGCTGCTTTATGTGTTAATTCTAAATTATCAAGATGTTGCATTGACACAATCTCTGTTTTTAGCCTCTTCCTCTTTCATATGTATTTTTTTTTTCAATTCAGTTTCACAATTGTTCAGTAATTTTCGTCAACAAGATAAAAAAACTGGTATAAACTTACAGAAGAACTTTCTAGTTAATAATACAGTATAACAACAGTGGCTAGGCACAAGGAAGATGATACAACACCATAGTTGGTAACGTTTTCATCTATGCTGACAGGTTACACCTGCTGCTGTCTTTTGTATGACTAGATGTTCCTCTAAGGAACTTAGGCTCACAACAATGTAGCCATGCTAAAAGACTAGAATTACAGTGTGTCAAAGTACATCTTTTCAGATCAAAGACCTTTCTGCTGTTTGTATCTGTTTTTTTACTACTGCTACATCAAAAGATAAAAGTAACTTGCAGGGAAGCCTCACATTGCCTTGCCCACTTTGTTACTGTTTGCCTTGCCCTTTTTATCGACATAGGGGTACTCGGCAGGTGAACTCCATAGGCCAAACAAGATGAAGATGTGCAAGAACAACAGAAGCAATGATGAATAGGCAGTAGAAGGGTAAACATTCCAGCAGAGCTCGACCCCAACAAATAAAATGATCCTGAGAAAATGAAGGATGTGACACGAGAGAAGAAACCAAGGATGAACACTACAAAAGGAAGCACCACTGAAGGACACATAATCTTTGACAACAGCGAACAGAACAACTTCTATTAAAAAATTAACATGATTATATCAGTAATTTTTTTTAACATGACTATGAGTAATTTATTCAAACAGATACCATGCATGATCAAAATAAGGTGCAAAAAAATCTGTAAAAGGTGCATATGAGGTAAGGTGGCTCAGGGAACAGGAGCATTCCTATGAACATGACCAAATGGTGGTTTGTTCAAACAGTTACGAGCATACTATAATTTGAGGTGAAAAGATGATGTAGACGAGGTCTGGTGGCTTACCTTACAGCTGTTGGAAATTGTGTTCTCCACAGCAGAAAAGGCAATGAATAGAAGTACCTGTAAACATTAAATGACTGAACTTAATTTCCAGCAATCAGAAGTAACAGGCTACACTTAGGAAGAACTGTTCGTAAACATGTGTGCGCAGTGGTGGCGGTGGGGCACTTACCAAGAATAAAATTGGTAATGCAATGATCGGGCAAACACAATGCCAATGAAGTTACCAACAAACATGACAGTCAAAATATCTGGATTGAAGTAGTTATTATCTCGTTAGTCCGGTAAGAAACAATTCCAAATGTCGTGAATACAAAATCAAGTTTTACAGTTAACATACGCTCTTTACTGAGATTTGACAGTAAGGGCTTGCAGGAAATAAGTTGTTGAATTGATGTAGCATCTTTAAATCTGGAATGCACGAAACACAACAAGCCACCTTCATGCCTGCCAACAAATGCAAGAATAAGCACCGGCAGAACCATATATTGCAGAGAGCAACTATAGATGTCAGTATTGGTCAAAATGTACTAATATCAACAGACAGTTAACATGAGAATTTATCACGTGTATATCTTTCTCACAAAGCCTAACAACTGACGATACCCAATATGAATACTCACTTGAACCACTTGTAGTGTGCAAACACCATAAGAGCAGTGAGGTGAAAAATCAATAGTGTAACAGCTAGTTCTTTTGACACAAAGAACTTCTCAGGGACAAACTTAAAATTGACAGACCTGAAAAACATAAAACAGGTAAGAGGTATCACAGTTGTATGTATGCAGTAAACCATAAACCTATGGAGCCAAAGCTATGAGCGTGATATACAGGGTATAATGATAGCGCTGAAATTGTTCAAAGCTCAAGAAGTGTTGTATAAGCACCAGAAATGGATGAAGACACGTCCAAGATCGAAAGCTCTTGAAATGTACTCAACTGGATGTGACAACAAGAATGATATGCCCAACAAAACCTAGATAAGGGAAATACAAAGCATTAGAGAGAGATACTTCATATCCATCTGACCATCTATGCACTTCCCTGGAACATAGAGCACTACACATAAGTTCATGCTTTAATTGGGCCAAATTTTTATACCAATGACTTACACGTAAAACATAAAACCACATATGCTAGAATTGTTGCACAATTTTTTTGCATTCAACAAGAAATTATAATAATCAAAGTCAAACTGTCCAAAGGATCGTGAATTCAATCCCTTATGATGCACGACTTGAAGATGTGACTATAACTTGGAAGAAGTAAAAAAAAAGTAAGATATAGCATTATAACATTTAGCAATTGTCATCTCTTAACAACTCATGTTGGCAGGCTAGAAGGAATGATCAATGTACCGTAGCAAAATTGTGGTTAACACATGGTGCTAAAGAAACCATTCAACGACTTGTACCAATGAAATTAAAATGATATGAATTAAGTAAAGCACAACACACCTGTACTCCCGCAGCTCCCAACAAGGCAACAAAGACTCCTTTGATACTCATAGCCTATACCGAAAACGTAGGAACTTAACAGTTCGTAGTATAATATGATGTAAGGAAAAACCATGGAGGGGTGATGCTACACCTTCAACATTAGTAGAAACAAAGATGGAGCAAAAAGGAGCACGTTCATCTTAACTGAGACAGCTCCACTGCAGGAAGAGTAATGCAACTCAATATGAGCAAGAAGCATGTACTAGTGGACAGTGGTATATGTTATCTCAGTACTTTGCAAGAAAAAGCTTTGCTGGAATAATGGACCAATATCATACTCATAAGTGCAGTTCATAATTACCTGAAAATAATTAGACCGAGGTACCACTTGTGATAAACAATCAAAGCCATAGCAGCATGGAGCAACGTCATAGCAACACAATCGTTGAAAAGACGGAGCACAAAGATGGAGTGAATTCTCTTTGATAAGCAAAGCAAACCTAAAGCCCACCAAGGAAGCTGTTGTCTCGTGATCAAGAAAAGGGGAGGATCAGAATTTACCCTCGCTGAATTAAACATATGATTGTACTGGCCTACTGGGTGTTGGAATTATGAAACTAGAGCAAAATGATGAATACACATCATCTATTTCGCACTCATACCACTTCACTCTTGACGTAAAGCAGCATAACAAGTCCCAGATTGACAATGTACAGGACACCGAAGAGAATCTGCAGACGCCAACATAGCTCGTTGTCAGCACATCTAACCAAATTACTGATGCAACAACGGAAGAACCAAGACGAATATAGCAACTAGGGGGTGACCTGAGCAGGGAAAACTTGACCGGCGGTGAGGAACTTGATTGCAGAGTAGACGTAGAGGAAGCCGGCGGGGTAGACCAGGGGCCCGGTGTCGCCCTCGATCTTGGTGTAGTCCCTCTCCCCATCCCGAAACGCATCCACCTTCCACACCAAAACCAACACTCAGAACCTCACACATTCAACCCGAATTTTCCAAATTCTCCGCCCAAAAAGAGGAGAAAATCGAGCTTGTGTTGTTCGATTGCAGCAGGTACCTGAGACATGTAGGCGTCCCAGTCGATCTTGGTATCTGCACAGGGAAGCAACAGCACGGAGGTGAGCTGGGAGCAAGGGATGGCTGCCGAGGGAGAGGGGGGAGGTGCGAACATGGGACGAAGGCGATGATGAGGGCGACGAGCGCGGCGTCGGCGAGCAGCAGGAAGGCGGCGAAGTGGAGCGGCCGCCTCCGGTCTGCCGGCTGCCCCGGCGTAATCGCGGAGCTCTCCTTCATCACCCGAGTCCGCGCCATGACTGCCGGCGTCGGTCCGGGCAGCACCGCGCGGCGGCAGATCCAGGAGGCGGCGAGTCGATGTTGGCCGGCCGGTGAGCAAGTCGCTGGTTGGTTGAATTGTTAGGTGACGATTGTATTGGGCTTGTATGCGGGAGCGGCTTCATTACGGCCCATGGAGTTAGTAATCGAGCCATCTTTCGTGTTAGATGGGCCGATTCCATGCGAATGCATGTACACATCTCGACACCCTTAAAAAAAATGTTCATACTCCGTAGTAAAGATGAGCAACCCACATTCTCAATCGATGGTATTGCCACTGGGTGAGTGATTATAGTGAAACCCATGATGAAGGTATATACATTTGACACTCTGCTTGGTTATTTTTGTGAGGGTACTGCTTGGTTAGTTTTTATCTTCTATTGACATGGGCTAGGGTCTTTGAAAGAAAGAAAGAAAAAAAGGATCAGATTGTGTGATGCTTGTGCCTTCGTATCTTGGCCTTAATGCACACTACATCAAACTATATCGACTACAGTGTTCTGTAATTTATTGAACTGTAATTTCAACTTGCATTGTGATCTTGATAAACTGTGTCGTTGCAGGTACTTGGTGGTATTGTTGCACCTCCATTGCTACGCTCTCTTCACCCTTGTTCTGAGACTCAAACATTCTGTGTTGAGAAGCTGGTTCAGTTATGCACACTTGAAATAGAAAGAAGATATACTTATAATGCTATCATCTAGAGAAATTTCATCATTTATTCCAATTTTCCTTGTCCTGAAAATTACATCGAGTCGCTTCTATAAAAATTGGGCACATTCTATGGATTTTGGTGTCTTTGTGAGCCTCTATGAAGCGGATGTGCTTAAAAGTGGTTGTGTAAATCGGCACGGCATATATTCCCCCAAAATTTGATATTCATAAATACTGGAATCGTTTGTTGTTTCGTGTGACTTTGCTAAAATTCCAGTGGAGATCTTTCTAGGGTCCAATATGTGACACACACCCATTACATTGTTGATTTGGTTGAATTTATGTTGATATCATGTTATTTGCTTGTATTTGGTTGTGATGTGGCATCAAGTGATAAAATGAAAGTGAGGAAGAGAGTCTTGAAAGTGTTGAGGATGCATTCTTTGATGTTTTCTCAAATGGAACCGGTCGCAGATTTTACTCACTCGGGTTGATTTCCACCAATATATGAGATGATAAATAGATCTATTTATAAAGTTATAGTGTTGTTAGTTGAATCCCTTTAAAATTGTTGTAATTTAGACTATGTCCATATGTATTCAATAAAAAGAAGGGCCAAACATGGGCGATCTCAACAAGCCGTATTGATTTGTCTTCTAAAATTTTACAAAATACCTAGCTTGATTTTGATCCATAACGATAATTTCAAAATTTATATTTGTGACAATCTCCATTACAACTTGTTGGTATGAAACAAATTGTATGCATATTGGCACCAATCTCTTGTCCCTTCCGTCATCTTCCACACCAAAACTGTAGTGTCAATTCCTTTAACTCATTTTGTTTGGCAGCAAAGATATCATTCACAATCCTTGAGGCATAGTCATGCCTTGCTTTTCTCGTGGTGAAGTATGCAGATGGAATCAGATGCATGGCGCACAAATTTTCACCCCTTATGCTTCAACCTCACTTATGAGCAGTATAAGTAATATTGCAACAACACCTCAAGCTATCAGGTAACCGGCTTGCTCATAAAGCTTTATTGGTTTCATGCCTATCACAACAACCCAACATTCATCACCACGAAAGGAAATGCTTCACCAAACCTCACTCATGCGATTAATGTGTTTTCCTTTATATATACAGTTGTATTCTCATCACATTAGCTACCACACTCCCCCTTTACTCTAATTTAACATGTTTGTAGCACTATCTTACTACAAGTATTCAACCAGTGGCCACATGAAAATAGAGAGAAGCACCAGAAAGTTGGAAGAACATGTGGGAACAAGAGGCACCGGGAACATAGCATAACAAGACAGTCTTATAGGACATGAAACATTAGAGTACGAAGTTCCTACATCTTTACGACATGGAAGAGCCTTCTTTTTTTCATGTGTATTTTAGTAGTTGGAGCTCACACTCTTTTCTTATCAGTCTCTTTATATTTTTGCTGCCTCTTGTGCAACTAAAACTATGAAACAAAGACACTAGCTCCCTCTAGTTTCGTTTTTCTCTCTTTGACCATCATTATTTATTGTTGCTCCTACTGGGGTGTCGTTTAGGTTCAAAGCATATACTGCTTGGCAAGAATAGAAGCTTTCAATGATAAAGGGACCCGAGTCGAGGGCCTCTCTGATTCAAAGAATTTTTGTAGGAACTTTAGGGATTCTACTCGTTGCAAAAAATTGTATGAAGTTTTCTTTGGTTTATTGAAATTGAATGCATGGAAACTTTCCTATCATCTACATTATATGAAGTTCCAATGTTTGGTTTACTGAACTAGATATTTTGAGAAATACCTACTTTACATTCAGTTCGAAAGCAATTTTTCAGTGAGACCGAGTCTTTTTTTCCTTTATTTCGATGCTACCATCGTGTGCAATTTTTCATTGAGACCGAGTCATGATTTTTTTCCTTTATTTATGTGCCACTATGGTGGTGACAATCAAACATCATACAACCACTTCAGGATTCAAACTTTATCCTATTTTCCCGGAATACCGTTTACGATTACCGGATAAACATGATGTTCACCTACTGTCACTTGCCGATGTGATAACGCTGTATTTGATGATGTGACGAGTTACCGGATCCACAAGGCACACATAGGGTTCCAGCTATATAATTTTATTGCAATAAACCCCTCTATCATCCCTAGTTTTTCTCCCTCCACTTTCTAGACTAAATTCCGAGTTGATAGCACAAAGAATTACCACTTTTCACGACTTAATTCCAATTTTATACCACTTTTCGTTTTGATCGCAAAATCATACCACATTGTTGGCAATCTTTCGCGAAAAACCCAAATTGCTAATTGACATAGAATCTGATAGGCGGGACCCACCAGTCATGATGACGTGGCATGTATAATTTTTGGTGAGGTGGAAGTGCGACCCACGTGTCAGTGGCATCCCTCCTCTTTCTCGTTGACCAACGCACAAAAGAGGAGAAAACTGAGCTTGTGTTGGTTTAGGCAGCACCGCGCAGCAGATCCAGGAGGCTGCGAGTCTACGTTGGCCGGCAGGTGAACAAGTCGCCATTTTTTATCGAGAGTTTGTTGAATTGTTACGTTATAATGTATTGGGCTTGTGCGCGGGAGCAGCTTCGTTGCGGCCCACAGAGTTAATAATCGGGCCATGTTTCGTGTTAGACGGGCCGCCTCTGTAGTGACCCATTGGGTGTGGGTAGTGCTTAACCAAACCCGTACCCGCGTTCTCGTATCTTAACCACACCCATACCCACACCCGCGTCTGGGTATAAATTTTGTACCATACCCACACCCGCGTGGGTATTTAAAACCCACGGGTAAACCCACCAAACAAGTCATTCATCCACAATATATAAAAAAACCATCGACATGTATGCTCATTAAACCACTGATTCGGCAAACGACACATATATGTATGAAAAGAAGCAATAAATAACACAGTGTATAGCAAAATGAACAACAAAACAACCAATTCACCCACGCGGAGCTCGCCTCCGCCAGTTTCCATGGCGAGCGGCCGCAGATGTGGCTGAGCCGGCTACTGCGTCCAGGGGAGTATGTACGGAGAGGGCGGGATGGCGGACTGGCGGAGGCCGGTGGCTACCTGGTTAGGGGAAGGGTAGGGCGGTGACGAGGAGCCGGGAGGGAGATTGCCATATCGATCTAAAAGTAGTGGAGACGGGATTGGAAACAACGTGGGAGAACTACTTGGGAATTGCGAGTCAGGCGGAAATTAAGTGACCGCATGTATGGAAACAAGCGAGAATTAGGTAGACGGTTAGTATTTCAAGATTCCCCCCTATAATACGGACCTACATGTTAAAGCACAAAAATAGACGGGTATGTGGGTATGCGGGTATGGGTACTACTTTATCATACCTGCACCCGCAATACCCACTTGGTACACACTTTTAACCATTTCCTTACCCATGGGTAAACTATTTTTACCAAACTCTTACACTAATGGGTAAATACCCACTGGGTATGTGGGTAATGGGTACCCATTGCCATCGGTACTAGTGAATGCATGTACGCATGGGCTATTAGGGCTGAATGCTACATATTGTCCGTTGGCGGCGCGAATCAGCCGCGCCGCTAACGGGACCTTCTACCCGGGCCGGCCCACCAGGGCATGCGTGCATGCATTTGTTTTTTTCTTTCTTTGTTTTCTATTATTAGTTATATTTTTCTTTTTGGTTTTTTCCTCTTATCTGTTTTCCGTTTTCTGTTTGTTTTTTCTTTGTGTTTCTATATTTTTATATGAAATAAAATATGTTCAAAATTGAAATATTTTCAAATCGAAAAATTGTTCATTTCGAAAATTGTTCTAATGCAAAAATCATTTTTGTTCATTTCTAAAATTCGAAATTTGTTCATTTTTCAAAATTGTTAGAATTCAAAATTTGTACATTTTTTGAAATGTTCAAACTCCAAATTTGTTTGTTTTAAAATTTATTCCTTTTTAAAATTATTCATTTTTGAAAATTGTTTATTTTCGAAAATTGTTCAAATTCAAAATTCGTTCACTTTTGAAAACTGATCAAAATCGAAATTTGTCAATTTTTAAAAATTATTTGAACTCGAAACTTTTTCATTTTTAAATATTGTGCAAATTCGAAAATTGTTCAAATTTAAATTTTGTTCATATTCTGAAAATTGTTCATTTTTTAAAATTGTTCAAAGTCAAAATTTGTTCATTTTCGTAAATTATTCAAATTCAATTTTTGTTCATTTTCTTAAAATTGTTTAAATTTGAAATTTGTTCATTTCGAAAATTGTACAAATTTGAAATTTGCTCATTTTAAAAATTGGTCGGATTCGTTTTTTTTTAAAATTTGAACAAAATTATAGTTGAATTTTTTTCGAATTTAAATTATTCCAAGAAAAGAAAAGGAAAACAGACGGAAGAAAGAAAAACAGTAGCTGGGCCGGCCCACTAGACCAAGCGGAGGAGCGTCCTTGAGGCGGCACTACCGCTTACCGCCGCTAACGAGCGTCACATAGCTCCTCCGGCTGTTACGCTACTGAAAAAAGTTATCTTGCCTCAAACAAAAAAGTTATAAGGGTGCTTTTTTTTTTGAATTTCAGGGTGCAACGGCGGGTACCGTACCCACATAAGTAGGGTGTGGCACAATTTTATACCTGTTGGTAGTACCTGTACCCTACACATTGAGTCGTGGGTAGGGCACGGGTATAACCTCGTACCCATACCCATGAGTATACTCTGCATGTTTATATACCTTACACGTGGAGCTCCAACATTTATTCTCGTGAGTTTGTAAATCTATGTTAAAGTTATCATCAATTGTTAAGATAATGGTCACGTACTCAAATATAAAGTTTCATACTCGTCGGTTATAACAATTCACAAATTACATGTGCTATCTGTTAGTTAAGATTGCAAACTTTTCACCACCAATATTAATTAACAACATATCTACCACTGACACCACTACCACAGGTCACCAATATTCATAGCATGAATTAAAAATGCTTCGCCAATTTGATGTACAATTTGAATGTAAAACTATGAGTAACTTGTGTACAATTTGATCTACTCGTTGAGTATGCAATAATATTGGTACTTATCGGGTATGGGTACATGTAAAGTTTCATACTCGTCGGTTATAACAATACACAAATTACATGTGCTATCTGTTAGTTAAGATTGCAAACTTTTCAACACCAGCTCGGTAACTGGCTGGTGCATAAACCTATATTAATTAACAACATATCTACCACTGACACCACTACCACAGCTCACCAATATTCATAGCATGAATTAAAAATGCTTCGCCAAGCCCACATGCCGTGATTATTGTTCTTTACGCCATATATATACCATAGTATCCCCGATTCCTTATCACAACCGCAGGTACCTCAGTCCATCGTGCACTTTATTTTAACATGCTAGTAGGCTAGTAGCACTGCCACACTACTACATCAAGTAATTAGTAGTGGTCGCATGAACACAAAGAGATGAACCAAATAGATGGAAAACCATGTGGGAACATGAGGCACCGGGAACATGGACAGAACAGACAGCGGGGTTGGCACATGAACAGTTTGAGCTGCAAGTACCGGCTAGTAAGTAGAGTCAGATGCCGAAGCAGGGGTCTAGCTTGCGCACAGGTGGCGTGCGTGTGACGTTGAGTGTGTGTGGAGTGAGTTGTGCGTGAGTTCAGATACTACAGCTGTACTGTAAAAGACCAGGAATTCTCAACAAAAAAAAGATGCCGAAACAGGGAGAGAAACAGAGGCGAGGGAATTTTACATGGTGCGGGACTGTACTGCTGGTGCTCTTCGATGTCCCTGGAGCATCAAATCACGGGGACGGTTCTGCCTAATTTTTTAAAGAAAGTAAAATTAAAATTTGTGGAAAAATCAGTTCCGTGACCAAATGTCGAGGGGTTCTCATTTGGCCTTAACCATGGCCAGATTTATCACAATCTCAGTTGGTATTATATTGTTTTTGTCATGTAAAACAAATTCAGTCTCATAATGCACGAGGAGCAAGAGCGTCTTCTTATGTCCCAAGTTAACACCGTTGGTGCTCATAAGGAACTAGAATGTCATATAAGGAAAAAAAAATACAAGTAGTGTAAATAGGGAAAAAATATTTTACGAGTGCAAAAAAAGGAACCAAAATTTAAAGTAGTGTCAAATAAGAAATTTTCTCATCCCGAATCCCCTTTTACTATCTAGCAATCCTTCAGGCATAGCCTTGCCTTGCTTTGATCAGATCCCTGCTCTGCTTTTTTCGTGGTGAAGTATATGGATGGAAGGAGATGTGAGGCAAGTTTTCATCCCTAATGCTTCAAACCGGACATAAAGTAGATTATCACAATTCACAAATAACTTATGTATATCATAAATAATGCTGCCAACTTTTTAACACCAGCTTAAGGGTATCAGGTAAACGGCTCATGCACAAAGTCATATTAATTACATGCCTATCACAACACCAACATTCATCACGGCACAAGGAAATGCTTCGCCAGCCTCACTCATGTGATTAATGCATTTTTTTCCTTTTATTTATGCAACTGTATCCTCACCACAGTAGCTACCGCACTCTGCCCTTCACTCTATTTTAAGTTTTTAGCACGTTAGCAGCACTATCTAACCACATGTAATCAAGCAGTGGCCACATGAAAACAGAGAGAAGCACTAGAAAGTTGGACGAGCATGCGGGAACAAGAGGCGCCGGGAAGATAGCCACAACCGATTGCTTATGTTGGGCATGTAACACTCGAGTTCGACGTTCTTGCATAATTAAACGTGGAAGTTTTTTTTCATGTGTGTTTAGAAGTTGGAACTCACACATTGATGCTCTGTCTATACATTTCTTTTTTTTTTACCGCCTCTTGTAAGTAATAGTATGAAAGAGGATATGCTAGGTCCCTCTAGTATTGTTCTTCTCTCTTTGACCATCGTTATTATTTGTTGCTCATGTACATTGTCGTTCAGGTTCATACTATTCGACATAGATATAAGCTTTCCCTGGCAAAGGGACTCTCCGTTTCAAAGAAATTTCATAGAAACTTCAGAGATTCTAATTGTGCAAAAAAAATTGTATGAAGTTCTGCTTAGTTTATAGAAATGGTAACCATGAAATTTTTCCTGTCACCTACTTTACATCAAAATTATATTGTTTGTTTTAAATAATTGGATATCATGGGATATTTTCATATCACCTACTTTAAATTCAATTTGAAAGAGAATTTTCATTGAGACCGACTCATGATATATATTTATTTGTATTCCACTATGGGGTGCATCTAACCATTCACGGACGTCCTACATTTTTGTTATACAACCAAATAATTGATATTACAAACTCGTGTGTTTCTAGACATTATAGATTTAACTGTCAGGCCATTTAATTTTTGTGTTTACTTTCAATTATTTCATTTTTTAGATGTTGCAAATCAAAGAGGACCAAGAAAATTACAAATTAGCAACATTGTATCGTTCTTCGTTTGTCAACCATCTTAAGTAAGTGAGTAGACGAGGACGACAACATAGAAATCAAAGTCATGGGTGACAATCAAACATCATGAAAGCTATTCTGAATTCAAACTCCTTCCAACAATATGGGCTGTTACGCTACTAATTTTTTTTATCTTGCCCTCAATAAAAAAAAATATCGCATCGGAAGGAGCTGTCAGTCCCCAACCCGAGCTCTCCTCCTTGTTTCCCAAATCCCACGTCGGTCACCGCCTTCACACACAGTCTTCGCGCCAACTGAACTCACCGGAGACGTCCATCATCCATCTAACTGCGAGAAGATATCAGAAGAGGTATGAAGCACATAGGAGCGTTAAAACTTTAATGGTAATTCAGAGTAAAATGAGATGACGCATTTGTATCCTTTGTGCGGGTCTGTCATATTGTAAAAAAGGACAATTTCTATCTTCCGTTGAGTTATGAAACATTTCTTAGAGCCTAACAAAAGATTATAGTTGTCAGCATGTTCAGTTATCACTTATCTTTAAGAATGCAGAGTGATGCATCACATTTGTTAATGTCAACTTACTTCGCTTATGGTGAAGTATGTGGATGGAAGTAGAAGCAACACACACAAGACAAGTTTTCACCCTGAATGTTCCTCCAAACACATTTACTAACTCAACTAGATCCAAAGTAAATTATAACAATTCACATATGTGCTATGTATTAGTTAAGACTGTAAACTATTAAACACCAGCTCAAACTAACAGGTAACCAGCTGGTGCATAAACCTATATTAATTAACAACATATCTACCAGAGGTCACCAACATTCATCGCACGAATTAAAATGCTTCGCCAAGCCTACCTCCGTGATTATTGTTCTTCTCCCCATTTATATACCCCGGTATCCCCAATTCCTAACCACAACCGCAGGTACCTCAGTCCATCGTGCACTTTATTTTAACATGCTACTAGTAGGCTAGTAGCACTACCATACTAACATCAAGTAATTAAGTAGTGGCCACATGAAAACAGATAGTAGAATAGAAGAGAGATGAGCCAAAGAGATGGAAAACCATGTGGGAACATGAGGCGCCGGGAACATAGACAGAACGATCCTGTAGGTTGAAACATGAAGAATTTGAGCAAGAAGTACCGGATAGTGAGAAGAGTCAGATGCCGAAACTACATGCAGCAGCTACACCTTACCGACCAGTGGTCATGATTTCTTTTGCTGCATAAATGCGATGCAAAGCTGACCGGTGATTCCCTACATTTGATATCATATTTTAACTTCCCTATATGCAGATTTCTGGCAGTGTAAAACAAAGCATAGAACGTCCTCCTTTTTCAACATTGCTTTGCTGACCTCTCTATCTAGACCCAGTTACTTAGGCGTTCTACGAGCTCTCCTGATTCTTGAACTCATATGTTTTACTTTTATTTCTGTTTAGTTTGTTTTAAATGAGTGCATCCTAGTTATGCATAGATCAGATGTAAAATACATTTATCCTTGTAACATTTCAAATAACAAAATGTCCATTATCGGAAAAAAAATTAGACCTAGAAGAAGCTGGGTTTTGTGGCCTGGCTTGCACACCGAAACTAGAGATGGAGATGTAAAAGGCTAGATATCCAATGCAACTTATCCATATATGTAATGTTCTTATTGGCGAGAAGCCTGAAACATCTCCTGAGATAGCAAGACTTACTGGCATGAATTTATTGTTCAATTTATTGTTTACTGGTCAAACAAAGTATTTTGTGAAGCTGTATTGTTTCGTAAGAAATCCAAGCTCCATATGTATATGAACATATGATACATTTACGAAGCATTATAAAGAATGGTATTAGCCTTGTCAAATATTTCGTCATTAGTATATGATATTTCTACTCGATGTGAAGTGCATGAAGATAATTAATCCTGTGAAATCCTTGGAATGCTGATAGGCTATTGCTTTTGGTGGAGCTGCTCCGTTGGTGATTTACCATGATCACTGGTATCCATTTCGAGCAAGCATTCGCTGAAAAAGGACGGCTTGCAATACCTTAACTACTCATTTTGTTCATTTTTCGAAATGGACTCATTTTGTTCATTATTATAAGATCTTTTAAATACTTTAATTTGAAGTAGATATGGATCAAAATGGGTGAATCTACACACTAAATATGTCTAGATACATCTATTTCTGAAAAAAAGTTAAAAGATATTATAATAATGAACGGAGAGAGAGTATGTGTGATTGTGTGCTATCTTCTTTGAGTTCATTGATTTCGCTGGAGAACGGTTTGCGTAACCCCCATTGAGTTCTCTGGCTAATTCTGCGGACGTTGTAAAGCTTAATTCAGGGGTGGATTCCACCTCTAGTGGACGTTGTAAAGCTTAATTCTGATGGTTTCATATCGAGGTGCAGTACGCATGGCGCGATTGGTGTTGAATGCCGCGACCACGATGGCATATACATTGGGTCGTCCGTGGTTGTCTTCCATGGACTCAGTGATCCCCTTACCCTCCTCAGGTTGCAAAACAGCTGCCAACGTTATACACCACAATCTTTTGAATTACTGCTGCTATCATGCTTTTTCCTTGGTAGTGGTTGCTCAAACAACATAATTATTGTGCTTTAAAAAGCCGCGGGTCCTTACAACTTTGGCCAATAGGCACCATATATTCCAAAACACACTGTTTAAAGAACAAAGAGAAAACTATGTGGACAATCTAAACTTATTAATTCAGCGAAGGAGATTTCACCATCAGGAATATATTGTTGGAGGCATCATTGCCAAATTACCTCACGCGTGGATAAATTTTGCTACCTCTCTGAAACACAAGAGATAAGAATTTTCCGTTATGCATCTCATTAGGCCTCTAGATGTGAAAAAAAAGGCGAGAGTAAAAGACACACGGGTTTGAGGTGTCGAGGGAGGTTCCGGTGCCAACCTCGTACAGTAGAAGAACTCCGAGCCCGCAAGTTCAAGAGCAAGAACAAGTCTAAGGACAAAGTCAAGTTTAACGGAAAGAACAAGCCGTCACAAGTTCTACCGACCTTAAGAAAGACTGATAAGAGGGAAGGATTCTACCATGTTTGCGGTGATCCTAATGACCGGGCTCCGAGATTTCCTAACCGCTACGATCAGCGTGAACTTGAGAGGAGCGTTAAAAAGTTCAAGGGTTATTCAGAGTAAAATGAGAAGACACATTTGTAACTTCTGTGCAGGTCTCTCATATTGTAAAACTAAGATATATTTCTATCTTTCGGGAAGTTCAATGAAACATTTCTTAGAGCCTAACAAAAAAATGTGTCAGCATGTTCAGTGTCTTTAAGAATGGAGAGTGATGCATCACATTTGTTGTTGACATTCTATACCGAGCAAGCGCGGCTACCCTTTTAGTGCGGGCTATGTCCACTTTTGGGGTGAGAATTCGCCACAGTGGGGCCAACGGATTGTCCTCGTCATGACGCCAAGTTGTGACATTGTTTGCCTAGGTAGTTGCACCTAGACCACATCAAAATGAAGATTGTGGCCATGATCTTTTTTCTTCCGGTTGTTCCGCAAATACTTGGAGCTGACTAATGCTTCTCGAGGACACCTCGGTTAACATGCAATCCCCAGGAAGCACTCAGAGTCCTGAACAAACTCCGAATTCAAACGAAGTAGCAGCAATGTTAAAACAATGTCGATCACTCTCTGTATTGACTTTACTAACTTACACTTGAGTACATACACTAGAGTTAGTCAGGTTTACAACCGAAAAAAAAATGTATGATCACTCTGAAGAAATTTGTTGAATGTAGTATGTATAGACCGGACCTAATGAATCTTCTGCCGGCATCACATTGTCTGTGTGTTGGTATATATTATTATGTACAGAGAGCCTGGTATGATTATGTGCACGGTGCCTGGTAGCTTCCTTCTTGACCCTCCTCTGTTAGATCATATAATGCGTATGGCTCCCTCCAAAGAAAAACCAAGCAACAAGCCAACATAATTTGCAGCCACCATGGCGTGGGCGTCCGGATATGCGCATGCCCTAGCACCCCAGGAAAGGAAAACAAGGTAGGATAAATATTGCTGGTATTTGAGCTGACCAGAGAATTAATTTGGAACCAGGCTAAAATTAGTTTAACCATTAGCTACCAATTAAACACTTATATATAAAAGAGTCGGTGTCACGCCAATGCCCTGGGGGGTTTATGAACGATTAGATGACTAGTTTCATATTCCACAAGTGAGCCCACACGTTGTGGTGATACATTGATTTACCATATTTTCTGGATTGACACTTGGATAAAGGTGAGAAGCACTATTTGTATCACCATACCAAGTTCAAGTTACTATACGAAGTATTGTTCAAAAAACAAAAGTTACTATACGAAGTTCAACTGTAATATGGAGAGAGAATTACTTCAACCATTACCAAGTTCAAGTTACCCTTGCCTTGTCATCACATTACAAAAAAGTTAAATCCATAACAACCAACCAATAACATACGCTGACAGTAATCCTTGCATAGTATGACCACATGGCACATCTCAACATTGCACATTTGCACAACTACCGGAGACATCGGATGTGAATTTGGATTTGTCTGTTACCAGCATTAGGAACATTACTATGCCAGAGCAGCAAAGCTTGTCCTCCAATTTTTCAGAGCCTTCAGTTTTCTACATAAACTAAACAATGTCTCTCAATGAAACACAAGCTGGATAAACCAAATAATAGGAACCTTCTATATGTTTTAATAGATTCAGTCACACATATTTTGAAAGAAATGTCGTGGACATTGCATAATAAGTTCTTAGAGGTCCTTAGTACTATTTTATTCAATGGAAAAAAGGATCGGACCGTTTGTGGAGTTTGAACTTAATTTCATTACCAGTAATCTTCTGATGGTTTGATTGGCTTTATATATGCATTTGGCATCGTTTAACCAGGCCTTTCTAGTCCCTACAACTAATGGCAAGGCACCATTAGTGTGTACCATGCCCTAAAAATATATTACTGTGTACCAAATTTTGTCGATGCGTTATCTCTTATTCTGTTCCACTCCACATGCTAGATGATTTTCCTTCTTGCTCGTCCAGGCTTTCCAATGCATAATCACTAGCATTCTCACATGCATTTGTCACAAAAAGGAAGAATTTCCATTATGAAACAGCAAGACTTTAGTGGCTCTCCAAACTCATTGATCATGAAGAACTAGGTCTGAATTAAACTTGCAACTTTGTACCAATCCAATTGAAGAATTATATGAATGCTCTCATTTAAGAGTCCAGATGAGGAACCAAACCAACATAGAGAATATATGAAAAAATGGATCTCTTAAGAAGAGTACTACATAGAGAACTAGTGTGTGGATGTACCATAATCCAAATAGGACTGAGCCAGCATATGTCCTAGCTGAACTTGAGCCTGGGTATTAAGATGCAGATGGCCATCTTGGAACGGCAACCCCATCGCGTCGACATACCTCACGTTCCGAAGCCTTATTCCTTTCTGAGCTTCCCTCACGACCTCGGTATACTGCCCAAGCCCTGACGCTAGCCCAACCTGAAACATCGAAGGGTGAACCGTAAGAAGTGAGTGCTGCTACGTCGTTGATTACTGTCCTTAACGACTAACGAGTACCATGGGCATGGCTACAACCAATTGCTGGACAATATACATTAACCTTGCTGCTCTGCATAGTGCATACTACAAGTATTAACTACTTATAAAGTTGTGCTTCTTTGTCTGGATGGCAGCAATCAGACCTTACGTACATAGATCTTGAAATGGCACATTCTTGAAATTCCTTTTCTTAGTAGACCCAGATGAATACTAAGGCAGGCACTACTACCAACTCTGCTCCCACTACAAAGAAAAGAAAAAGAGTAGTGTTCTTTGCTTCTCAAGGAAAGGAATATCTATTCTGAAACCAAGGAAAGAAAGATCTCTTCCACCAACCATGCCCAAGTGACAAGCAAAGCTACTGCTAGCCCTGTCCCTTCACTAACACTGGAAATTATTCGATATTCAAATCATGCAGATCTAGCAAGCAGGCAAACGTGAGCTGCTGAACTAATCATAATCAATCAGCACTAGTAATGTAGATCGGCCGAAGTAATAATCAACCAAACGAGTAATAAAGCGAGAGAGAATGAATCGAGGCGGCGGGCGGACCTGGATGAGGAGGAGGTGCGGCATGTTGAGGTCAGCGCGGAGGTCGCGTACGAGCGAGCCCATCCTCCGGCCGTACTCGTTGGCATCCGCCCACCTCACGGTGTCGCTCTCCCCCTGGTACCAGAGCACGGCCCCGACCCGCCCGCCGGTCTCCAGGGCCACCCTCGCCCTCCTCACCATGTCCGCGTACAGCTCCGACCCCTTGCCCCACTCCGCCATCCGCGTGCCGCCGACGGCGCAGGGCACGAGGCCGACGACGGCCCCGGCCCCCACGCGGCCGGAGTGGAGGACGGCGTTGGCGAAGGCCATCCCGGGGCCGACCCCGCAGGTGCGGTTGCCGTCGATGCCCTGGTGCAGCGGCTCCCGGGCCTGCTCCCAGCGGAGCTGCGGGGAGAGGCGGAGGACGGTGGCGGAAGGGGAGCAGTCCCAGGGCACCACGCCGTCCCAGTGCGTGCCCACCACGCCGCCGCGGCCGGCCATGTTGGACTGCCCCGCCAGGATGAATATGAGCTTGTTGTTCGGCGGCACGTCGGCCGCCGCCAGGGCGGCGGAGGCGACGAGGCAGAGGAGGAGAGGGGGAAGCATCTTCTCTGATCTCTCTCTGAGTCTGAGGCAACGTTGGGAAGGATTTTGAAATCGCGTCCGTCTCGTTGGGAGGTGGAGACGACGACGAGGAAGAAAGGGACCAGAGTCTCGTTAATGCGGTGCCATGGTTGGTGGACCGGAGTCAATTGTCAAACACATTCCACAGTGCGCTAGTATTCAATTCAGGCGATCCATGCAGCTCTCCATGACGATGTCGGCCGGCTATTTTTTTTAAATAATACGCTTTTTTATTTATTTCCAGAAATAATACGTGTTTTTTTATTTTCAAAAATATTATCCACTCGTCTTGGTCGAACACGATTAGTACTAATCGTCTTTGCCGAAGACGACAGGTCTCATGTGCAAGGAATCTGCATGTGGCAAGGACTATGCATGTGCCTACCTATTGTCTTCTCCCAAAGACGACAAGGACCTAATCGTCTTCCCTAAGGACGATTAACCTAGTCGGCTTAGGCTAACACGACTGACTAATATTTTTGAAAAAAAATAAAAACGCGTACTATTTTCCTAATTAAATAAATTTCGCGTATTATTTTAAAAAAAATTAGCATGTCGGCCGTCTGATTCAGATCTCTCGGATGCTGTCGAGATCCAGCACTTGCTTAAAATATGTTCCTCTTTCGGAAATGTTACTGCTGTTAAATAGTATAGATTATTATTAATTCAGATGTGAAGTGAAAGCATTTTGGTTGATTTTTTAGATATCAGATTCTATCGGCAACATGAATGAAGACGCAAAACAAGGTGATGGAAACTCCGGGAAATACGGTGAATCGAAGAAATTTTACACTTTTGAATGTCCTGAGTTCTTTCTAGTGAGTTCAGACTGTTATATTATGTGAATCATTATTTAGTTGCCCACAGGAAACTATATATGCCAAATTATCCCAACGGTTCTATATTCATCCGTAATAAAAAAATGCCTTGCTCGATTTGCTGGACAGTTATTTTTTGAATAATCATGAATATAATATTTATTTTTAAAATATTATAGACACCATCTAATTATTTGTGTCCAGTGTCAAGTGACTTCTATTACCGTGATGCTAACTTAACTAGTGTTTAGTTGGTATTTAACCAACATGAACCGCGGTAGAGCTTTTGGAAAAGAGAATTTGGCTTGATTTATCATTGTTTCATAGATGTTATTAGCAGTACTAGCGCTGACCACTATTTTAAAAGACTGACCTGTTGAAAAGGGCTGAACAATCCACTTATACACTCAACACTACAGTCCTTTGGGCATGTTTTGATTAGATCCCTAGGCCTCGCTTGGCAAGAGTGTAACCGAGAGTATTTGAGAGTATTTTCCCAAGGGGATTGGGTGAAAACACTTATGTCACCCAAAACACTTTGTTACACCATTTTCCCCTTACCCATCAATATTCAATACTCTTCATTCATATATCTGCTTGGAAGGCAAGGATCGTTCGACAACAAAAGATTTAATTTCGAATAAAAATTCAATTTTTACACACCAACACATAAAACATGGCAGAGACTGGATCAGAGGCGCAGTGGCTTCGGTTTCGGTCAGCTTGAGACCAGAAAAAGCGTCGCCTGACCGGAGGCGATTGAGATGGAGGGCAAACTAGTCGTTGCCGATGCGGGCGGGACTCGCCTTTGCTGGTGCTGGACGGAGTGCCGTCGCCGGCGTATGGATGGGAGGAATGTGGTGACGCGACTGGGACGAGCGTCGACGGTGACGAGGATGCGGCTTGGATGAACCGGCTGCGACGCGTCGTGGATGCCAGAAACGCGGGGGGGGGGGGGGGGGGTAGACATGTCTGGTTTCCAATTCAAGCCAACGTGTTTTGTGGAAATTGATGGGGCTGAGCCTGTTGGATACCGGCATGCCAAACAGCCTGTGCGTGTTTTGTGGTGTTTTCAGAGTGGGTCGGGGTGATACCCAACAAAACACCTTAAAACTCCTCTGCCATACAAGGTCCTATGCGATTTCCCTCGCACCCTTCTTTTTTTGTGGTGAAGTATGCGGATGGAAGTAGACGCAAGACAAGTTTTCGCCGTGAATATTCCTCCAAACACATTTGCTAACTCAATTGGACCGAGTAAATTATCACAATTTCAAATGATCTGTGCTATCAATTAATTAATAATGCAAACATTTCAACACCAGCTCAAGTTACCAGGTAACCTTCTAGTGCAGAACTATATTAATTAATAACATATCTACCTCGGGTCACCAACATTCATCACACGAATTAAAATGCTTCGCCAAGCTATGTTTTTCCTTTATATATGCCACTTCATCCTCAGTTCCTCACCACAACCCTAGGTACCACAGTTCGCCTTTCACTTTAGTTTAACATACTAGTAACACTACCTTACTACATCAAGTAATTAAATAGTGGCCATATGAAAACAAAGAGAATAGAAGAGAGGAGAACCTGAGATGGAAGAAAATGTGGGAACAAGAGGCACCGGGAACACAGACATAACAAAGTGCTCTGCTAGAGCAGGAACACTATGAGCATGAAGTACTGGTTGGTGAGTAGAGTTGTCGAAACTACATGCTGGTGCTACACCCATCTATCATCTGACCAGATGGAACAATGGGTCATATGGTCAATTTCCAGTTAAAGGTCTTTATTTGCATCTGAGACAAAATGGGGTGTTCTCATATAGGTTTATGTTGAAGATAAAATCCCTTTGAAAGTTAAAATATTCATATAGCTGACGCTGAGCGGTAGAACAAAAGATGACTTGATGAAACGAGACCGAAACGGAATGACCGGTGCCACTTCTGCAGCCAGAAGTATAATGTGGATCACCTGTTGCTCCAGTGTTCTTTAGCCAAGTTTGTCTGACAATTAGTTATATGTTCCTTGGGTCTATTTAGACTCCAAAAAGTTCTCAATATTTGCTGGTAGATGGTTGGAATCATTTCCAACATCCTAGCATAAATTGGATCTTGTGGGGGAGTTGTATCCGTCAGACCCTATGGAATGGAAAACGAGAAATGATGTTTGTTTGATTCATAAAATCCCTGACAATTTTTCAAATGTAATCTACATATTTGACCATGATTATTTCTTGGGTGATATTACAGAAAAGCCATGGGCGAGAAATTTCTGAAGAAGGCGTAATGTGATCTTCTCTATCACTCATGGTTGGGCTCCGGCTGTAGCGAGGTTGACGATGTGGCTTGGATGAGCTGGCTGCGGCGCGTCGTGGATGCCCAAAACGCGAGGGGGTAGACGTGTCGTGTTTCCAATTCAACCCGACGTGTTTTGTGGGGATTGATGGGGTCGAGCCCGTTCGATACCGGCATGCCAAACAGCATGTGCATGTTTTGTGGTGTTTTCAGAGTGGATCGGGATAATACCCAACAAACAACCTTAAAACTCCTTTGCCAAACAAGGCCCTATGCGGTTTCCATCACGCCCTTCTTTTTGTGTGGTGAAGTATGTGAATGGAAGTAAACGCAAGACATGTTTTCGCCGTGAATGTTCCTCCAGACACATTTGCTAACTCAATTGGACTCAGATTAAATTATCACAATTTCAAATGATATGCGCTATCAATTAGTTAATAATGCAAACTTTTCAACACCAGCTCAAGCTACCAGGTAACCTTCTAGTGCATAAAGCTTTATTAATTCATAACATTCTACCACGGGTCACCAACATTCATCACACAAATTAAAATGCTTCGTCAAGCCTCCCTCGGGTGATTAATGTTTTTCTTTATATATACCACTTCATCCTCAGTTTCTCACCACAACCGTTGTTACCGCAGTCTACCTTTCACTTTAGTTTGACATGCTAGTAGCACTGCCTTATTACACCAAATAATTAAGTAGTGGCCACATAAAAACAAAGAGAACAGAAGAGAGAAGAACCCGAGAGATGGAATAACATGTGGGAACAAGACACACCGGGAACACAGACAGAGCAAACTGCTCTGCTAGCACATGAATAATTTCAGCACGAAGTACCGGTTAGTAAGTAGACTCAGATGCCGAAACTACATGCAGCTGTTCCACTAGTCTGACCAGATGGACCAATGGGTCATCTGGTCAATTTCACGTAAAAGTCTTTATATGCATCTGAGTTCTGAGACCAAATGGGGTGTTCCCATATAGGTTTCTGTTGAAGATTAAAATCCCTCTAGAAGTCAAATTTTCATTTTGCTGATGTTGAGAGATAGCGTTCTTATGAAAGATTTGATGAAAGGAGACTGGATTACTAATATTGCTTTCCTGTTTTTTTCCTTAGTAGTTGCTCAACTACATAATTTGTGTGCTTAAAACTGCGGCTTGTTACCACTTGGGTCGATAGCTATCAGATATTCGAAACACCTTCTCTTTTAATATAAGATTTTTTTTACATGTGTGTACATCATGCTATAAATTGAATCATTGTCAAATTGGTACTCAAAATATGCTCATATGTTTCTGGTAAATTTGCAAAATTGTTGTTGTTTAAGAAATGACCATATGTTTTCAGCCTAACATAAATAAATACAATTGAGCAGTCTCAACCTTTCAAGTTTCAAGGTTCAGACCGTACTTTGTCCTAGAAAAAACAAGTATTCAAGGTGTGGTGATTTGTGCTTTTATGCATAGCGTACATGGTTATATCTTGATGCCAAACTATATAAAATTACTCCCTTCCTTCCCAATTGTAAGATATTTCGAATATTTTATTATAGACTACATACATATTGAAATGTGTGAATAGACATGCTAAAATATATCTATATACATGAGATTTAAACAATAGAATATCTGAGAACCAAGTGAGCACCTACCTATTCTTATTGGCAAGCGCTGAGCATCCCCCGGAAAACCGGGGCTTCCAATCCTTCGGATTCTGATTGTCTGATGCAAAATCCTAGCAGTGTGATCCGCACTCCCGCATTTCTAAAAAAAGTAGAAAGAAAATACAACGTCTTCGTTGCTCCTGCATGACTCAAACAAGCAGGGGCATGGAACCGCGCACAGATCCGCCATGAGGTGGCTGATGAAGAAAAACATTTTGCAGCAGAGGGCATCCTCCCGATCACATCACCACCGCTTGCTGCTTTGTAGCATCATGGCAGCACCTCCATCCACCCGTTGTACCACGGTAAATTGCCCTTTGTAGCACCGCTGCCCCGCCGGTGGTAGCTCAGCTGTCCACCACTTGCAGCACCGTCGGCTGCAGTTGGTAGCACCAGCGTATTTCCTTCATGGTAGGCTGATTGCTCTCTGTAGCAGCGCTACCCGCTGATGGTAGCACGACCGTCAACCACTTGCAGCACCACTGCTTTCCCCCGTGGTAGTACCACCCATTGCCCTCTGTAATAGCGCTGCCCGTGACAATAGCACCACCGTCCACCACTTGCAGCACCGGTGGCCGCCGCTAGTAGCACCACGACTTTTCCCTGTGGTAGCACCACCCATTGCCCTTTATAGCAGCCTGCCCGGCGTCGGTAGCATCGCCATCCGCCACTTGCAGCACTGGCAGCCGCCGATGAAGCACTACCGTTTTGCCCCTCCTAGAACCGCCATTTCCCCCTTGTAGCAGTGATGACCACCGATGGAAGCACCACCGTCCAATGCTTGCATCACCGACGGCCTCCGCTAGTAGCACCACCCCTTTCCCCCTTGTAGTACCGCCACCACCGACCACCGCACACCATTGGTAGCTCCTTGTAGCAAATACGAGCAACATTGGTATCTCTGGCGGTGTGCTTTCACAGGACCGCCTGCTGCCTCCCCTTGAGGCACCGTTGACCTTGGACGCGCTTGGCTGCCGCGGACAAACAACATGCCTGGCTGGTGCATCGTCGAACAACGGATCAACGTTGTCTTGGACGTTGTGCTTGCAGGAGAGCCTTGCGGGATCACGGATGTGGGCGCGGAGAGAGCTGCACCACCGTGATCCGAGGAAGGTGGGCGACACAGCTGAGCGGAAGTCACGAGAGGAGTCGACGTAAAGCATCCACCATCGCGTGCAAAGGACACAAAGGGAGTCAATGTAGAGCGAACAACGTCATGAGCGGAGACCGCGAGACAAGCGCCAAAGGAAGGCGTGTGTGCGAGGCGTAGCCAACGGATCGATAGTGGGTCAGTGGCGTTAGCACTCAACCTCCACAGTGCTTGAACTGACCAAAGCCAGTTTAGCTACATGGCATCTCGGCTATTCCGTCCAGTTCAGCTACAATATTCACACGATAGCTCAACGGCGGCATCTCGTGGGCGGCGGAGGGCGTTTATGGCCGGCGACGACAGTGCTGTGCAAGGTATGAAGCAAGTTTCGGCAGTGAGCGCACCACCAGCCACCATCGGATGCAGGAAGCAGCACGAAGCAGGAACTAGAAGACAGGAGCGAACAAGTCCATACATCATTTTGTGGAGGAAGAAAAGCAAGCACCGGGGAGGCACTGGTCTAGTCCCGTACTTCAAAACGGAGCAGCTATTTCCTTAAGCAGCGATCAAGCATACGTGGACGTGCCCACTATAGGCTGCTAGATATACAGGTACAAGTGCACATACTATATATGCACAAAACCTCTTATTCATCGGGGAAAATATAAAAGGCTACACGACACTATAATATAACTCTAAATATCCCGTATGCCCTGCTTTTCTTGTAGTGAAGTATGTGGATGGAAGTAGATGCAAGGCACGTTTCCGCCAACACTATCAACTTATCAACACCAACTAGCTAGTGCATAAAGTTATACTCCCTCCGTTTCTGAATGTAAGGCGTATAGTGTTTTGCACGAATATTAAGATGTGTGAATTTTATCTACGGTGGACTCATTTTACTTGGAACTTTTTTGGAGAAGGAGTCCCCAAAAATCGCAAATTGAAAACAATCCTTTAAATATCTCCATTATAGATTGAAACTCATTTTTTCATTTGTGTAAAATTATCCATAAATCGCAATACATCCTATATTTTGGAATTTTCCTCAAAAAACTATACGGCTTACATTACGAAACGGACGGAGTATTAATTAACAATATATCTACCACGGGTCACCAGCATTCATCATACGAATTAAAATGCTTCGCCGAGCCTCCCTTATTTTTCTGTATATATACTGCCTTATCCTCGGTTCCACCACAACCGCATGTTCCGTACTCTGCCCTTTGCTATATTTTAACATGCTTGTAGTACTAGCTTACTACATCAAGTAATTAAGTAGTGGCCACATCAAAAACAGAGATAGTAGAAGAGAGAAGAACCAGAGAGATGGAAGATCATGTGGGAACAAGAGGCGCCGGGAACATAGATAGAACAAGCTGCTCTTCAAAGACATGAACCACTTGAGCTGTAAGTACTGGCCTGCAGAGTGAGGGCCTTTCGGAAGCCTTCCGCTCCCCCTGATTTTTTGGCAAATTTGACGAATTTGACCCTTTTTCGAAATCAATTCACGAAATAGACCCAAATTCAAAACATTTCACGATCTGACCCTTTCTCACGACGCCCGGCTCCGGGGCGCCGTGCTAGACTGCATGACGCCTTGGTCAAGGGCGCCGTAGACCGTGCCACGTCGGATCAGCTGGACCCACATCTTGTAAGTTCGGCGCCCCAGACCAAGGCGCCGTGATGCTCACCACGGCGCCCCCAGCCAGGGTGCCGTACCCTGACTTAGGGTTAGGTCTCGCGCCCGTGGATCGGATCGGCATAATCCTCAATCGCCGCCGCCGCTGTCTTTGTCGTCATGCTCCCCGTCTCTCTGGTCGCCTCCGCCCGCTCTGTCTCTGTCGCCGTCCTCCCCGTCTCTCTGGTCACCGTGGTCGCCATGGGGGTCTTGTGACAGGCTGCCGCCATAGCCGCCGTCGCTGCTCCTCCCTTTGCTCACCATGCTCGCGGTGGAGGTCGGGTGACGGGCGGCCACCGCTCAGACTGCCGCCATCGCCGCTCTTACCTCTGGTCGCCGTGGTCGCCTTATTCCTCCCCCCTCTGGTCGCCGGGGCCGCTGGTTCTGCCTCCGCTGCCGTTGTCTCCTCCCTCTGTTGAAGGTGAGTTCTGCCTCCGCTCGTTTTTTAGGTCTTACAAATATTGTTTGTATGATGCATGTCGATTTAGATAGATAAAACTGTTGTGTCCATTTAGATAGGAAAATGTTGGTAATGAAACTAGCAATTTTGTAGACCGTGTGGCTAGTGGTATATTTGTGTGTGACAAGTGACATATTTGTACAAGATATTGGATTTGTGTAGTACTAGATTAATTTGTGTCATGTAAGGTAATTGTAGCTTAGTTGACATATATCAATCTTGTTGTGTAGCAGTTCACATGGTAGTAGCTTTTGTCGATGGTAGTAGCTTATTTTTGTGTACATGGCAGTAGGTTCTGTCCATGGCAGTAGCTTATTTTTGTACATGGAACTAGATATTGTGGTACTATAGTTGTTAATTTTTTTAGTGCAGTAGCTTATTTGTGAAGATGGAACTAGATAACAGTAGCAATTTTTTTAAGTACAGTAGCTTAAGATATTGATATATGACAATGCATCTATATTTCTCTATTTCTTTTGCAGGATGTCGGGTATTCTCTTCTACAAGATGCATATGACAAGGAGCACCGTGCCTATGCTCTGGCGGAGCAAGAAGTGCTTTACCCCCACTTGCACTTGCGGAACTCCCGAGTTGACGGTCCGGTGGGTGCCAAGCACCCGAAGATGCAGTATGATGAGAGATACACGAAGTACATCCGGAAGACCGGGCTTCTCCCTTTGGTACAGATCGTTTCTCGTGGGATGCCGAAGATGAACCCGTGTGCTCTCACCGCATTGGTTGACCGGTGGCGTCCCGAGACACATACCTTTCACTTGCCGTGCGGGGAGATGACGGTCACTTTGCAGGATGTTGCAATGATCCTGGCACTTCCCATCGCTGGAGATCCCGTGTGCCGGAGCACCGAATCTGCTGGATGGGTAGAGATTATGACTAGCTTACTCGGAAGGCGCCGGAGCCGAAGAAAGGTGTAGCTGCGGGTGCCTCCTTTTCTTGGATAGCTGAGAATTTTGCAGTGTGCCCACCTGAGTTGGACGAGGATTCTGAAGGGGTTCAGCAGCATGCCCGGGCCTACATATGGTACGTTGTCAGCCGTGTTCTATTTGCGGACAGCAGTGGGAGGAACGCCCCTTTTATGTGGCTTCAGTTGTTTGCTGTTTGGGATTACAAATGGAGTTGGGGTACGGCCACACTAGCTTATTTGTATCGACATGTAAACTAACGTGCATAGTTTCTTTACGGTATTGCATTCTTAGCAGAATTACATTGTATCTAATTGTACCTCATCATCTTTTGTGTGCAGTTGGACGAGGCGTGTCGTAGGGGTGGCAAAGTGAGTAGAAGTGGCAAAGTGGGAGAATGCAATATCGGTGGTTGTATGTTGCTCTTATCCATCTGGAGTTGGGAGCATTTGCCTGTAGGGAGACCACCTAACGATGACAAGTATGGCGAATGGCACGATCACGACGATGAGCACCGTTGGCCTACAATGGTCTATGCTTGGGACCATGTTACCCGTGATTTCGGAGCCTCACAAAAATGTACATCCACTACATCCAAGAGTTGGATACATTGAAGGCTGAATATGTAAGATCATTTATCTTTCTAACATGGGTCCTTTTGCTTTTGACTATCTGTAAGTAGCCTGCTAATTTAGATATTTGCACAGGTGATCTGGGAGCCATATGGACCGCCCGGTCAGATAGGCGCAAGCGAATGTAGGTTCGCTTTGAACCCGGCGTGTCTAGCGGAACAACATCTTTGGCATATGGTTTGCCCGTTGATTTGTTTCTATGCAGTCGAGTGGCACCTACCAAACCGGGTTATGAGACAATTTGGATTTTATCAGACTACTCCGCCAGAATATATCGACACAAGTCTGGAGCTGCATGGGTAAGTGCTTTGTATTGCTTACTCCATCGTTTTGCAGTTGTTTTAGTGTTTAGTACTAACATGTATGGATTTTGACATGTAGGATGGACAAACAGAGGACGAAAGGTGAAAAGAATTGGCCAAAGAAGCATATGAGCCACATCAACGTGTTCAAGGACATGGTTGCTAGACGTGAGCATGACAGAGAGCATGGGCGTCTCCCTGTCCCAACACTCCATGATGATAGAGCATTCAACGAGTATCTTGCCTGGCTTAAGGCAAATACTCGTCTTAAGCTCAATGCTTCGGCTTTTCGTAGCGAGGACATCTTGGCTGCAGCCAATCCCCCCTTCACCACTTAGCCAATCTGGAGTACAACAAGCTCGTCCGGCAGGGTAGACATCAAGACCTAGCTCCGGTGATCAACTTTGTGGTAAGTTATTGCTTCTATACCTTTGATATACCTATATTGCTTTGTTGGTATCTACGGGCATGAATGTTTACCTAATTGACAGCAAACCGAGATGTCTAATCATGTGAACGAGGCCGGGCATGCACTCCGGCACCCTCCGGGTCATAGAGATTCATACGAGGCACTTAGAGCTTTCGCTGAGGTAGGACATGCAATAATTCCACATTGTCCTTTTATATTATGCATTCTCAAAATTTTGACTCCACTTTTTGTTATCTTATAGCACACCAAGGCTTGGGCACGTGGCTTAGCCGCTCTTCTCGGTTGTCGTACCGACGACACCATTGTTACACGGTCGGGCTCCTCATCAAGTGGTGGACGTGCCTCACGGGGCAGCCTTGGCGCTTCGTCTAGCCGTCCCCGATGCGCGGATGAGGAAGAAGATGAGGATGCAGAGGATGAGGAAGATCGAGAGGCTGCAGCGGATGAGGAAGAAGATGAGGATGCAGAGGATGAGGAGGAAGATCGAGAGGAGGTCAACGCTTCGCAGTTTCCCGATGCGCCTCCGTCTAGCCAGCCCACTCCTCGTAGTTTCGGTTTGAAGGATAGAGACCTACCAAGAAGAGAGGAAATATTTACTCCCGCTATGTATGAAGATCAAGGGAAGAGGAGGAAGCTGACCGTTAGGAAGAAGAAGAAGACGAAGAACTGAAGTGAAATGTCCAGTAGCATGTCCAGTAGCATGTCGCATGAACTTGTCCAGTAGTATGAACTTGTTAGATGAACTTGCATGTACTTTCTTGAAGTTATGAACTTGTCCAGTAGTATGAACTTGTTAGAAGAACTTGTCCAGTAGTATGATGAATTTTCTTGAAGTTATCCGTGTCTTATCTGTTTCGTTGAACTTGTTTATTTCTGTTCTGGGATTTTCCAGAAATTTGGTATGATGAATTTGCAGAATTTTTACTGGACAAACAAACCAAACTGCTGGCTCCAGAACCTGGTATTTTGGTCTGGCAGTGCCCAGAAGCACGGCGCCCTACACAGGGGCGCCGTACATGAAAGCACAACGCCCTACCATGGGGCGCCGTGCACATGACTATGGCGCCCCGCCCCAGGGCGCCGTGTCGACCTACTTTATCCCCAGCTCGCATCCACAGATGAGCCATCCTCGTTCTCGTTCTCCTTCTCCTGACGAACAGAGAGCGCCGCCCTCATCCCTGGACTTGATCTTCGCCCCTGGCCTCAAATCCCGTCCTTGTCTCCTGATTTAAGCCCCCTGCAGTTTCTCAAGGTATGCACTCTTTTCCCCCTCTTCTTATGTGTTAATTCGTTCGCACTTGTTCAAATTGGGGAAACCCTAGAAGTATGATTTGGTTCAAATTGGCTAAAATTGGGTAACCCTAGTGCAATGGCCGCTTCCCAACCGAACAAGGCAACAAAGAAGTGGGAGGAGGACAAAGAAGATGAAGGTGATAGGTTGGGGTGGTGGGAGCAAGCTGCGAGGAAGGTGAGAGAGAAGGAGGCTGCCGAGGCGAGGAGGAAGAAAGAAGAGGAGGAAGTAGTTAAGAGAAAGGAAAATGAAAAGATGGGTCGTGAGTATCGAGCATATGAGAAGAGGCTCGAGGATGAAAGGTTAGCGAGACAGAAAGAAGCTCAACATTTGTTCGAAGAGAGATGGCGCAAGTCACGTCGTGTGGAGAAAGCAAGGAGAGAGATGGAGAAGAAGCAATTCAACGAGAAGGTGCTTCGTGAGGCTCGTCGTGCAAGGGAGAAGGAAGAGGAAGAAGAACATGAAAGGAAGAGGAAGGGGAAGCGACCTTGCTCAAGCCTTTGAATGTTACGAACTTTGCTTTGTACTCCATTATGTCGAACTTTGAACTATGCCTCGCATTTGTACCCTCGTGAACCTTGTATCCTAGTGAACCTTCTTTATTTCAATTTGTATCCACGTGGACCTTCAAGTTTGTATCCTCGTGAGCCCTACTATGGGGAAATTTGTGTCATGATTTGATGCAATTTGTATGCACGTGAACCTTCTAATTTGATGCAATTTATGCAATTTGTGTCATGTCTTCTTGTTGTTTGTCAATTAGCTCTCTCTTTTTTAGGGAAATTGATGTCTAAATTTTTTGTAGGACAATGGGAAGAACGCATGCTTCTAGCAATGCAAGTGGGAAGCGTGCGGCCAATTCTTCTAGTCCGTCGAACATCCCTCCGAAAAAGGCAAAACCTCTTCAAGGAAAGGCAAAGGTTAACGATCTCATCACCATGGGTCAGAAAGAATGGATTGAGACGAGAATGAAGGTGGATCCCTACATGTCGGGAAGACAGAAAGTTGGTGATAGGCGTTTTTGGAGTAGACAACAAGCTGACATATATAATGTTGTTATTGAAAAGAAGAGCAAGGAGGTTGTGGAACATAAGTATGTGGACTTTGAGTACATTCAGGAAAATGAGTCTGTGTTTGCCAATGTGAAGGGCCTATGTGAGAGAATGGGTGTTGACAAGATCATGAAATTCAAACAAGATTACAATGTGGAGGTTGTGAAACAGTTTTACACAACCGTTTTCTTTGTGGAGGACAAGGCGAAAACATTGAAGTGGATGACCGGCAACGACATGTTTAGTGCCCCTTTCATCGACTTTGTGAAGGCCATGAAATATGAACAACAATATGAGGCTGGAAAGGGAATTCAATGTTACGGGAAAGGTGTTCGCCAAGCAAAAACTGCCTCAAGAGTATGTATCCAAAAAGCTACCGAAAGATTGGTAATATTGTTGGGTTGAGGGAAAAATACTATTACTTCATGAAGCTTCTCAATGTCACCATTTGTGCAAAGGCCGGCGACTTTGGAAAAGTTCGCGGTCATGTGATCCAACTATTGTACCAAGCGCGCCATCATGATGGTGAGATTGATGTGATGCAATGGATGTACGAGACTATGCGACAGGTTGTCATAAACCGCCGATCTCTATGCTATGGACCCTACATCTACGCCTTCATCAAGTATGTGAAGGACCAACCTGTATACAAAAAGACACCACTCCTTATGGATTTGTTTCCGGAAACTGTTGCTCATCGTCCGTACCAACCTTTGGTTAAGCGCAAGGAGTCCACCGCCAACTCCTCATCAAGGAATGTTGGAATGGGTGCATCATCCACTAGGGGAGAAGGTAGTACGAGCGGGCTACTCAACTATTTCACTAACTTATGGTCCATGTGCAAAGCAACGAATGTGCGGAGCCATAAGATGCATGCTCTACAAAAGAAGCATTTACGGGAGTTTCGATGACCGTACGCAACGTGGCTTCAACAATGTTCCATTTGATTCAATGGGCTACCTTTCAGCAAGTGACGTCGACGATTTCGAGATGCCGCCTCTCAAAGAAGATGACTTCAATGGTTTCGTTGGTATTCCACCGCCCTTTGGTAGGGGAGATGATGATGAAGATCAAGACGAGGTGAGATGTCCGACGCCAGTTCGGACTAGTTTGAGTTAGAGACAATCATGTGTCCTTTTATTCGTGTAATGATAGAGACAATCCTATGTCGTTTGATTTGTGTAATGGTAGAGACAATCCTATGTCCTTTTGGTATAGAATTATTTCCTTTTAAATTTTCTGTTTTTGAAATGTCTGAAATGCGCACACGAAATCTGGTAATAATCTGGGCCAGCAAAACCTGTGATTTCTGCGAGCATGGCGCCCTATGCTGCGGCGCCGTGCTAGATAACACGGCGCCCCATGTCAGGGCGCCGTGATTTCAGCTCCGGGTCTAGCTCCGCGCGCCCTCAGTTTCTCCACGGATGTTACCCGGAATTGGTGCAGAAATCTGGAGACCACAACGCCCCGGCCCAGGGCGCCGTCCTCATAAGTACGACGCCCCCGTCCAAGGCGCCATACTATCGTATCCGGGGAAACCTCCGCGTGCTCTCTGTTTCACCTCGGATATTTCCCGGGGGTAGCGCAGAGCTCCGGGCGCCCAGAAGCACGGCGCCCTATCTCGGGGCGTCGTACTATAGAACACAACGCCCCCACACAGGGATCGTGTGTTCAGTTTTCAGAAAACTTAAGAAGTCATACGTTTGTTGGAAATGTGCACAGAAAATTATCAGCAAACAAATGTGCACAGAAAATTACGACATACATAGGACTTGTTCGTGACATACATCAGTAGGCCATAAGGGCGAGTACACATTTAGGACATACATAGGACTTGTTCGGATAGTTTCTAGGTTCGCTACAATTTTCGGACGAATAGAATGTTGAATGTTCTAACATTCTATTGAGTCCAACGGGGATACTTGCCCTTGCGCTTCGCCGGGTCTTCTTCCTCTTGTTCCTCCTCTCGTGCACGGCGAGCCCTCTCATGGCGTCTATCATCTTCTTCATTCCCCGCCCTTGCACCTTGTTCCGCCTCCCAAGCCAATCTTGCAACAAGAGCCTTTTCAGTCTTTTTATGCCTCTCCTTCTCGCGAAGCTTCTTTTCCTTCTCAGCCTGCATTGCGTCCCTCTCAGCTTGCTCCATCACCTTTTTGGCCCGCTCCTCCTCACGATCTTTCTCCCAGAATCGCTCCCACGATTTGTTGACCATATTTGTGACCTCGCTCTTGTAGAGCCTGCTTTGCTCGGAGTCTATCCACCGGTAGTACTTGCAAATAGGCGGAGGCGACTACAAACACGATAATGAGTTAGAATTTGAAAACAATAGAGGTTAGTTATTTGTAAGAGGAGACATGTACCCGCGGGCGCTCCATATTTACTGGAGCCTTCCGCTTGCTTTTTGTTGACTTTGGCTTGCTTTTTATTGGCTTGGGCTTGTCCCAAGCATAGTTGGGACACATCCAAAATATCCGACCTCTCGTCTCGTCCCAATCACTGGATTGCTTCATCTTGCAAATGTCACCGCACCAACACTTCGGTGCCTCATGCCCTCCGGTAGTGTCAACGCTGTGCTGCCATGCCATCGGCTTCGCATCCAGATCAGAACAGTCCATGCCTACAAATTGCAAGTTCAAACTTAGTTGGGAGAAAAAAAGGACATTACTTTCAAATAAGTAAATCAACTGAAAAGTAATTGAAAGTAGTAGATGCAAGTTATTACCTTGTTTACGCCCTACCTCTACCCCTAAAACCACCTCTACGATTTGGTGGAAATCCTAACCAATATGGCATGCCCGCACGTCGGTAACCACCACTTGGTACACCAGTTGGTATGTCACCACCATGCCCGCTCTCATTGCCAGTTGGTATGTCACCACCATGCCCGCTCTCATTGCCAGTTGGTATGCCACGACCATGCCCGCTTACATTGCCAACATTTGGTATGCCAAGACCATGCCCGCGTACATTGCCAACATTTGGTATGCACCTTTGTAGCCAGATTAGGGAATAGAGCAAGACCTTCATAAACCGGCCAAACCGATGGGTCTAGAAAGGGTTCGAACCTCGATGCCCAAGTGGCCTTAACAGCCTAAATACTATGCTCGTGCATCCTAATATTACTTGACATTTCGTAGCCCACTTTCCTAAATCGTCCCGCCGCCAACATGTGTGAGCAAGGGAGATGGTAAACGGTTGGTCTCGCGCATGAACACTCGCCTTGTGTCAAATAAATCTTGAACGAGCAACCTCCATATTGGACACCACCTCGAGTGATTCCTCGAGGCTCGTGGACTTCATAAACCAACTCTGTGTTTTCAAATTCTTGTACCTCAAGCGTGTCAGCCTTCCTTTTCTGATATACCATCCACTTGTCGATCTTCGGTGGATAGTCATATTTCTTGTTTCTTTTGTTATCCCCAGCTATTAGCTTAGCCGTGACCTCACTCCATTGCAAGAAGTATTCATTTGACTTTATGAAGGTATATTCGAGAATTGCAGACACTGGCAACGCACGCACACCCTTCAGAACTTTGTTGAAACATTCGGCCATGTTGCTTGTCATGTCACCATACCTCATGCCTTGAGAGTCATAGGCACGTGACCACTTGTTTCTATCCTGGAAGTTCCTAGTTAGGAACTCTTTACCCCCGGGGGTTGTAAGACGAAATATTTTGTCATACAATTTCTTGAAATGACGAGCGGTGAAGGCTAGACAACAATCTTTCAGCTCATCAGATAATTCCTTACTTCCACATGCCCTGTAGAAGTTTGAGACAAAATGTCGCATGCACCAACGATGGTGCACACGACCATATCCTGGAATTTCTATCTCCACTGCATTTAGTATCCCTTGGTGGCGGTCCGAGATGATGCAAATCTCTTTTTCTGGTCCAACAACCTTGGTCCTCACTAGACCTAGGAACCACTCCCAGTTGTCATTGTTCTCCGCGGACACCAAAGCAAATGCCAAAGGCACCAATCTATCCCCACCGTCATGCGCTATAGCGACCATGATGCAGCCCCTGAACTTGCCGGTGAGGAATGTCCCATCCACAGACAAAACCGGTCTACAATGTTGAAATGCCTTGATGCATGGCTCGAATGTCCAGAATGCACGCCCAAAAACCCGGACGATTTGACCTTCATATGTCCTAGTTTGCGTGCCTTTCGGCTCAACCACATAATACATTCCTCGGTTTGTTGCCGCCATGGCTCCCAACACCATGCCAATGCGGTTGTAAGACTCTTCCCAATCACCATACAATATCCTGAAGGCGGCTTGCTTGGCCTTCCATGCCTTCCCATACTTTATCGTGTAATGGAATAGCTTGTTCACATACTCTATCACGGCCTTAATAGGTTCCGTCGGTAAGATTTTCACACTACCCGTAATTTTGTGAGCGATGAACTCCGAGGTCAGTTGACGGTGATCGTTTTTTACTTTTTCCTTGTCTACATCCTTGCCACCACATGTGTGCGTAAACACACTAGTTGTAATCTTCCATTGGTCCCCTCCTTTGATTGGTCTTGCACGGACAATCCATGGACATTTAGTGAAGTCCTCACATCTAACCGTGTACCGAACCTTCATGTTTGAGTGCCTAACAACAAATGGTCGATGGTGCTTCACCGCATACTCCTTAAGCCAAGTTTGTAGTTCTTCGAAGCATTGGAATATGGTTCCTTTGCTAACCCCGTGAATGTGTAGGTCAATATCTTTTTGAGAATATGGCCTTGGGCCTAGTATTTTTGTTGTGCCACCATCAACAATAGCCTCATCCGCGAGGCTTAGATCACGAAACAGCGATGTCCGATGATCCCGGCCATATGCGCTCATAAATGCTTTGGCTTCCTTAGCCGTCAACCCGTCCTCGTCAATCTCTTCATCCAGGCCTTCGTCATCGGAGTTCAATGCATAAGCTCGACCATATGGAATAGTCGGATCCATGTTGACGGGGTTATACCCTTCGGGTCCCCTATTATTGGTATATCTGGTGCAGCCCAGACGAAGGCCCACCTGGCGGCCCAGCAATTACTTCAAGCACAAGTCAAGGACTCCAAGACGTAACCTACTAGAACTCTTGTAAACCCCACCTGGCTCCCTTTATAAAGCCAGGCAGGGGCACCCCCATAGAAGGACACGGCACAACTAGACAGACAACAGGCATACACGCCATAGCATAGACATAGAGACATCACGTCTCATCACCGCAATCGCCATTACGGCCACCATGTAACCTCATATATCATCATAATCAGACAAGCAAGAGTAGGTCTTTACCTCACAATGAGGGGCCGAACCTGGGTAAATCCTTGCTTGTCAGCCGTCCGATACTACCAGCGCGCACATCTTCTCCCTCTAAATCTACCTGGGGTACTCGACCCTGGTATTGACGTGGGCACGCCACGTCAATTGGCGCCGTCTGTGGGAAGAACGCGTGCTGGATCGCGATTTCGGCGGCTCCATCATATTCATCGGCAAAAATTCGTCGGCAAAATCTTCATCAGCAAAAGCGGCGACGTTCCGTACATAGCAGATCCAATCTGCGTCACATCGCAGGCGACGCGATCAAAATCATCATCAGCAAGCAGCCGGCGACTTCATCGGGTGGCAGCGGCGTCCCGTGCGCGCGGCCCTGCGATCCAATCTGGCGGCGATTTCCCGTTCATAAGCTCGCGCGTGACGGAGTTCCGTGCGAGGCTACGCATGATCAAATCTCATCGGCCAGCCAGCCGAATTAACCGGTGATATTCGAATCGCACATGCCCACGTCGGGTCCGCATCCAGCCAAGCGCATGGCCAAGAAGAGGAGCAACATGCATGAAGCGGCAGGGTCAATCCGATTGATCTGATCGGTAGTTGCATAAGGCCAGCTCAAACTAACTAGTACTCCTACTATTTGTTTGACTCAACACGCTGATCGAGGAAATCAATGCAAAAGAAAAAGAAGATGCATGCACAACCTCACGTACGAGCAGTGAAAAAGGAAAAAAGAGCGAGCAGCCAGCTCTGTCCAGCTCGGCGACTCGACAACTCGGGTGCCAACAAATTTCGACTCCCTCAATTTCTTCTACCCGCACGATAATCAGGTGATATTTTTCCAATCGATCCATATTTTAATGCAATTTTCACAATTTCCTACGAAACTCTTTTGCGGCTATATTACTACTTATACGCAGAGGCTACATGGATCATCATGCTACCCTGAGCTGCATGCGCACGCAGCCGAGGAACCGGCCAGCGCAAGGCCGGGCTGCCGACTGCAATTCAGCATCGACGAAACCGCGCATCAACTCCATCCACGCGGACTCGACAAACCGTCGACTGAAATAGACGAAGGGGCACGCCGGCATAACCACGTCTCCTAAGGAGCCATCTGCTTCGACTTTCACGATCGTCATTGATTCGCCTCGGGCGAATTTCAACAATCCAATCTACGTCAAACATCACAAACGGCAGCAGCCAGCACAAGCCTGAGGCGATCCAACTAGGCGGCGGGGCGTTCACGCCCTGGCAAGGGCACATGACGCGGCAGAACACGCGAGAGCACTCGCGAAGACAAAAAGCTGGTCGGAGCCCTTGAGTCTCGACTCCCGGCAAGATGGAATCAAGTACGGAGAAATCAAGGCAAAGATCAAAGCAAAAGCAAGCAGGGGCGGCACCAATCCGATCTAATCGGCTGCTGGCTCCAACTATTTAATTCACACGGTGATCAAGAGAAACACGCCACCGATCAAAAATAGAAGAAAAAGCAAACAGCAAGCAACGTGCATGGATTTTGCGGCCACAGTGCTAATCGCATGTCATCAAGGCAAATCAACCTGTACTAGACGATCAAAGCTGAAGACAAGAAGAAACAGTACCTACGCACGAGCGCTTTCCGGCCGGCCGACGCAACGGTCAGACGAGTCAGCGTACTACCTGACGACTTGGCGATGCTCGGCGGCACGGCGCATTGGCTTCGGTCGTGCACACCCGATGGACCGGTGAGTCGACAAATTGGAAGTGCGACCGGCAGCCTCTACAACAACAAAGCATCAACATCGATCGTACCAACACTGAAAGCAAACTTCGACTCACTCGACATCATCGACCACCACGGCGGCAATCAGCGTCGGTGGAATCGACACACAAAGCTCGCTCCCTGGAAGGGCACTATGTACCCTCGGGGGCTGGCACTCGACATCAACAATGACATAAGCTTCAACCACTCGTACCCGACAGACCGTCGACTCGGGAAGAGGATGGCATAAGCACACGTGCGCCCGAAGCTCGGGAGCTGGCGATTCAACGTCAACAACAATAACAACAGCAACAAGTTCATCGACTCGGGAACAAGGCGACACCCGTGAATTCCTCAACTCCACCACAAACCCTCGGGGGCTAGCGCTTCGACATCAAGAACAAAAAGCAACTTTACAGCTGCACCCGAAAGGCGATCCGAGTGCCTTCTTCGACTCTACTTCGCCGTCTCCGGACTGCCGCGTCGACACCCTATGCCTTCATCGACTCCGCCTCCGACGCTCGGGGCTGGCGCTTCGTCATCAACGACAAACAACGATACAGATTTCCGTCGCTCATGAACAGCTAAGTCAGCTCCATATTTTATATTTTATTTTTCAATTATAAACCTGCTCTGGTTGTATCCAACACTCGAAGGCTGGTGCTTCTCGACTCCGCCGCGTCGACTCCGGTCCGCCGCGTCGACCTCTTCGCCGCACAACTCCGCCGCGTCGACTCCGGTCCGCCGCGTCGACCTCGTCGCTGCACAACTCCGCCGCGTCGACTCTGGTCCGCCGCGTCGATTCCTTCCGGCAAAACACCGTGCACCTCTCGACCCTACACTCGGGGGCTACGCCGCGCAAAGCCCAAACTCGCAAAGCCTTGGCCGCACTCGAAGACTCGGGGGCTGCGCCGTGCAGGTTGGCTACTTCAAAAGCCTCAGCCGCACTCGACAATCAGGAGGGCACTCGCCATTGGCTCGAGTGTTGCGCACCCGACAAATGTCTATGCCAGCAGACGCAAAGATTGGAGAACTCAAAAGATACTCGACAAAAACAAAAGGAAGGCAAATTGAGGCTATGCCCAACTACAAATAGTTGCACATAGCCTCGGGGGCTACTTCCATCGGGAGCGCTGCCGCGCACCCGATAAAATACCGACAAAGACATCAAGTTACAGATTTCACAGTCGAATCTTACTCGACTCAGCTGCTTAGCTGCTCACATAAAGGCAAATTCACAGTCATAATCTCCCCGAGTTGCATCCGACGATCCTCGGAAGCTGCATGCATGGTGCATAGGTAAGACCCGCCGATCCGTCGAGCTGGGCCAGGGCCCGCTCCTACAGCGTTTGCCCTGCAACTTTCCGTGTCTGACGACATGAAGAAAATCCTGACGGACGCGTTAGGTCGCAAAGTTATGCTGCAGGTCGGCTCAGTAAGACCTCCGCGGCCTGAGTCGATCCTGACCAGCTTGTTCCGGGTTCGAATCTGGGGACTCGAGCTTGATGAAGGCTAGTAAGGTTTTGCCCAAAAGTGCAGTTAACTGGTCCCGATCCGTCGAGCGTACCAGGCCTACTATGCCATAATCCCTAGGCAAAATAAACAAAGCATTGGTCGACATGTTTTCCGACTCAGCATGCACGTTCGAGGCAATCTCGACTCCAAAGCAAAACATCAGTCGATGTGTTTCCGACTCAGCAGGCACAATCGAGACAATCTCGACTCAAAATATACATAGCAAAATGAGCAAAGAATCAGATGGTGAAATACACCTGCAAATGAGTCCCTGCCCGATTCTTCGAATCGACCAGGCACTCGGGGGCTACTCCCATCGGGAGCGCTGCCGCGCACCCGACGAATTACCAAGTCAAAAGCATCTGACAACGAAGCAACAACGTGAAGACTAAGCCCAAGTTGAGAACATCCTTGGACAGCTCAAAATTTTGTCGACTACTCCCATCGGGAGCGCACTCGCCGCCGGCTCGAGTGCTACGCGCACTCGCCGTTGGCTCGAGTGCTACGCAACGGATTTTTCAAAGTCGGGTTCTCTATAGCCCGCATGGATTTCTCAAAGTCGGGTTCTCTATAGCCCGCACAGATTTATTATTATCGGACTTATTATTATTGGATTTCTCAAAGTCGGTCTCTCTATAGATTGCATCGGATTTATTATTATCGGATTTATTATTATTGGATTTCTCAAATTCGGTCTCTCTATAGATCGCATCGGATTTATTATTATTGGATTTCATACACTGGATTTCTCATAAATGATTCAATTCACGAAGAATGGATAATACAGTCATCATATGGTCATCGACTACGCCTACTCGACATAATGTTTTGAGTCTCTGCCCGATTCTTCGAATCGACCAGACACTCGGGGGCTACTGACGGGGTTATACCCTTCGGGTCCCCTATTATTGGTATACCTGGTGCAGCCCAGACGAAGGCCCACCTGGCGGCCCAGCAATTACTTCAAGCACAAGTCAAGGACTCCAAGACGTAACCTACTAGAACTCTTGTAAACCCCACCTGGCTCCCTTTATAAAGCCAGGCAGGGGCACCCCCATAGAAGGACACGGCACAACTAGACAGACAACAGGCATACACGCCATAGCATAGACATAGAGACATCACGTCTCATCACCGCAATCGCCATTACGGCCACCATGTAACCTCATATATCATCATAATCAGACAAGCAGGAGTAGGTCTTTACCTCACAATGAGGGGCCGAACCTGGGTAAATCCTTGCTTGTCAGCCGTCCGATACTACCAGCGCGCACATCTTCTCCCTCTAAATCTACCTGGGGTACTCGACCCTGGTATTGCCGTGGGCACGCCACGTCACATGTCCTCTTCATAGCAATTGGCTTCAACATCTCCAATATCATGATTTTTAAGATAACCTTCCTCATCATCACCCTCGGCATCAGCACCTTCCGTTTCGTCAGCCGCAGTCTCATCATTCTCCTCCGTGTAGGTTGCCTCAGTGGAGGGTTGCCTCAGTGGAGGGTTGCTTAATGGAGGTTGGCTCAATGGAGGGTTGCTTAATGGAGGTTGGCTCAATGTAGGTTGGCTCATTGTGGTTTCATACCAATCCGGCTCATGGGGCTCATGTTGTTCTTCATGTTGAACCGGGCTACTAGGCCGATTCTAGTCAATGTGCAATTGAGTTCCAACCTTCTTCGTGGCAAATAACTCTAGACATTTGTCTTGTGAGGCAAAGACAACCTCCATATAAGCTTGCCAACGAATCTCAGAGTCGAGAGTCATCATCTTCCAACGAATGTAATGATCATACCAACATTGTATCTTCCTTTCAAATGAACTCCGTCATTTTGGTCCATCCAATTCAACTCACTACGGACCTTCTCCACAACATCGGCTAGGGTAGGACTAGGAGTGTCAAACACAATCACTTTCTCCTCCGTGTCAAGCTCATGTAAATCTCCTTTCGAAAAAGCCGCGAAGTCCACATGATGAACATTCACGATTCTCGACATCTAAATATAAAAAAGGCCATCAAAACGACGATTATATTACCGCGATTTCGAACTAGGCATACCACATCTAAAAACTATAGCATTACATTTTCTAGGGTTAGGGTTTGGCCTACAAAATCCCTAGCCATGGCATACAAATCATAACCCATTACCATGGCATATAAATCATAAAGCCTATGGCCCGAATATCAACACCGACCTAAAGATTTTGCTTCCCACAATCATTTTTAGGGTTTCCCCGAATTTGCACAATACAATCAAATGCCAAAATTTATATTGGCCAAAATTGAGGGGAACAAAGGAGTTTACCGTGGAGAATGCAGAGGACATGAATTGCACGGATAGATCCCTCCGATTCGGTGGGATTTGAGTGCAAATGGAGTGGGTCACGTGAGGGGGAGAGAGATAGAGCGTCGGGTTGGATCTGGAATAAAGAACTGGTGAGTGGAGGCCGGGGACGGGGGCTGTGCTTTTTAGGTGGCACGGCGCCTGGCTGGGGGCGCCGTGGTGAGCAGCACGGCGCCTTGGTCTGGGGCGCCGAACTTACAAGATGTGGGTCCAGCTGATCCGACGTGGCACGGTCTACGGCGCCCTTGACCAAGGCGTCGTGCAGTCTAGCACGGCGCCCCGGAGCCGGGCGTCGTGAGAAAGAGTCAGATCGTGAAATGTTTTAAATTTGGGTCCATTTCGTGAATTGATTTCGAAAAAGGGTCAAATTCGTCAAATATAAAAGGCTACACGACACTATAATATAACTCTAAATATCCCGTATGCCCTGCTTTTCTTGTAGTGAAGTATGTGGATGGAAGTAGATGCCAGGCACGTTTCCGCCAACACTATCAACTTATCAACACCAACTAGCTAGTGCATAAAGTTATACTCCCTCCGTTTCTGAATGTAAGGCGTATAGTGTTTTGCACGAATATTAAGATGTGTGAATTTTATCTACGGTGGACTCATTTTACTCTGGAATTTTTTTTGGAGAGAGGAGTCCCCAAAAATCGCAAATTGAAAACAATCCTTTAAATATCTCCATTATAGATTGAAACTCGTTTTTTCATTTGTGTAAAATTATCCATAAATCGCAATACATCATATATTTTGGAATTTTCCTCAAAAAACTATACGTCTTACATTACGAAACGGACGGAGTATTAATTAACAATATATCTACCAGGGTCACCAGCATTCATCATACGAATTAAAATGCTTCGCCGAGCCTCCCTTATTTTTCTGTATATATACTGCCTTATCCTCGGTTCCACCACAACCGCATGTTCCGCACTCTGCCCTTTGCTATATTTTAACATGCTTGTAGCACTAGCTTACTACATCAAGTAATTAAGTAGTGGCCACATCAAAAACAGAGATAGTAGAAGAGAGAAGAACCAGAGAGATGGAAGATCATGTGGGAACAAGAGGCGCCGGGAACATAGATAGAACAAGCTGCTCTTCAAAGACATGAACCACTTGAGCTGTAAGTACTGGCCTGCAGAGTGAGGGCCTTTCGGAAGCCTTCCGCTCCCCCTGATTTTCTCGATCCGCTCCTGCTGCGCGTGGAGTCTCTCTCCCGATCGATGGATGATGCGCAAGAGCGTACCATATCCCTCCCGTCGATCTGATTCCTGGGTAATTGGGCTGCCAGCCAATTGTATGTGGATGCAGCCTGGTAACATGAGCAGATTGCCTAGCTGAAATTGCTGGGCTACGGGCCCGTTAGTTAGCTGAAATTGCTTGGGTGAATTAGGAGTTTAGGACCAGTAGCAAAACATGTGCTGCTTCGGTTATTTTTTTCTGTCCGATTTTTTGTATACGGAAACTGGCGGCAGCGGCAGTTGAGTTCCTGGCGCCGGCGGTTTGCAGCTGCTGACCTGCCCAACTCGTGCGTCCCGCGAGATCCTGCCGGCGGGGGACTGCGAATCGGTGGCGAGCGGTCTCGTTTCGGTGGCACCCACTCGCTCGAGAACAACGGTTTGCAACTTTGCATAGGTATCTTCTTTGAGTTCGCTGGAGAACAACGATTTAGGTATCCCTATTGAGTTCTCTGACTAATCCTGCCACCCACGTGAAGGCAGCTCCCATTCAGAGGGGGATTCCAGCTCCAATGGATGTCGCAAAGCAGTGCTGGTGGTGCCGTGTGAAGGTGCATTATGCTCTTGCACTCCATGTAGATCTGATGCTTCAACTTCTAATAGTGTCTTCAGGTTGGAAAACAACTGTTGACGATTATATATGCCACAATCTTTAGAATTAGGTGCTTGTAAGAGCATCCTCGGTCGGGGTCCCAAATAAACCACACGAAAACAGCACCCGTCGAGCGCTATTGGGCTCCGACACATGTTGCCGCCGTATTCGGGACGCCTCTCCCAGCGGCGCCCCTAATATGACCGCTATTGGGCTCTGACACACACATGCTCCAATGTCGCGAAGCAACTTATATTCCCATGAAACTATAGGCTGATATAGGTATACATGTACATGTGTAGATAATATGCAGAAAGCCTCTTATTCATCGGGAAAATATAAAAGGCTACAGCCACGATTGGTTGGGCGTTTTTTAACTAAAAAGCGTGGAATTTTTCAGGGACCTGCTAAGGCCATTTGGAAAATACAGAGCGCAGCCGGATATTACACGTCTCCGGAATTCCTCCCGACGATCCAAGCGAGGCCTACACGACACTATAATACAGCTCTGTATATCCCTTGTGCCCAGCTATTCTTGTAGTGAAGTATTTGGATGGAAGTACACATTTCCGCCAATACTGACAACTTATAAACACCAACTGGCTAGTGAATAAAGTTATATTGATTAGCAACATATCTACCACGAGTCACCATTATTCATCACAGGAATTAAAATGCTTTGCCAAACCTCCCTTGTTTTTCTGTATATATACAAGCTACCTTATCTTCGGTTTCACCACAACCCGCACTTTGCCCTTTGCTAGTATATTTTAACATGCTAGTAGAACTAGCTTACTACATCAAGTACTTAAGTAGTGGCCACATGAAAACAGGGAGAATAGAAGAGAGAAGAACCACGGAGATGGAAGATGTGGGAACAAGAGGCACCGGGAACATAGATAGAACGTGCTGCTCCCCTCAGACATGAACCACTCCGGCTGGAAGTACTCGCCTGTAATGTGAGGGACGTTCGGAATCCCTCGTCTCCCCCTGATACTATCGATCCGCTCCTGGCGAACCTAGAGTCTCTCCCCCGATGGATGGATGAAGCGCAAGAGGGTACCACACCCCTCCCGTCACTCTTCTTCGTGGGTAGTCGGCCTGCCAGCCCATTGTATGTGGATGCAGCCTGGTAACATGAGCAGATTGGTTTGCTGAAATTGCTGGGCTACGGGCCTGTTAGTTAGCTTCTTTTTTTTTTTGAAATTTTCCACCACATATATTAGGTCAGCAAGCCGCCTCATTAAAAACCTTACCAGTCCTCTGAGGTACCCTGGCAAGGAAAAGAGTGAGTAAGAAACTTGCCGCCTCGAGATCAACCAATTACATCATTACATCGTTTAAGAGTTTGTCTAAGAGAAACCTAGGGGGCTCATCGTCCCAATTACACGATACTTTGTTAGAAAAGCAAACTCTAGCAATATCATGAGCCACCTCATTAGCCTCCCTCCTGAAATGACTAAAAGAAACGTTTCCAATAATCCAGCCGTGGAGAAAATGTCAACATAAACAGCTGTGGCTTCATTCCAAATCCTCTCCTCACCGGTGCACATTTGTATCACTTCCGTATTATCGTTTCAACTTCGATTCTGCTATACCCCAAGTTGTTTGCGAGTTGTAGACCATGTAGACCAGCGAAAGCTTCAGCCACTACCGCGGAAGGAACATGCGGTATGAATGTTGATGCCGCAGCCACATAGACACCCCGGCAATTCCTCAAGATTGCACCTGTAGCTCCAAATCGGTCCTCTGCTGCAAAGGAAGCGTCAACATTTAGCTTTAGATAGCTCGCACGTGGCTTTACCCATGATTTATTCAAAGATGTAGCATCTCCACATCGTCCCACAGCTGAATTAGCAACAATGGCCAAGATCGACGTGACACAGTTTCTCACAGGGGGAACGGACTCCCCATGCGTACGCCTACGGTTCATCCACCAAATATACCATGCACCCACGGCGACAGTTTCTTGAATTTTCACCTTTTCGTACCCAGAGACTAGAGCTGAAGGTGACTTGAGTATTTCCTGGAATACCACCGAGCCAGATCTGCCATCTCTAATCTCAGAGTTAATAAAATTTTCAAGCCCCAATGTTCTCCAGATTACCAAAGCGTCTGTGCATTTGAACACCATGTGCATTACATCCTCTGCCTCCAGATTACAAATAGGACATGTCCCATCCGTGCCAATATGGCGGCTGAAGAGAATATTTTTGAGTGGAACAATGCCATGTAAAATCCTCCAAAAGAAAATTTTCACCTTTGCTGGGACCTTTAGTTTCCACAGATTTTTCCATGTTGGGTTGTCAACTGATGTACCTTGTATGATAGATCTACAGGTTACACCATTAAATTGATGCCTCCATTCTGTATGATATGCAGATCTAACAGAAAACCGACCCGACCTGGTATAATGCCAACCGACAAAGTCTTCAAACACATCCATATTCACAGGGATTTCCAATATTCGATCGACATCAATAGGGTTAAAGATGGACTGGATGAGCTCCTGATCCCATGAACCAGTAGATGGATCCAATAGCTCCGAGAAACTATTTAGAATGCAACTTCCTCTTGGGTAATGATTTTCTTGTCTGGGCTATTAGGAACCCACGGATCTCTCCAGATATTCACCGAATTTCCATTACCTATCCTCCAAATGCACCCCCTTTTGAAGGTTTGAATACCAGCCACAATACTTTGCCACGTAAAAGATGAACCTGCTTTTGGCCCTGCTTGGAGGATATCACCATTAGGGAAATATTTTGCTTTCAAAACTCTGGCACAAAGGGAGGTCGGTTCATCAATTAGTCTCCACACTTGCTTTGCAAGCATAGCCAGATTAAAGGAGTGAAGGTCCCTAAACCCATGCCTCCATCTTTCTTTGGGAAACATAATTTCCACCACGCATACCAGTGCATTTTCTTCCCCTGATCATCATCGCCCCACCAAAATTGAGCAATGAGGTCCATGATCTTTTTGCACACATTCTTTGGAAGGAGGAAAACCGACATGGCATACACTGGGATTGCCTGAATAATAGCCTTCAAAAGGATCTCTTTTCCCCTATAGACAATTGTTTTTCTTTCCAACCTTTTATTCTCTCAAGAATTCTCTCCACAAAGTGTAAGAAACAGTCACTCCTGTCAGCTCCAACAATCGCAGGAAGTCCCAAGTACTTATCTGAAATAGCTTCTGTATTGATTTGAAGAGTGTTGCAAATATTCTCCTTAACATCCACATGTGTTCGGGCTGAAGAATATACTAGATTTGGCCACACTTATCATCTGTCCCGAGTTTGCACAATAAGAGTCAAGCACTTGCTGCAACGAGATTGCATTATTCAAATCTGCCTTTAGGAGAATTAAGGAATCGTCAGCAAATAACAGGTGTGAAACCGACGGTGCATTTCTGCACACCTTAACTCCTTCTATGCCACCAATCTCCTCAGCGTGAAGCAAAGCACTTGATAATCCTTCTGCACATAAAAGAAACAGATAAGGGGATAGGGGATCCCCCTGGCGAATCCCTCTGGTTGGAATAAACTTTTCTGTCAATTGAGAGTTAAATCTGACAGAATAAGAAACCGAGGTAACACAGGCCATCACTAAATCCACCCAGCTTACATCAAAACCAAGCCGAATCATCATTTTCCTCAAAAAGTTCCATTCAACTCGATCATATGCTTTATGCATGTCAATTTGACTGCACACAAGCCAGTTTTACCTTTTTTTATTTTTGATCTTATGAACACATTCGTATGCCACCAGGACATTATCAGTAATGAGCCTACCCGGCACAAAGGCACTCTGAGTAGGCGAGATAATCTCTGGTAAAATCACCTTCAATCTCGCAGCAAGCATCTTAGATATAATCTTATACACAACATTGCAAAGGAAATAGGTCTAAATTGAGATACCTCTTCAGGATTTTCCACCTTTGGAATCAACACCACAACCGTTTCATTCCAGCGGCTGGGATAGATTTTGCATTAATTGCTTGCAGCACTGCCTGTGTAATATCATTGCCAACCAAGTGCCAATTTTTTTTTGAAGAACAAAGCATGCAGACCATCCGGACCAGGAGCCTTGAGGTCTCCAATACTAAAAATCGCCTTTCTCACATCAACATCAGTAAACGGCGCAAGTAGCGCAGCATTCATGTCATCTGTTACCTTTGGAATAATTTTTTCGAGGAAAGCAGGGTCAGTGATATTATTTTCGTGGTAAACAGATGAGCAAAGTAATCAAGAATAATTGGATTAAGAGCATCAGAGCCTTCAACGAAATCTCCTTCGGCATTCTTCAGCTTTTTAATAAAATTCCTCTTTTTACGTGTGTTGCAAAGCTGTGGAAAAAGGACGTGTTCTTGTCCCCATTTTGCAGCCAATTAGCACGCGATCGCTGGCTCCATTTAATCTCCTCTTGTTCTAGGAGTTTTTCAATGAGCTGAGCTAGCTCATATTTTTTCACTTCATTTTCTGGACTTAACGGGCCACGCATCACCGCCTCCAGCTCCCGCTGAGCCTTGCGAAGGCGTTGCTTGGGCTTTTTAGCACACGACTGTCCCATGCATGCAGCCCGCATGCATGGCCTTCAATCTATCCAGTACGTCGATCGGACCGTGCTCAGAAGCAGCAGCAGTCCATTGGTCTTTAACCACATCACTAAAACCCTCCTCCTTGAACCATTTTGCTTCAAAGCTCTGAATTCTTCCTCTCGGAGCCCCTGAATAAGCAGCGTAAAACTCAGTGTCCATCATAAGAGGACGATGATCCGAGTGGTTGTATTCAAGGTACACAACAGCAGCCCGTGGCTGCATTTGTCTCCAGCTATCATTCGCAAGTCCTCTATCCAGACGTTCCCTCATTGCCCCTCTATGCCAAGTAAAGGGATCCCCAATAAAGCCCACATCATCGAGACCACACATGTCAATGGCATCATGAAAAGCTTTTGTAAAACGTTCTGGCCTGGCATTCCCGCCCTCCTTCTCATGCGAGTAAAGGATCTCATTAAGATCACCCATACTAACCAAGGGAGGGTATTCTGCTGATGGATCGACCGCAGTCTGTCCCAAGTCTTGTATTTTTCAGTCCATTTGAACTCTCCATACATGCCAGTAAACCTCCAGATTTTGTTTTGTTCCTCCTCAATTTTACATCGATATAATTTGGACAAGCATAGATCTGGTGGAGTTTATTTCAGCCTTCCACCACATCAAGATTCCTCCACGTCTACCATCACTAGCCTGAATTATAGCAAAATCCATTTTAATCCTTTTACGAAGACACTCTGCCGGATAACGATCAAGGTGGGTCTCCGACAAAAACACCACATCAGGATTATAGCGCCTCAGGACATCCAGAAGCGCTCGAACTGCCGCATCATTCCCAGTCCACGGCAGTTCCAAGATAAGAGTTTCATTGCGCCCGGACGGGCTCCTCTCGGGAACCCGCCGATCCTAGTGAAGAGGAGTTAGCTCCACCTTCAAGTTTTTGCAGTGTTGAGTCATCATCCATCTCATCATCTGGGTCTGCTGCAAGTTCAGTCCCATCTCCTTCATTCCCTGTCCTGCCAATACCAATGGAATCAATAGTTGTTCCATCTTGAGCTTTAAGTTTCTTCTTATTTTGATTTTTCTGCGGAGTCGAATTCTGGTTCTCAATACTACCATTCTCCTCTTCAACTTGATCAAGCCCCTGTAATGCTGAATCTGTGTTAGCAGAGACAACCATCGATTGGTTACCCGTCTCTCCAGGGCTAGACTCCATAATAAGACGTTTCTTTGCGGAGGGAGCTATTTCCAACAGATTAGTACTGGGTAGATTCTCCGCAGGGTTTATGTACCCCTTACTGTTCATCGCCAGCTCTCCCTTGTAGGGTCGAGTTCATCTTCAGTCGAACCATTGAACCGAGTAAAGGTGCCTCGGCCCCCATCTCCTCTGCCAAAACCACTTCTACCGCGACCAAAATCTGAATGATCTTGACGGTCACCACGTCCACGACCACCATCACGTTGCTGCCCAAACCCGTGACATTGCCTCTCCTCTTCTAGGAGCCAGAATAAAAGATCCCCATTCAAGTTTGTCTTCCTCAAATTCTCCAGAGCCACACTCTTGATACCAGTGCCCCATCATACCACACGCATGACAGAATTGGGGTAGCTTTTCATATTTTACCTGAAAGAACTCAGTTTTCCCCGATCTAGTAAAGGTCACGAACCGTGTTAGCTTCTGGTTAACATCTAGCTTCACTCGAACACATATGAATTGGCCAATGAAACCATTTGGGAGGGTTATCTGTAATTCTTGTACTTCCCCGATTCGTTTTGCCATGTTTCTGACGAACATCTCGTTCTTCAACACAGCATCTGGGAGCTTGTGGATTTGAGAACCCGTCATACTCTGCCATGATTAAACCTCCAAATCCTCTGAATTCCCACGGCCCCTGGTGCATCGCCTTATTCCAATCTGCAAGGCAGCTGAATTGAATTGAAAACAGATTAGGGTTTATACGTCTCCAAGTTACTTGCTGTGCTGGACTCCACGCGGCCCTCATGTCCGCAATCAGCGTGCCTTGGCTGAAAGATTTCTTCGTCAAAACCCTAGCTATGGTGAGCCACTTCGATTTCTCCTCCGGAGCATCAGCTTCCTCTTCCCAGATCAGATCATCAAGCTCGTTCTCCTCTAGATGTAACCTCTCCAGAAGATCGCTTGTTTCCTCCATCCTCCCCGATCGGGAGCTACTCGCCGCTTCCGCCATGGCAGAAGCCACCAGGAACGAGCTACAGCTCCGTCCTAATCAAACCACGTGGTGGGAACACAGGGACTTCCCACTCGCAATGATCAATTGCACAAGACTCCGGTGATTTCCAGCAACTCACGGCGATCGCCGCCGGAGGACTAGATAACCGTAGGCGAAACCCTAGGGGACTAAAGGCATGTTAGTTAGCTGAAATTTCTTGTGTGAATTAGGAGTTTAGGACCATTCGCAAAACATGTGCCGCTTCGGTTATTTTTTTTCTGTCCGATTTTTTTGTATATGGAAAATGGCGGCGGCGGCAGTTGAGTTCCTGGCGCCGGTTGTTCGCACCCGTCCGGCGAGATCCTGCCGACGGGGGACTGCGATTCGATGGCGACCGGTCTCGTTTCGGTGGCACGCACTTGCTCGAGAACAACGGTTTGCATACGCTTACTTCATGTTAAATCTTCTTTGAGTTCTCCATTGAGTTCGTTGGTGAACAATGGTTAGGTTTCCCTATTGAGTTCTCTGACTAATCATGCCACCCACGTGAAGGCAACTCCCATTCAGAAGTGGATTCAAGCTCCAATGGACGGCACTAAGCTTAGTGCTGATGGTGCCGTGTGGAGGTGCATTATGCTCTTGCACTCCACGTAGATATGATGCTTCACCGTTTAATAGTGTCCTCAGGTTGCAAAACAACTATCGAGAATGATATATGCCACAATCTTTAAAATCGCCTGTAAGAGCAACTCAGTCGCGGCTCCAGTAATCCGTAATGAAACAGCGCCGGTCGACCGCTATGGGCTCTTCCGTCATCACTCGAGTTGGCCCTGCCGTCGCTGTATCGGTATCAATCCCCATTCGTGCAAGATGGCATCATGATACATCATATATGCGCCGTCATCATCTCGAGATCCATGTTCGACACGTCGGCTGTCATGAAGTCCTCTTTTCTTTTCTTTTCTTTGCCGCATATCTCGCCTTTTGGAGCTCGAGATTCTTGTCTTGCTTCTCCGTCAACACCACCTACCTTGCATCAATCTCTTGCCTTCTCAAGGTCTTGTTCGATGAGACCTTGACGATGCACTTGGCAGTCGATGACCTGTGATGTTGTCACCGCAACAATGGAAGTCTTTGCCTTCTTGTTCTTGATGGGGCGTCCCACCGTGGCCGTCGAGGGGACGCATTTACATCAATGATGCTACCATGGCCACCCTTCTTGAGTTGCTTGTGACTCACAATTTTGGAGCTCTTTGAAGCAATTCTCAAGTTGAACTCCTTCTCCTTATTGTTTGCTCGAAACATGGCAAGTGCATCAATCGACTAGCAAAAAGATGCTCATCAATACATAGCCGATTTTCACCATGCCAGATTGAACAAGTTTGATGAGCACATGATCCTCCATTGACTTGCCACTCTCCAGTCTATATCACGGATAGTCTCAAGAAATCTATGGAATTTGTTAACCACCTTTTGTATAACACTCCACGTGCACTTTGGCATACTCATGGTAGTACTTGCGCTTATCAAATTCGGTCTTGATCCTCTCACAATAGGCGCCACTAATTTGATCGGCTCAGGTGATTGCATCCATGTTCACGACCTTTCAAGAATCATACATACACTCGTCCTCCTTGGCCATCCACTTTGGTCCTCGACTCCCATTCCTCAGCTCACCTTTCTTCCCAGTCCCAATTTCGGAGGTTGCGATGAGTTCCTCTTCATCATCATGATCCTCCTCCTCTTCTTTATATTGTGTGCCAGTTCCATCATTGATCATCTCATTCATCTATGCACACAAACACAAGGACTACTTAAGCCGGCGATCATGCTATGCACATATAAAACACAATGCTGATAGTCACATGCCTGGTCGACGCCAAAGTCACCGGACAACAATCTGTCGAGGACGTGGATGGCGCCCTCGCCGTTGAACAACAAGCTGAGGCTAGCCTAGGCATGGGTGTCCTCGCAGGTTGGCACCCTCCACAGGGACGACGATTCCTCATAGGAGTGGTTGAGATCGACGACAATGTCGTTGTTCGCACCAGGGGCACTGGTTGAGGTGATCATGGAAAAGCCGATGTTTGAGTTGAAGCCACCATGCTCGCACTCGTCGAACTCAGGGGAGAACCTAGACAACTGTGTCGTGTCGATGCTCTCTTGGAAGTAAGCTAGCCACAAGGAAGGACGAGACGCTCCTCAAATAGACAGTCGCTGTAATGTTCTCTTGGCTTCCGCCGTAGGGGAAAACGTGCCCATGTTGAACACTTTGCTTAATGCGGAAGCGATGGTACCCATGTTGTCCTTTTCAACTCAGCATTATCGCGTTGCCCGTTACGTGTCACCGTGCCTACCGCCCGCCAGAGGATGCCTCTCTCCCATGCCTCGTCGGACGTCCACTTCGGCTTCTCCTTGGAGTAGGGGAGGTTTGCGCCAAGGGCGAATGCCGAGCGCCATCCCATTCACCTTCTTTAGGTGTGCGCGGTGGTGCCATGGTGACAAGGACGTTGGGTGTGTCGGCGATGACAGCGTGTGATGTGCGGGAAATGGGAGTGACGAGCGGGGGAAATGAATTGTAAGGGAAGAAAAGGGAGGGAAATAGGGTTTCAACTGTGTCTATTACAGCGCTTTTGCCCCACAGTTTCTAAAAAAAAAGCACAACCTGTTTATTCTTCAAAGTGGACTTAATTAATTGGCAAGACATATATGCCCTAAAAAAACTGAGATTCATGTATTTGAAATGGATGTCTTACATACAGTTTTGCTAACAATTTTCGGTGGAAATTTGCTGTTGTAGAATATGCGGCACCCATCATTTTCGTTCTTATTTTGGTTGAAATACGGTTGCTAATTTGCTACCCTGCTTTTTCCTTAGAAGTGGTTGCTGAAACTACATATTTTTTGTGCTTTAAAGAAAATTGCGGCTTTTTACCACTTGGATCGATAGCCACCATATATTTGAAACACATTCTTCAAATATAAGAAACTGATCTTTTTAGAAGTGCACACAATACCATAAATTGATTAGTTGTGAAGTTGGTATATAAAATATGCTCATCTGTTTTCAGTAAAATTGCAAAACTTGTGCTGTTAAAAATATGACCATATGTTTTCAGCAAAAAAATAAATAAGAAATGAGCATTCTCAACCTTAAAATTTTCAAAGTTCAAACTGTACTTGTCCTAGAAGAAAAGAATTATTCAAATTGCAGTGATTTGTGCTTTTTTACATGACGTACATGGTTATATCTTGATACAATCTTTTTTTACAAAATTACCTACCATTGCACGATGTATACTCGTACTAGCATTTTTTGTAGAACTTCTTGTTCAGGAACCGCTCGTCCCCTCCACTTCCACGGTGTCAGTCAGTCAGTTACCACCATGCAAAAAAAAAAAAGTCAGTCAGTTACCAAATCCCTCGCACCAAAACCCTACCTATCCCCTGAGACTGAGACTGAGACTGAGACCACCCTCCGCCGCCGCGTCGATGGCGAGCAGAACGGCATGAGCCCGGGAGGTCGGAGACGCGTGCGCTTGTTGACGCAATCAGCACGTGAGTCCGCGAAGAGGCGAGGGGGACATCTCTGTAGCGACGGCGCGGATCTGCGCAGACGTTGCGACGACGCGACCTTTTGTTTCGGGGTGCCTAGAAGATGGGAGGGGATGGCGGCGGTTCTCGGCGCCGGCCTCAGTGCGACGACCAGCAAGGCGACGGCGACCCTGCTCCGGCGGCTAGGTCTCTGCCCCGGCCTCGGTTGGCCGCGCAAGGAGACGGCGGCGACGACGCCATTTCTGATGCTCTGTCGGTTGCTGGTCCGACTCGCACCACCACCAAGCGACACCGAGCCGCTCTCTCCACCAAGAAACACCGGGCCACGGTCGGATCTATCGCCCGAGAGGCTAGGTACCGTGCTCTCGCTCCGCCGCCGCTGCTGTGGCTCGTCCTCCGCGACGGGACCTACCTCACCCTCCCCGGCGGCGCGAAGCACCAGATGCCCGTCGACTGCTTCGAGGAGGTCGACTTCTGCCTCTCCACCGGCAGCCTGCTTTTCCTGGTGTACTGCGACGGCAGCTGCTGCCTCATGAACCCCTCCACTGGGAAGACCACCCTTCAGCAGATCAGCCTCGACAGTGAAGACATGAACATAATGGAAAACAATTATGATAGGATAAGCAAGGTGGTGGTGTCTGATCAGATTGTTGCTCTTGTGGCCAGTGACAAGGTCAAAATCTTTGCCCGCGGACCGCCACGAGGCACCAGATCGTGCTCAGCTAAGGTTTGGCTGCCCCCTGGAAACACCCATGTTATCGACATTGCAATCTTCCAAGGGAAGCTTTATGTCCTCGTCGCTGAATATGGATATGGCTTTATTCAACCACCTGAGCTGCATGCCTTGGACACCAGTCATGAGCAGGCCGGTGTCAGCTCCGTCCAATGTGTACGTGCCACACCAAGAGATGGTGTTGAACCTCCTGACCACCAGTTGGCCATCTTCTTCTATCTGGTCCCGTCTGACAATCGGCTGCTTCTGGTGGAACGGCAGATTGATGTGGAGCTCTCTTCGTACCCTTTTGTTGTGAGGCCCATACGAAGTCGGTTCGAGGTCTCCGAGGCAGTGGACATGATTGGCGGCGGCGGCCCTGGGCACTGGAGCAAGGTGGATACATTGATGGGGCGTGCTCTCTTCGTCAGCCTAGGCTGCTCTGTTTCGCTCCCTGCCCAACGTGGAGCTCGAGAAGATTGCGTCTACTTCATGACCGAACGAAAATGGTCCATTCCGGAAGAGCAGGAGAGGAGGCCTGAGGATGACCTTTTCGACTGCATCATGTACAACATGAGAGACAAGATAGTGACACCGTTGTCATTGGAGACGGCGGCGACGGAGGCAACTCAAAGTGGTATATGGCATCCGACCTGGCTTTTCCCTGCCAACGTTTGAGTTACAGTATGCACTTGGAAGGTGCCATACTGCCATCTGGGATTGATTTGGGACATGCTGATGCTGGTGTATATCCACTAGCATCTTATCTTATCGACGTATTTTAATGAAGTATGTACTTGTCTTGACTAATGTGTGTCAAGTTAAATTAATAGCTGTTGCTAGATATCCCTTTTGTTTTGTCTTAGACATTTATCTGCACTATGGTTGTCTGCCGGGGATATATTTCAGGCTACATGATTTGATCCATCCACGAAGAAACTAGGCAACAGAAATATGGATGGCTTGATAATATATTGAATGTTTAAGGTTCTTCCCTATATTGCACTTGTTCTGAAATCTTATTGAGATGCTTGATTATGGTGGTCTGTAACTCACTATTGTTTGAGATTTTAGCCTTTTCTGCCAAACTGTGATCTTGATAAACTGTGCCGATGTAGGTACTTGGTGATAGCATTGATTCACTTCATTTATTTTGCTTTGTTTGTCCTAGTTCTGAGGCTCCTTCAATCTTCACTTTACTCCACACTGACTCTCCATCGTGGAAGAAAGCGGCTAGAATTTACTTCTAGCATACTTGGACTCGTAAAGCAGGATCAGGTGTTGGCAATCTGGTTTTTTAACAGTTACACTTACTGTTCTTATGCATATTTTAATAACTAAGATTTTCACAATGTGTGTCAAGTCAAATTGACCGTTGTTGCTAGATTTCCCATTTGTTTTGTCTTTTATATTTTTCAGACTATGGTTGTTTGTCGGGGATACATTTGAGGCTACAAAGGATTTATTATTTCGCTATGAAACTAGGCAACAGAAATATGAAATGCTTGTTAATATACTGAATATTTAATAAATTGTTCCTGAATCTTCTCGGGGTAATTTGTTATAGTGCACTCACACTCACATACTCCAGTATTCTTTGAGCTTGTAACCTTTCTGCCGCAAACTGTGATCTTGATAAACTGTACCGATGCAGATACTTGGTGGTAAAATTACTTCAGTTCCTTCACTATGTTTGTCCTACATCTGTGGCTCAAACAATCTCTGTTGCCAAGCGAGTTTTCACATAGTTATGCTTAGGTTAAGATACACATATACTGGAACATTTTGTTCCTATTCTCTTTCTTTTGTCTTGAAAATCACATGGAGTTGCTACTACTCAGTAGCCACATTTTGAGATTACGAGCTTCTTTGAACCAGCTGTTGTCTCATGCAGTTATCCCTAAATTTTCAATGGAGAAATTTGTACAGTCCAGTGTATGGCACTCACCATTTCGTTGCCGCTTTGGTTGAATTTCTGTTCTTGAAACTTACGTTGATTTCTGTTAATAATACGCTTGAAGGAGTTTTTAACTGAAAGTGGCCATGTAAATTGGCACGGTTTATATTCCCCAAAAATTTGAGATTACAAGCTTCTTTGAACCAGCTGTTGTCTCATGCAGTTACCCCTATATTTTCAACGGAGAAATTTGTACGGTCCAGTGTATGGCACTCACCATTTCGTTGCGCTTTGGTTGAATTTCTGTTTTTGAAACTTACTTGATTTCTGTTGATATCCTGCTTGTCGGGAGTAGCTGCATGTAGTCAGCCAGTGTGGTGTGGCATAAAGTTATGAGCATGGGGTGAGGAAGCAGGTCTAAACATGATGAGCATGTTTTCTCTTGTGAAATCAAACTGCTTATTGTACCATCTAGATCGATCTACAGCCGATATATCTTAATGTATTTGAATTTACAGCACACCATTAATATCCGTACTCCGTTCCATAATTCTTAAGATATGATCAATGCAAATTTTGTGCTACTTCATTTCAGCATGTTGTTGGTCTTATTTTCTTTGTTTTTCTGTGCAGAAACTGGTTGGTTATTTTGGCACCAAATTTTACAAGCATATCCATTATAGCACACCGTATATCTATATTTCTAATGTCAGGCATGGCAACAGAAATATGAACAGTTTGACAGTGTAATGAGTACCAGGTACTGATTGTATGTCAAGTTAAATTGACTGCTGTTCCTATATTTCTCTTGGGGAAATCTAAGGAAAGGCGCCGCTCCGCGCGTCCTCCCGAGCGGCGGCTGCGTTACGATTCGTGTAACGCATCGCGTTGCTCGGCGCGCGACGTGTACTCGCTCTCCGTCTCGCAGCGCACTGGTCGTGGATAATGTTTACTGGGACCCACATGTAAGCCAGACCAGCGGACGTTTCGCGTGCAGTTTCGCCCGAACCATTTTCTCCGCTCCTCCTCTTTCCCTTCCGTCTCCGGCGATTCGGCGGCGACTCCCCTTTCCTGGCCACGCTGACCGCAATCCGGCGGTTCCTCGCCGGCGTAGAGGCTCACCGTCGAAGCCCCCGTCGTGGTGAGCCCCGCAGCCTCTTGATTTGCTCGATTTCGTTGTCCATTTTGTCGGTCGATACCTTGTTCGTTCAGGATTTGACCACCGTCGTCGTCGGTGTTATCGGGTAGGGTTTTTTTACACTGGCGGAGCGGATTGTTGTTGCAGTCCCCGTCATTTTAACCCCGCGTACTCTTGATTCGTTTAATTTCGTGGTCGATGCCGTCGGCCGGGAGCTCGTTCGGTCGGGATTCGACCATTGTCACCGTCGGCGTCTATGGGGTAGGGTGTTTTACACCGGCGGAGAGGCTTGTCGTCGCACGGTCGCAGTCCCCGTGCTGATCTCGTGTACTCTTGATTCGCCGTATTTAATAGTCGATTCCGACGGCTAGGAGCTCGTTCGGTGAGATTTCCCTCCCCGATCCGCCCACCCCATTCCGCGCTCGGATCCGCTCCATTCGTTCGCGTGGCACCATTCCTGTCGGATTATTTCGTTGGGGTTTTCTGCGGTTAGATCTGAACGTCGCTGTTGTTTCTGCTGGCCAGCTCCCTTGTTTAAGAAGGCGGTTTCGGATGCGAACGCGCCGGTGCAGGAGAAGGCGCTGGACACGCTGCTAGCGTTCCAGCGAGCAGCCGACGCTGATGTATCCAGGTACATGATGCTACCTACGTCATTTGCTGTATTGTGCTTCTGGTTGCTTGTTCCAATGCGTTTCGGAACTCCCAGGTATGCCAAAGAGGTGTGCGATGCGATTTGCGCCAAGTGCCTCACTGGTCGGCCTAAGACTGTTGACAAGGCTCAAGCTGCGTTCCTCCTCTGGGTGGAGCTAGAGGCGTCAGAGGTCTTCCTGGTAAGTGGAACTGCACTCCGTGATTACTTATGAATTATGATTGTTCGTTATGCGTTGAGCAAAATGTTATGGTTTACTCTCAGCCATTTTGTCTCCCACGACTTATGCCACACGTTTTGTAACTGTGAAGTTACAAGCAGCCCATGTACCAACACCAATTTGGCGATGGATGTGGCTTGTCGTGTTCTTCCTAGCATGCCCAACAGAGCTGATCAAGTGCAGGTATCTAATGTGGCACCACACCAATTTGGGAACTGTAACAGTGCTGCACTTGATTTTTGTTTGGCGTCACCATGCAATTTGGCAATAGGCAAAGCCAATGAATACATATAATCCTTTGCCGTACTTTCTTCTGTCTTACTGAAGACGATATATGTAAGACATACCATGTTATGCCTTCTGAGTAATCTATGCTGGTTTGCAGGTTGCAGGCCCAAAATTGTTTAGCTGAAGCAGGTGATGTATCCGATATGCGACTCTCCTAAAGGGTCGATGGATGTGGCGAAGCATGTCATGAAGGATGGCAGATGGATGTGATTTCTTTGGCTCGTAACTTTTTTGTTTGTGCAGTGCTAGTGTAGATGTCAAGGGGAAGTCTCTGATGTAGTTGTAGGATGTAATAGAATGCAGTAACATTTTTTTGTGTCATAGCCAATAATATTGCCTAGTAACCTGGTAGCTACCACAAAATAATATGGTAGCTATCCGGGAATAGCCTGGAAATTGGCAGTAAGCTCACATGCATATAACCAATAGTACAATCACCTAATAGCTGCAAGCAATGAAATTGGTCGCTAGGACTGAAGAAACTGCTAACTATTAATCGGTAAAGTTATAGGAAACATTGCTCTTTGTAAAGAACATGGTATCTATGAAGAGATAAAATGGTAACTATGAGTAGTTTTTTTTGCAGCACAATCAGCATGTTTTTTATTTCAGTTCTTTTAAAATTGCCAGATTATTTATGCCAAGCTACCAGATTCTTTGTACTTGGTTGCCAAGTTCTTGTTAGTTCAAGGAGCTAGATGTTTAATTTCCTTCATTTTGTAGGTGTTCTCTTGTATCTAGCACCGGTGCGGGTGGAATTGGTTTTTTTTTTGTGCATTTTGTGTTGTGGCTCAATCAGTTTGGGCTGAATTGTTGCAAACAAAAAAGTGGGGCGGAGCTGTGCGGCCTTAACAAGTTTCTGGATGGTCTGATGGTGTGTTCTCTTGTAGCTGCTATTTTGGGTTACAGTTTTTTTTGGTCAAGAGTCTTGATTGTCTGATGGTGTGTTCTCTTGTAGCTGCTATTTTGTGTATTGAGCATATTACACATGTATGAATTGAAACTACTAGTTGTGAAAATTACCCTTCATGTAAAGACCAAGTATACACATGTTCATTTTAGTCCATATCTATTACCCCTTCATGTAAAGACCAAGTATACATATGTTCATTTTAGTCCATATCTATGTATCTTTTCCTCTTGGTAGCTAGATTTCGGAATTTACTTTTGCATGATTTTAACATGATAGATAGCATGAATTAACTTGGTAGCTAGATTGAATTAATCTTGTAGCTAGCTTTTTTGAAATTAACTTTTGCATAATTTTAACATGATAGATAGCATAAATTAACTTGGTAGCTAGCTTGAATTAACATGATAGCTACCATGAATTAACCTAGTAGCTAGCTTTTTTGGATTAACTAGCATAATTTTAACAAGATAGTTAGCATAATCAACACTAGTCTTGATGTCCCAAATTTGTTGAGTTCTTACCTTCCATGTAGTAGAAGGAGATTTACTACATGTGAATTATCGAAGTAAATACATTGCTTTTCTTTTTAGTAGGTGTGAACATTGATAACATTTTTCCCAGTGAGTATAGCTACCACGTTTTTTATGCATAATTATCTCGTTTATCCCAGTTTTTTGTATTGCCGTGATTACATTTTTCCAGATAATTTCATGTGATACTTTTTCTTGCAGGCCAATACGCTTGACCGGAACAGGGCATCGCCATATGCCATCAGACAGCCATATAATCCTCTCACGGATGAGTTCCCGATGGCGACTATGGCCAATACTGTTGGAGGTGAACAACCATGTAGATGCTGAGTTGGAGGAGGAGTTTTCAGGTAGCCCCTTTGCTGGTCAAGGTAGCAGGCCCAAAACAACTTATGTGGCAACAAGAATTTCTGAGTACAAAGTTCAAACGACTCTGGATGGTGCTTGTCAACAGTATTGGTGCCTACCCTAGCTAACCAAACCATGTTGGTACGTTGTATTGTATGGCGAGCTTTGCTTTTTTATTGCTTCCATCCCTGCTTATTTCTCTCTATCGGTGCATTTGTTGATATCCTAGTTGTAGCAATAATTTGGTAAGTTTTCGTGGCTAACTTGATAGTTGCGTGTAACTGTGTGTTATAAACCTGTTAGCTGCATTGTTTGTTTTTGTTTTGTTTTGAAAATTATATGTCATAAAATCGGGTATCTCCGTGTCCCAAACCTGTTAGCTGTGTGCCATAAACCTGGTAGCTGCATTTTTTTTTTGCTTTGAAAATTATGTTATTAATCTGGTATCTCTATGTCCCAAACCTGGTAGCTGTGTGCCATAAACCTGATAGTTGCATTTGTTTTTGTTTTGTTTTGAAAATTAAATGTCGTAAAATCGGGTATCTTTGTGTCCCAAACCGGTTAGCTGTGTGCCATAAACCTGGTAGCTGCATTGTTTTTTGCCTTGAAAATTATATGTTATTAATCTGTTATCTCTATGTCCCAAACCTGGTAGTTCTGTGCCATAAACCTGATAGTTGCATTTGTTTTTGTTTTGTTTTGGAAATTATATGTTACAAAACCTGGTATCTATGTGTCCCAAACCTAGTAGTTGTGTGCCATAAACCTGGTAGCTGCATTGTTTTTTTCCCAACCAGGGTTAGTGCAATGGCTAGGAGGAAGGGCTGCCGAAATAAAGTAGGTGGTGATGTCGGGGAAAGGCATAAAAGGCATAACGAGAGGAGTAATGTGAGTTGTTTGGTCCTACCTTTCTTGTGCAATACTAGTGTCGATGTAAGGGGAAAGGGCAGTTGTGTTGTTGTAGGAAAATTAACCTGATAGCTTCCATGAATTTACCTGGTAGGTATATTTTTTGAAAGTAACTCTTTTTGCATGATCTAACATGATAGCTACCATGAATTAACTTGGTAGCTAGCTTGAATTAACATGTTAGTTTACATGAATTAACCTAGTAGCTAGCTTTTTTGAATTAACTAGCATGATTTTAACAATATATTTAGCGTGAATTAACTTGGTAGCTAACTTGATTTTTACATGGTAGCTAGTATGAAGATGAGTAAAGTTTTACTATCGGACACTTGATTTTAACATGATGATTAGCATGAAGATAAGTAAAAAGTTTCACTATTGGACAATTTATTTGTGTTAGTAATTGCAATTTTTCAATTTTGAAACAGGGTGAATCAAATTCCATGGTGTACAAGGTTGCGACTAAAGAATACATCAAGTTGTGTTGTGAAAGTCCGTGACTAAATAAATCAAGTTATGGTTTCCTAGATGTCTGTTTAATTTTAACCTATTATTTTTTGCATATTTGAGAATCCTGTAAGTTTCTTAACCTTCTGGAAATGCACGGTTTTGTTTTGCTACATGTGTATGTGGAGAACATGATCTACCTTGGTTTAAATGCTCTGTTGTGTTCCAAGTTTTTGGTCGATGTATCTATGTCATATGTCTTGATTTGATGGTTTTTGCACAACTTGGTGCATGATCTAGATGTTTTTGAACGAGGGAAAATAGACAAAAGTAGTCGGTTTAGAAAGTTCATAGTTTGCTCCAGCGTTTTATCCAATTTGTTTGTTGGATATGGATTTGTTTTTTCAAATCTGGAGATATTCCAGTTTTGTTATATATATGTATATATATATTTTTTAGAATCATCATGCCTCTTTATTCAAAAGTCATATGGTGGGGAATACAAATGCCATCAGGCCGATTAACTAGACCGTGTTTTAGCCAGTGTGTTTTATATGTTTCTGGTAGCTCAGTTCGTGGGTCTTGCCTGGCGAAATATAGTTTTGGGCTAAGCTCTGGAAAATCAAGTAATAGGGCCAGGAATTGCTAGTGGGCTGTATGTGCGGCCCAGGAACGAACTTGGCTCGCGATTGTGCGCTGTCGCACGCTCGCGTTCGCGCGATGGAGTCAGCGCGTTTGACCGCCGCTCGGGAGGTCGTTTTAGCGGCGCCGCTCCCTAGTCCTGTCCATTTCTCTTTTGTTTTGTCTTGACATTTATAGACTATGGCTGTCTGTTGGGGATACATTTCAGGCTCCAGGGAAACTAGGCAACAGAAATACGAATGGCTTGATAATGTATTGACTGTTTGAGGTTCTTCCATATATTGCACTTGTTCTGGAATCTGCTTGAGATGCTTGACTATGGTGCTCTATAGTATACTCCAGTATCCTTTGACCTTATAGCCTTCTGCCACAAACTGTTGAACTGTTCATTCGCAAAAAAAAAAAACTGTGAAGCTGTTAAACTTTACTCATGCATGTTCTGGGTGTGGCATTGCTTCACATCTTTTGTTAAGTATTTGGTTGCTTTAGTTCTGTTGGAAATATGAAATGCTTGATAATGTACTGAATGTTTAAGGTCCTTCCATATATCGCCCTTAAATTGTCATGAATCTTCTCGAGGTACTTTATTATAGTGCAGTCGTCACATACTCCAGTATTCTTTGAGCTTGTAACCTTTTATGCCGCAAAACTGTGATCTTGATAAACTGTACCAACGCAGGTACTTGGTTGTAACATTACTTTAGTTTGTTTCACTATGTTTGTCCTAGTTCTCTTGCTCAAACATAGTTATCCTTTGGTTAAGATACACATATACTGGCACATTTTATCTCCATTCTCCTTTTCTTTTGTTGCAACTACCCAGTGGCCACATTCTTCAGAGTTATATGCCTGTAAGTCATTGTGCTTGAAGGAGTTTTTAACTGAAAGTGGCCATGTAAATTACACCGCGTATATTCCTCGGATTTGCAGACGGCATGTGGCAGTTCTATAATAATTTCAACACATTAAAAATAGGTATTGTGGACAAGTTGTTTTATTTATCAAAGAGCACATCAATCAAAGAACTAAACTCTGCTTTTAGAGTTGAACCCAGACAAATACTCTTGCTTATTGTAGTTCTTCACTTAGCTGCACCCTCGTTAGAATCGAAACCAGCGGAAGAGAGAGACATACAGAGATATCGAGAGAAACCATGGTCGGACTAGGGGCGCCATGACATGCTCAGCAACGACGGTGCGTGAGCCAGCTAGATTAGTCAGCTAGCTGAGGGAGGGTAATGGAGTATCTTAGGATTACGAGTTGTATCTTGTGCTTATTACGCCTTGTAACAACCTAGATTAGTCGGCAAACCATCCGTATGATTGGTTAGAATCCTAACCTCAGCTGTTTCAGGCTGCTGTGATTGTAATCTTATTTAATACTACTATAAAGAAGATGGAACCAGCCCTTTGAGAGCTGCGCATTACCTCAATCAACAATATGTCCCTTTTTTTTCAGTATCTGTTTCTTTCTCTTGATTGCACCTGAAGCTCTTGTTCGCATAGCGGGTCATCATGCATGTTCGCCGTAGGGTGCATCTTCAGCGCCTCCTTGATGCACCAGGCCGCTGGATAGTGGCCGTCTCCATGGCTGTGGAGGCATGGTATGTCCTGATATGTTCAATGTAATCGGTGTTCAGTAGATGTCGATGAAACTGTATCTCCAATGAAATTGGTGTTCAGTATGTGTCGATGAAAATGTTTCTCCCTCTGGCTAGCATACGCTTTGCAGCAGTACATGGTCAGAGAAACCTCATCTTTTGTTCAGGAATAGAACTGTAACAGAAAACCTTTCCCGTTAAGAAAACCAAACAAATGTTCCATTCGACAATCTTCTTGCACAACAAACAAACTGAATACAAGCTAAGCTTATGGATTCTCACAGCGTCGTCAACACATGCTTACAACTGAGCCAGTGAGCCTACACGGTTAAAATGTTAACCAAGTCATAGCACCTGGTTACAAAAAATCAAAACTCCACCTCTTGCCTGTGATGCTCTGTATTGCGGCCATAACATTTTTCTGCTTACCATAACACATTCTACAAGGGAAGTGCCAACTGACATAGTACATTATCAAAACAAGAAAAATTAGGTACTGAATCAAGCTGATGGGGAAGGGTACTAGTAGATATACACCAGCATCATCACACCTTCCAACTATATATGTCACTCAAACATCGGCTGGGAAAAGCCAAGTCGGATTCGATGGCCCATACCTCGCTGCCTCCGCCTCCCATGCCAATGGCTCCATTGTTTTGTCTCTTAAATTGTACACAACACAGCCCAGAACATCACCCTCAGACGTCCTCTCCACTCTAGGAAGAAAACGGTTACGCTCAGTCATAAAGTAGATGCAATCTTCTCGAGCTCCACATTGGGCGGGGAGCGATCCAGAGCACTCTTGGCCGACAAAGAGCGCACATCCCATCAACGTATCCATTTTGCTCCAACGCCCTTGGCCGCCGATCAGGTCCACCGCCTCCGAGACCTCGAATATAGTCCATATAGCCCTCGACGTCGGATTGTCATGGGTGGAGTTGGGTAGCTCCATATCAATCTGCCGTTCCACCATTAGCAGCCGATCACCTGACACGACGAGGTAGAGGAAGGAAAGGCACCGTGTTCCAAACTTCCAATGGCACTCCAGCAAGTGGCCATGTCGCTTATTTGTGTGGCAGATATGCATTGGACTGATCTGACGTAGTTATTTTCATCATCGATGTCCAAGAGATGGAGCTCCGGTTGTTGACGACGGGCGTTACTGTTTTTTCGGGTGAGGACATAAAGCTTCCGCTGGAAGACTGCAATGTCGATGATGGCGTCAATGTCATGTGGAAGCAGCATACAACTGCTATTCCTAGGGGGCTCCCATGTCATGTTCCTCGCACCTTGCCGCGGTTCGCGAGGAATGATGGTCAGCTTGTATTTGGTGTGAAAAGCGACAATGTGGTCGGAGAGTACCAGCTTGTGGATCTTCAGAGTGTTGTAGTCAACGAGGTTTTTGATCTTCAGAGTGGTGGTCTTCCCGGAGGAAGGGTTCACCAAGCAGCAGCGGCCGTTGAGGTGACCGAAAAACAGCGTGCTGCCAGTGGAGACACGGACTACGATGTCGCCGCAGCAGAGGTGCCTTGGCAGGCGGTGGAGAGCACCGTCGGGGAGGGTGAGGAAGGTGTCATCGCGGAGGACGATCCACGGGAACGGCGGGGGCAGCGGATACGGGCGCGGGGCGGAGCGCCACGGGCGGCAGACGGCGCGGAGGCGGACGCGCTCGACTTGGGAGGGCAGGCGCGAGAGCACGAGGCCCAGCAGCTCCGGCGGAAGTTCTGACCACGGCGCGGTGTCGCCCGGTGAAGCGCGTCGACGCAGCCAGTGCCAGAGCCGCAGGAAGGCCGTCGTCGCCGCCTCCCAGCTTCCCCAATCGAAACCTAGCCAGGGGAGCAGGGCCGCCATGGCCTTGCCGACTGTGGCACTGAGGTCGGCGCCGAGCATCTCCGCAACAGTACCGCCGCGTATTTCTTGGGTGCAGATCAGCTCCACCTCGACGCGGCGGTGGCGGAGGCGGCGGACGGAGTGGAGATGCGGATCCGGGACGAGCTCAGGGGACGGATTTTGCCATTTTGGTGGGAAGGGTTTTTTGTACTGGCGCTCTGGTTTTGGAATGGAAAGAGTGGAGGGGAAGAGAGGTGTGTGTGTGAGCAGGGCAAAGCCATCCAACCGGTACAATTCTCTTCAAAAGAAAACTATTGTAAAAATTATCATTCATTGCAAATATACATCGCGCTATAAAAAGATCCTTGCAAAGTCTCCTGCAAAATCAAATACATGCAAAACATACAGATCAGGAAAAGTAACGCACATATTTAGATTGCATAATTGTCTTTTTGTACCGAATGCATTATGGATTTATGGTCACAACTGAAACACGAAAGTTTACAAGGGCGCAAGTTATAGCATGGCACATCTATACCAAATTTCATTTAGAAAATAAATAAATGAAAACACCTTTCAAAAATATCAGGTGGATATAAATATTTGAAGTCTTATTTGGTGAGAGAAAACATGCAGGAATGCATGCACATCAGCATATGGCGCCAAGGGCAAGTCTTGGCCGTCCGTTTCGTCCGTCCAACGGACCAGATTCGCCCAGATTTGTCCGTTTTCGTCCGTCGGTCAGCGACGAATCTCGTCCGTCGGATGGACAAAACGGACGGCCCAGATTTACCCTTGGCGCCATATGCCCTTGTAAATCTCTTTTTCGCATCACCTTCTGATTCTGTCGCTAGATGCCAGCCACACCACACTGACTGACTAGGGCAACTACTCAGGCAAATATACATGATAGCATCGGAGAATCAACCAAAGCAAAAGAAAAGAAAAAAATGCACATATGGTGAGCGTCACAAATTGGACGGCTGGTTCAAAGTGTTGGATTTGGTGGAAGCGATGCCCCTGTTGAGGGGCTCGGATACGTGTTTATAGAGCAATGGAAAAGCCCCATTGGTGGCATTTACATGTGGGAGTTACAGGGAGATGAAACAAAGAGGTGGAGCACTAGGGACTCCACTAGGGAGAGCACTACACGCACTACACACTTACAATTATTGCTGACACCCCCCTTAATCTAAACCTTGGAAGACATGGAAAGGTTTAGATTACGTTTGAACTCATCGAGATCTCTGATGGGAAGTGGCTTGGTAAATCCATCTGCGATTTGATCTTTACTGGATATAAACCGAACATCAAGTAACTTCTTTGCAACTCTTTCTCGAACAAAATGAAAATCAATTTCAACGTGTTTAGTGCGGGCATGGAATACCGGATTTGCAGATAAGTAGGTCGCACCAAGATTATCACACCATAGACATGATCGTTCTTTGACATGAACACCAAGTTCTTTTAAGAGAGCTTCAATCGAAATAAGTTCAGCAGTAGCATTAGCTAAGGCTTTGTATTCTGCTTCAGTGCTGGAACGAGAAACAATTGCTTGTTTACGGGCACTCCTAGATATCAAGTTTGGCCCAAAGAATATTGCAAAGCCACCAGTTGACCGTCTGTCATCTGGACAACCTGCCCAATCGACATCTGAAAAAGCACTAAGGAGTGTAGAGGAGTTCTTCTGAAAAGTGAGACCAACACTCACTTGCTGGGTTCCCAAATTTCTTACAAATTTGGCGAGTAACATCTTGATGTGGGGAAGGTGTACGACCACGACCACGGCCACGACCTCCTCTATTTCCATCACGGTTCTGAAAATATGGACGCTGCTGTTGTCCACCTTAGCGACCAGGCTGACGACCACGGTTACGGGTATAGCCGCCATGATTTTGGCGATTGTTGTAGAAGGGACGACCACGAGAGACATTGTTTGTGAAGATGAAAAAGGATGAGAATCCTGTCCGGAATCAGCTATCATTTTCTGTCGATAGTCAAAGGCAGAAAGTTGAGGGCATAAGTCCTGAAGAGTGGTGCTCTTAACAGCATTAACAGAAGCGACCAAAGATGCATATTCAGGACTATTCAGACCACCGAGGATATATTCCTTCAATTCTTCATCAGTTATAACTCGACCTGTAGCAGCCAATTCAGAGGAAAACCCTTCATTTTCGAGATGAATTGGGAGCAGTCATATCCTCCTTCTTTGTACTGATCAAAGCAGTACGCAGCATCGAGACTTTTGCCTTGGACTCGGAAGCAAATAGACTCTCGAGAGCTTCCCAAATTTCAGCAGCATGTGTGAGGCCGAACATGTGGGAGAGAATATCTTTGTTCATTGATTTGGTCAGAAAACTGACTACCTGCTGGTCACGAGCGAGCCAGGCACTATAGGCCAGATTTGCGACAGCAGTTCCTTCAACCTCCATTGTTTTAGCAGGGGCAGGGTCGGTGCCCTCTAGGAGCTCCATGACCTGCGCCCCACGCAGGGTCGGTAGGACCTGCATCTTCCAATAGAGGAAGTTCTCCCGGGTCAATTTTTCAGATGGGGGGCTTCCAAGCGCAGCCGCCAGGGACGGAGCCGTGGAGGAAGAAGCCATCGGGAGAGAGGGAAGGGAGATCGGCGATCGTAACTGCGTCGATCAATTTTTTTTGTGAGAACGGATCTTGGCTAGACGAGGGAAGAGGATGCTCTGATAACCATGTTGGATTTGGTGGAAGCGATTCCCCTGTTGAGGGGCTCGGATACGTGTTTATAGAGCAATGGAAAAGCCCCATTGGTGGCATTTACATGTGGGAGTTACAGGGAGATGAAACAAAGAGGTGGAGCACTAGGGAGAGCACTACACGCACTACACACTTACAATTATTGCTGACACAAAGAAGCTGCAAATCTCAAAAGCTTCCGGGGATGATGTCAATTTACATGTCTGCCTGAGTAAAACCTCACAAAGAGATTCAGGCATAACGAATTACATGCATCTAACTCTGAAGAATGTCGCCAATTAAGTAACAGCAGCTCCATGTACTTTTTTTTTTTGAGGAACCGGCAGTCGTATTGCTTTCGATTAGGTAGAAAACAGTGTTTATGTACATAGGCACGCCTAGTCTCACAAATGAGACATAGGCCAAAAAGCAGAAAACAAAAGGCGGAATATATTGTACCACTGTATATAATCTCGTTTCGAAACCAGCTTTCCAGCAGAGATCATTTGGGCCTCGGAACGAGGTATGTTAGTCCCCAAGTACCTGGCATGGGTGTAATCAGTATCAGTGGGCGGCAGGAAATGTTTCAGGTAAAGACAATATGCTTGAGTGTACGTTTTAAAACACTATATTCAGGTCAATCTCAAATAAAATTCTTGACATTACAAGCACCAATACGCATTTTCTGTGATCGGCCTATCATAGATTTCTACTTCTATGAGTTCCATCTATCGTCTAAACTAGATTCAATACAAGGATGTTGGCTCACTCATCCTGTAGCTTTTCTTAGATGATACTTTTGCAGTAGCTGCAGATGCAAAACTGTTATTTAGTCAGATGGGAGATTTGAGAAGATGAGGTTTCTATGCAAAAATGTTATCTAGTGAACGAGTGAGAATCCATAAGCTAAGCTTGTATTCAGTTTGTTTGCTATGCGAAGAATATTGTCCAATGAGATTTGAGAAGATGAGGTTTCTCTGACCATGTCCTTCTGCCTAGCTTATGCTAGTCAGATGGTAGATTAGTTCCACGGGCATTTATTGATGTACTTTGGGATTTTGAGGATAAACCAAGAAATGAATTCATTAGCCTTTGAAATTGAGGGCATATATTAATCAAACACCATTTCAAATGAGTGCCCAGCTCCGACATATGAGAGACAAGACCAAGCGAAGCAGGCCTAGATTGGTTGGTCTCTGTTCAAGGTGATTTTCTTCCTTTCCATACCAGTCCAGATCACACGATATCAGAAGACATTGCCAGGTGAACAAGGCGATATCTTGCTGAATTCCTTTACGGCAGTACTCAAACAGAGTAGTATTTTCGTTGCACAGTTAAATGATTCCATTTGTTTAATTGTAGAAAGATCCTTCTAGGTAGATCATGAAGATAATTATTCTGATTTTTGGGAAATTTATCAATTGCACGATCCAATGCTGCTCACTTATGGGTAAATCCCCAATTATTTCCACATTGGGAGTTCATTTTATTTGTAAGTCCCTTCTCCGGGATCATCTGACACTTCATCTAGAACGCCGTGCTTGGGGTGTAGTGCGGCAGGGCAGGGCTGAAGTGGGTGGACACTACGCACGAGTCGAGAAGCTCGATGATGCGCGGGAACGTCACGCAGCGGGGCACCTTGTACTGGTTGATGGAGGCGCCACGGGAGATGGCGTCGTCCATGAGCTCCTCGAAGGTGTCCGGCCGGACGACGCGGATCTCGAGCGGCCCGATGGAGCCGTCCGCCACCCGGCTCCGCCTGTACACTACGCCGAGGGCCTCCTCCATCTCGAGGCAGCACGCGTCGAGGGTCTCCTTCTCCACCGGGGCGCCGGCGACGAGCAGCTCCCAGTAGACGACGTAGTGCCCCGGGATGCGCTCGGTGCACGCGTGGCTGGTATACTCCGCCACGGACGCGCCGCGCCGACGGAGCAGCGCCGATGATGCCCGCTCCACGGCGCGCTGCAGCTCCGCCTCGTCCGTCTTGTCGACCTCGATCGACAGCAGCACGTTCTTGCGGCGCACGAACTGGAACTGCGGCGCGGCGTTGTGGAACCCCGCCACGCGGAGCACGTCGCCGACGCGGTACCGGTTCAGCCCGGCGTAGGTGGTGATCACCACCTCGTACTCGCGCCCGGCCTCCACGCGGGCGAGCTCCACGAGCTGCTGTCCGGACTCCGCCGTCTCGTCAAGATCGTCCACGGGGAGGAACTCAAAGTAGCCCATGTTGGGCATGATGGTGTACGCCACCTCGGACGGGTCGCACAGCGGGCGGAGGTTGATGCCGAAGTAGCATTCCGAGGACGCGTACGGGGCGCTCACCAGCGGCAGGCCGCCGCAGTAGTGTCGCAGAATCGGGACGTACTGCGCCATGGCGCCGGTGACTATGACGTCGACGTACTTGGCGTTGGGCCAAACGCGCGCGACGATGCCGGCCCAGTCGCCGTTGCGGCACTCGTCATGTACGAGCCGGGAGAGCTCGGGGTCCGGCCGGAGGATGCCGGCTACCGCCTCGCGCACGGACGCGTCGGTGACGCGTGGGGTGAGCGTGCCGGCCTCGACGTCGGCGGCGAGCTGCTCCCAGTTGAGCTGCAGGAAGCGGATGGCGCGCAGGAGACCGGAGGCGAAGACGGCGCCGAGGCGGAGCACGTCGTGGCGCTGGCACAGGCCGCACAACATCTGCGCGTACATGCTCTGGAAGACGTCCGCGCAGAGGATGGCCGCCGCCGGGCTCGTGTAGTTACGGTAGGGGTTGTACGGCCGCTTCTTGAGCCGCTCGTTCTTGTAGTAGCTCGTCAGGACGGGCCGCGCCATCAGGCCGCCCGGCGTCTTCGTCTCCGGCTTCACGAAAAGGAAGTAGAGTCCCTTGCCCTTGTCAAGCCCAGGCATGTACCTATACGTAGCAAACAGAACACATTGAGCAGAATGTAATTGTTGAATGAAGATGTGAGTGTGCGTGCACTTACAAGTTCATGACTGGCATAATGAGACTGTTGTAAAGCTGGCGGCGGTCGTGCTCGTCCTCGACAGTGGGCATGAGCTTCTCCTTGCCGGCCGACGTGCCGGAGCTGGTGAGGAACTCGGAGATGGGGTGCGTCGACAGGATGGGCGACCGGTCGCCGTTGACGATGCGTTGGATGTAGGGCTGCAGAGCGTCGTAGGACACCACCGGCACCTTGGCCCGGAACATGGCGCGGTCCGTGGGGCCGTCGTCGAGGCCGCAGCTCCTGAGGTACTCCGCGCCAGCGTTCCGGGCGAGGATCTCGGCCAAGACACGCTCCTGCACCGAGTCCACGTCGGAAGTCATCTCCTCGATGAACCGGAGCTTCTCGGCGTCGTCCTTCGCGTTCGCCGCCTCCGCCGCCCGCGATGACACCGACCACAGAAGAGCCCCGCCGGTAGCTCTCGACACACCCGCCATTGGCTCAATCCGAAACGCTGACAACCAATGCGAGCTCAAGTAGTGTGGTGTGTTAGCACTAACCTTGATATATTATATCTGCATGTTTAGTTGCATATTACATACCCCGGCGGCAAGATGTTAACTCAGCCGTTGGAGGAGGCGACGGCGGAGGCGACTGTCTCCGTGATCGTCTCTCCGTTGACGGCCGCCGGGAATTCGCCGGATCGCGCGGCGCATCTCCACGGCGATGGCCATGGGAAGGTTCTCCAACCTTTTGGAGGGCGTTTTTGGGTGCTCTCGGAAGAAGACGACGAGGTCTCACCGCGAGAGGAGGAAGAAAAGGGGGGTTGCGGCGACAACTACCGCGACGTGTGCCGCACACCCTCGCCGGAAAAGAGCTGTCTACATTCGTCGGCGTCATCCAGGGCCAGCAAGAGGATGGCCAAGCGTCAAGGACAAATGTTAGCGGCGCTAACCCTTTTCTCTGATTCCGTGCTTGCAGGTTCGGAGAGGAAGTCTGCGCCGGCGAGATCAACTCATTTCCGTGTCCCCAAAATTCCGGTTTTGGAACCTTCCGTGGTGATCGAGGAACGTGATCTTGGTGGATGGATCAAGGTAATACGGCGGAGACGGCGATCTCCTTGCGCTCCGGCGAGGTCTTCCGTCTTCCGCGGATCAAACGCTCGATTTTCGAAATCAGGCAATCAACGCTTGGGTACGGTGGGCATCGGCCCGGCCAGGCCGTGGTGCATCAAAGCCCGCTTCGTGTGGGCTTTGGGTTACGAGAGAAAAAAATACATGACAATCCGAAATCACACCCTAATACGGCTGGAGTCGGTCTTCGACGCTTGTTAGGGTTGTTCTGGCGTACGCACGCGCCGCCGGTCGCTGATCCCAACGAGATGGCGAACTGTGGCAGTGGTGGCCGCGGCGGCGGTGACACGAGCTATGGCGGCCGCGGTGGCGGTGACGCCGGTCGTGGAGGGGATGCTGCTCGCGGTGGCGGTGCGCCGCCGGGCAGAGGTGCGGCTCCAGGGCGGCAGTCCACGTTCGAGGTTGGAGGCCTGAGCGGCACTGTTGGGGGTCGTGGTGCTCAAGGGCATCCCGGAGGTGCGGGGCCGGGTGGATACTATGGTTTCAACGCTGGCTCGGGTTTCAATGGTCGTGGACACCGAGGGGCCTATCACGCCGGAGGAGGGCGTGGTCGACGCTTCTCTAATGGGCGTGGCCGCGATGCGGGCTTCGGTGGCCGTGGTCGAGGTGACGCGGGTCATGCTGGATATGGCGGTGCTGGATACGGTGGCTATGGTGGTGCTGGATACGGTGGCTATAGTGGTGCTGGATACGGTGGCTATGGTGGTGGTCGTGGTCGTGCTGAGAATCGTGGTGTGCGCGGCCGGTTTGGCGATGGGGCATATGGTGCGCACGGTGGTCGTGGCTCTTGGGCAGGAGCGCAAGCCGTGACCGATGCAGTGGTGGCGGATGTCGCTGCCGTAGCGCCGGTGGTCGCACCGGAGGCTGCACAGGTGCAAGCTGTTCACCAGCCTGTCGTCCAACTTGGGGCCCCGGTGGCCGTGGTGCCACAACCTGCTGGGCCACAGGTGGCTGGCCATCCCCAAGCGGGTGCCCCCCTGGCTGCTGGAGCGGGTGCCCCCTGGCTGCTGGAGTTGGCGTGTCGGCGGATCAGCTCGCTGCTGCGTTGGGGGCTGCTGCGCCGAAGAAGGGGAAGAGATGTTACAGATGTGGTTTGACCGGACACCGTTCAAATGATTGCACTGTCGAAGTTTGTGTGATATGCGAAGGTCCGGCACCACTACAAGAAATATGCTAACTTATGACCTTTTGACAGTGACCCTGAAAATATTGGTCATAGATCTATGACCATTTTGTACCATTTGGTCACTCGCTGTTTTGGAGGGTCTAAACTTGAAAATATAATGACCAAATCTGTCAGAAAGGTCATAATCTCCTTACATGAATTGGTCATAATGCAAATAACACTAATTTAACATATTTTTTCTAGCCGATTACGACCAATTTAAATGGTCATTCACATGAGTTGACAGCCAACTCAGCAGTCTCGCCTATGTGTCATTGCTTATGTATCATTTTCGCTTAGTTGTCACTCTGATTGGACAGCCAACGCACCAGTCTCGCCTACGTGTCACTGCTTATGTGTAACATCCCAATATTTTGGAATGTTTAAAAATCACTAAAAATTGAAACTTTTGTTTTTGTTAAACAGAAAACATTAAAATTCTAACTGAAACCAAATAATAGAAAACATTTGGCATCTTCAAAAAACTTTAATAGTTTAAAATATCCAAGTAATCTTTAATTTCAAAATTTGAGTTCAGTTTAAATTATTTTATTCAAGGTATTTCAAAGAAACCTTCATCTCCTAAAATGTTTTATTCCAATTATTAGATTTTAAATATTTCACTTTTGACTATTTATTAAACCCTAAAACAATATCTATAAAGTATTTTAAAACTTGTTCTATTTTAAAAAATTGGTTTTGATAAATTAAATTTATTTGAAAAACAAATAAGTTTAAAATTACTTATTTTTAATATTTACATTTGTGGTAGTTTTATTTGATTTTAAAAAGTCACAAATGATTTTATTAAAAACTTATTTTAAAATGACATAAAGTGTCAATTAAGCAAATATACAATATTTTGAATTTATATTTTTGAAATGTATTGGAAAAGTGTGCTTGAATATTTTAGATGATAGATATTAATTTTACCAAACTGTAGAAACAAGTTTGAAGTATTTTGGACTTTTAAAACAAAAGATATAAAAGAAATAAGAAAAACAGAAATAGAAAAAGAGAAAGAAAAAAATAACGGGCCGCCTGCCCGAACTGAACTGGGGTGAAGCCCATCTCCCCAGCCAGCAAGCAGCCCATGTTCTTTTTTTTCTCTCTACTTTCTGCTATTTTTCTGTTGGGCCGAATCTGGCCCAACTTGGGGAGGCGGGGGCCGGTCGGCCTGGTTCGGCTGCGCTGGTGGGCTAGGCCGGCTCGGTTGATTCTTTTTTTTTTGTTCTTTTCTTTATATTCTTTTCTGTTTTCTTTTATAACTTTTAATTTTGAACTCCAATTTCAACCAAATAAATTTTGAAATTTTTGTAAAATGTCCTCTGTCATTATGGACTATTAGTACTGTTTTTAGAAAAAATAAAATATAAAATACCCCTAAGCTTATATATTGCTTTATATTGGGTTTTGAAGAATTTGAAATAAAATTTTGGAATTATTCTTTTAAATTCAAATGCAGGGTTTTAAAATTATGACATGATGAAATGAAAACATCAACTTCCAAAATTTTGTATTTTGGAATTATTCTTTTTGAATTTTGGAATTATTCTTTTTGAATTGTGTATGCTAGTTTGAAAATCTAGTCGAAGTCTCGGTCATGACCGTTCGTGTGTAGTGATTGAATAATTCAAATATTTTTGTGTATCTATGATGAAATGACTAGTTGTGAACCTAGAAATGAAATTCAAAAAAATAACGGGCAAGATATATACCACTTGTAGTTCAAATTTGACAGGCTTCCAGCCGAATCGGCAGGAGGAAACCGTTTAATTGACCGGAAAATGGTAGAAAACTCAGAAAAGAATACTTTTTGGTGATTGTACATAGAATGACATCTACTATGTGAGCAATTTTTATCGGTTCCATTTTGTACGATACTCTTGGTAGCCGCTTCACAAAAAGTCGGGCTATTAGCATTTAAAAAATGAAAAGTGGATTTTTTTATGAAACATGTCGAAATCGCTGGTCGGCAACATTGTTTGTCATGCCACAATGCACACATGTGCCAAATTCAGGCATGTTTCGACAAACTATGTCATGAATGTGGTCAAAACACTGCTTGTTAGTCTTGAAAGCTATGAATGTCTATTCATGATAGCAAGTTTCTGGGAACACGTTTTCAATAAAACTTTCGAATTGCAAGTTTATATTTTTTATGGTAACTAGGTCACATGTCATGACGCTACGCGAAGGTTTTTCATTATTTCGATTTTTTTGAATTTTGTATGCTTGTTTGAAAATCTAGTCAAAGTCTCGGTCATGACCGTTCGTGTGTAGTGATTGAATCATGCAAATATTTTTGTGTATCTATGATGAAATGGCTAGTTGTGAACCTAGAAATGAAATTCCAAAAAAATAACGGGCAAGGTATATACCACTTGTAGTTCAAATTTGACCCGCTTCTAGCCGAATCGGCAGGAAACCGTTTAATTGACCAGAAAATGGTAGAAAGCTCAGAAATGAATATTTTTTGGTGATTGTACATAGAATGACATCTACTATGTGAGCAATTTTTATCGGTTCCATTTTGTACGATACTCTTGGTAGCCGCTTCACAAAAAGTCGGGCTATTAGCAATTAAAAAATGAAAAGTGGATTTTTTATGAAACATGTCGAAATCGCTGGTCGGCAACATTGTTTGTCATGCCACAATGCACACATGTGTCAAATTCGGGCATGTTTCGACAAACTATGTCATGAATGTGGCCAAAACACTGCTTGTTAGTCTTGAAAGTTATGAATGTCTATTCATAATAGCAAGTTTCTGGTAACATGTTTTCAATAAAACTTCCGAATTACAAGTTTATATTTTTTTATGGTAACTAGGTCACATGTCATGACGCTACGCGAAGATTTTCCATTATTTTGATTTTTTTAAAATTTCGTATACTTGTTTGAAAATCTAGTAAAAGTCGCCGTCGTGACCGTTCGTGTGTAGTGATTGAATCATGCAAATATTTTTGTGTATCTATGATGAAATGACTAGTTGTGAACCTAGAAATGAAATTTCTGAAAAATAACGGGCAAGATATATACCACTTGTAGTTCAAATTTGACCCGCTTCCAACCGAATCGGCAGGAAACCGTTTAATTGACCGGAAAATGGTAGAAACCTCAGAAATGAATATTTTTGGTGATTGTACATAGAATGACATCTACTATGTGAGCAATTTTTATCGGTTCCATTTTGGACGATACTCTCGGTAGCCGCTTCACAAAAAGTCGGGCTATTAGCACTTAAAAAATGAAAAGTGAATTTTTTTGTGAAACATGTCGAAATCGCTGGTCGGCAACATTGTTTGTCATGCCACAATGCACACATGTGCCAAATTCGGGCACATTTCGACAAACTATGTCATGAATGTGGCCAAAACACTGCATGTTAGTCTTGAAAGCTATGAATGTCTATTCATGATAGCAAGTTTCTGTGAACACGTTTTCAATAAAACTTCTGAATTACAAGTTTATATTTTTTGATGTAACTAGGTCACATGTCATGACGCTACGCGAAGGTTTTCCATTATTTTGATTTTTTTTAATTTTGTATGCTTGTTTGAAAATCTAGTCAAAGTCGTCGTCGTGACCGTTCATGTCTAGTGTTTGAATCATGTGGATATTTTGATGTAACTCTGATGAAATGGATACTTGTGAAGCTAAAAATGAAATTTAGAAAAAATGACGGGCAATCTATGTGGCAGCTGCAGTTCAAAATCTATCTGTTTCCAGCTGAATTGGTAGGAAGTCGTTTAAATGGCCTGAATTAGGCAGAGAGCTCGGAAATGCGTGCCTTTTGGTGATTGTACATAAAATGTTGTCTACTTTGTGAAAAATATGTATCGGTGCCATTTTGGACGACTTTCAGACCAAATGACGAATGTGATGGCCACATTCATGGCATAGTTTGTTTAAATGTGCCCATATTGCGAACAAATGTGCATCTTGGAACCATGAACAATGTTGCCGAAGAAACTTTTCTTTTTCCTTGCATAAAAAAATCATTTTTCATTTTCTGAGTTCGAAAAATGGGTTGTTTTGTGAAGCATCTAGACCATATTATAAAAATATGTATCGGTGCCATTTTGGACGACTTTCAGGCCAAATGACGAATGTTATGGCCACATTCATGGCATAGTTTGTTCAAATGTGCCCACATTAGGCACAAATGTGTATCTTGGAACCATGAACAATGTTGCCGAAAAAACTTTTCATTTTCCTTCCACAAAAAATCATTTCATTTTTCGAGTGCAAAAAATGGGTTGTTTTGTGAAGCAACTACCAAAAATATGTTGCAAGATTGGAGCACTGCATTTTATAAAAATACTAGACCATATTTTATTTACAAATATCCAAAGTTTTGTGTGTCAAACGGTTTCCATCCACCTCTCGCGAAAAAGAAAAATTAAGCACTAAAATTTGCTTATTTCAGACTAAAAGTTTTTTTTTCATATAACTATATGGTTGAACAGGGCCGAAACTGGTCCAGCCCAGCTCTTAGGCCCGTTGGACAGCTGCTGGAGCGTTGCGAGCCGTCGGATGCTGATCCGACGGTGCGGAACGCACTAGACTGGTATAAAACCAGCGCGTCGCCGCCGTCCCCGCGAGAAACCCTAGCTCCCATCCCTCCTACCCGGCGACCCACTCCAGATCGCATCGAGCCCAACCTCTCCCCCAACCTCTCCCGCATCTGGCGTCGGAGAGACGCCGGAGACCACCTCAACACCGGCGTCTCTCCCCTCGTCGCCTACTCGGAGCCCCTCCTCCTCGCCTCGCCTTTATCTTAACCTCAGTCCCGTCCTCGTCGTCCATCCTCCCTTGGTGAGGAGGAGGCGGGCTTCCAGCCTTCGTTCTCGTGGTCCTGGCAGTGGCCTCGCTCCGGTCGCCGCCGAGATCGACTGGGTTGAGCACCCGGCCCAGAACAACAGGTCCTGGAGTCTGCTCGTCATCGGGGACCAGGCCAGAAAGGCACCCGTGGCACCCGGCGTCTCCCCCATCCCACAAGCGTCCTCCACACGAGGCGCCCTAGATCCCTGTCTATCTTCTCTCGTATGTCCGCAACAGTGAATACTGGGATCTGACCTTTTTCTTGTCTTTCTGGTTTGTCAGGTGCGGTGGCCGCCGGTGAGCTCGCGCCGGATCTGGTGGTCGACCTCACATCAGGTAGCTTCTCATGTACACCTTCTCGGTCCTTCTACCTATTGTGTCAGTGCGTAGAGATTTGTTGCCCTACGCTTTAATTGTTACTAGTACTTGCACTTGTCGCACTTAATGTGCCATTGATCTGCTGGTTGTAGTGGTAGTTCACTTGAAATATGATGATGATGCTATCACTTGAAATATAAGTCCATTTGGTGTCAACAAGTAATAACTGAAATTAAAAATAATTACATGTACATGGATGCTATAAAAGTAACATGCTTTCTATCGGTTAGTACTGTTGCGTACTTGGATTTGTAAACTGTATAGGCAACACTTGAAATACATGTGTTTTGAGTTTAGAGTAAAGTGATATTCAGTAATGTGTTCTGTAGATTACAATAATGTTTGTCTGCTTTATTCATAATGTGGTAGTAGAAATAGAATGGACATATTGGACAGTGTTATAAGTAAGGTTATAAGTAGAGATATAGTGGACAAATCTGAATTTTTTGGGTTTATTTGCTTCCGTTGGTACTTCTTGTCATCTGAATGCAACTAACTAGTAGAACTGCGCCAGTATATACATCTTTTTTATTCATGTGCCACTGTATTGCAGATGCCTGAAGTCGTTTGCAGATGTACTCATTTCTTGTGACATACCTGCTTAATCTTTGCAAATTTGTGTTAACTTATGTCCTGATTTAATGTCCAATTTCGCACGTCTTCACCAGTATGCACACACTAGTAGGTTTAGCACGTCCAAGACATGAATTTCATGAACTAGTACATTTTATGTTTGGGTGCTAGTTAATTAGAAAAGTGTTCAGCAAGTCCTTGTGGTTGTTTCTGTATATATTCACTGTATTTTTCTAATTAATTCGAGTTCCCTGATATGGTATGCTACATTCTTTAAGTAGCTTGAATATGGCTCTACCGAATTTTTAATATGTCTCTGCAGCTAATTTCACCTTTGTTTGAATATCTAGCTGGGAATTTATCAACTCAAGAATCTGATTTTTTTTGTACAGGCTCCCATTGGAAGTTAGACATAAAAGAATGTGTCGGCATGTCGGTGTCGATCCCGTACTGTTTCTTTAGGAGATTCCTCATGACAGCCAAATCCGACAAGATGGTATGTTTATAGCTCACATTATACTGGTTGTGCTTAAAGTGTTTTACAAGATCATATTCTGTATTGTTTTTGTGCTTACAACAGTTTGGTGTTCAGACTGGTTTTGCAGGGAGTGCTCTGGATGATTGTGGAGCTCCACCGAGTCATGGCGCAGGAGAAGCTGATCATGGTGCACCACAAGTACATCATTCAAGTACGGTTGCTCTTCAATGTTTTCTTTATTTTTTCCGTTCATACACGAGCACAGTTTCTTATTGCCTTATGTAAGGATCAATTGATCGTAACTTGCAACCTTATATTGTAGTAGCTGGACCTTATTTCACCATCCCTCAAGAATAAAGCACGATGCTTCTGCTGCCATAACTTGTTTTTTTGTTTACCATCCAGGTACAATGGGAGCAAGCTCTCATCCCTAGCTACTGTACTGACTATCGCCCTGCATATTGGCTGGTATGCTTGTATCCCTGTCTCTTTGTTGTTGTGCTAGAATCGTAAATCCCGATGCGTGTATCATGGACTGGTTTGGTAAATCTGTTCTGGTGCTTAAATTTTACATGCACTTGCGAATATTCATACTGTCTCTGTTTTCTTGTATGAATGAGTATCTCATCTTAACTAGCTGGAGAATAAAAGGCATGTAACTAGCTAAATATGTGTTATCAAGAACTATGTCCTTTTTTTTATTGGTCTGTTCATAATATATTGGCTCTAGTTTTTTTGATTTTTCTCTGCTGATTCACTTATCAGGGAGGTGAGGAAGGCATGTGGTTCATACGTCAGGAGCGGGTGCCAGTTTCTGATGCGATGGAGCTCCATGCTGAAGAAGATGTCACTTGTAGATCTTATAAAGTACCTAGTTATTACACTTGAAGAGATTGTAACTGTGATTGCCTTTGTATTGTGTTATTTGTTGAGCAGAAGCTCAGACTGAATCTGTCTGTTGTTATTTGAAGTATCACTTGTGTTTGGATTATGTACCAATTTGGTAATCTATGTACTGACAAATTTAAGAATATGATTCTTACAACTGGGACCCATGTACAGAAAACTGGCAACTGGGACCCACTATGAATACATGACCACTGGGACCCATTATACAGAAAACTGACAACTGGGACCCACTGTCTAGAGCCTGACAATTGGGACCCAATAGTCAGAAATTGTTGGACCAAAAAGGCCACGTTGCAGAAAATAAAAGGGCTGAATTGTTGGGGTTGGCCCATATAGTCGTCCGAATTACATAGAAAAAATATTAAATAGGCTGAGTTATTGGGCTAGGCCCATTTAGACTACTGAGCTGGACTGGGCTGATTCTGATCTACGACCATTTAATTTGGTCACAATTTTGCCACGTCAGCCTTGCCACGTAGGATCTGACGTGGACTGGTCAGATTGGTAGTGACCAAAAAAGTTGGTCATAAAATCTGTGACCTTTAGTTTTGGTCACAATCGTCTGTGACCAATCCCAAAAAAAGGTCACATACTGCCATTTGTGACGCTCATCTTTTGACCAATCGGTTTTCGTCACAAAAAGGTCATAAATTATAGTTCATGACCATTTCTGTTACCAATATCGAGGGTCACAAGTTAGCATATTTCTTGTAGTGCACATGGGGAGCGACTATGTCATTTGTTGACGGCTCCAAAACCACAAATTCGGGTCTACGGATATGCTCATGAAGCTCTAATTTTCTTTGAGTATCCAGGCACTGAGACTTATAGACCAAGGATGGAGAATGTTCGTTTGGCTTCCTTGGTGGTGACAGGAGGGGAGATGACCATCCCCGGTATTTTCTGCAGCTGCAGCGACTTGTTCCTTCTGAACATTTTGTTTGGGACGTTCGACAGGTGGGACACAACGTCTATAGGGTGCAATTCCCCACCAGGACTGATCTTGAGAGGCTCAGAGTTTTTGGTTTGTGCCGTGTGCCAAACAGCTCCTGTGAGCTCACTTTTGATAGCTGGAATCAAAACCCGAACCTACTAGTACTTTGCCGGAAGTTTGGTTGCGTGTTTCGGGTATCCCAAGGCCGGAGATTGGGATTTTCTTGCTCTATGGGCGGTGGGTGATATGTTTGGTAAAACACTTGAGATTGACATGGCGTTTACGAGACAGCATGGAGTCTTGCGGATTAGGATTGGCTGCCTTGATCACACGAAGATCCCTAGGGTCTTTCCTATGCTCTTTAAGGCCGGTTCTTTGATCTTACCTTTGTGGTAGAGGGAGCAGCTCCACCTGCAGCGCCGGATGTTGACATGGGGGGGTCGGATGGAGAGGACGATGATGATGGGTGATGATGACCTTGGGGATGATTTTCAGGAGGCTGTTGCTAGGTACTATCCAGACACGACGATGAGTACGGAAGCTGCACCAACGGAGGCACTACGGTGACTGAAAACCAAGGTGGTTCAGCCTCTAAACCACCTTCGCGGCGGTAAAGCTGGGTGTTGTGTTTTCACCATCTGTGCGCCGGCTTTTGATGTTGCACGGAAGGAGTTCGCTGTTTTGAGAGGTTCTGAGAGGAGGTTGGAGATAGCTACTGATGAGACCAAGCTCACTACCGAGCTGGGCACTGCGAGCGCTTCTGTGGCAGCGCAGGAGGTTCTCTGCCCACCTCGCCGGCTACGCGGGTTGGGGCTTCGTGCCCCTTTCTGGTTCTTCATGCGCCGGGAGGCGGGGCTGTTTCGAGCCCTGCGATGGCTTCACCGACTTACTTCGGTGATGGGGTTTCGTACTCCATGGGGAGCTCTCCACGCACCACAGGAGGTGGGGCGGGATCGAGCTCCATGTCGGCTGCCCTAGACTCTCCACGTACCCCGGGAGGGGGTGCAGGATCGAGTGGGGCTGGGTCGGCTAGGCCGAGGGCGCCGGTGTTCTCGCCCACGCTGCCATCTTTCCCGACCTTCGGTTCGGGACAAGGTGGCGGCACGGCAGAGCATCGTCGACTTTGGTGGTGTCCCGGACGGCGAGGCGATGGGTGTTCGGTCGAGTGCACGCATCAGGGCGCAGCACAACGCCGACGACACTCAGATGGGGCGCGCCATTGCTTTGGCGGACCAGCGGGACTTCATACAAGGTACACCGAAACAATCCAACTCCATTTTAAATTTATCCGATAAGCAAATTAAAGATAGAGCAGCACGGTTGGGGGTCTCTTTGGGGCGACTGAAAAAGAAACTGAATCGGTTTTGTCTATTAAGAGAAATGATTTAGATCGCTCGTTTTGTATTCTGAATAAAACTGTGAAAGAGAAGGAGGTTGAGCAGCCATATAGCTTGGTCCTTAATAGAGCTTCGGCCCTAACAGAGGATTTAGATGATGAGGAGATAGATAGAACGCTTGAGGGCGAGTCGGGTTTCCCAGTTGTGTCAGAAACGGTCAAGCGGACCAGAAAAAGGAAGGATTACTCCTGTTCATAAAAGGAGGAGTGCTAGAATTAAAATACAGAACAAACGTAAAAATGCATAGCTTAAGAGGGCTTTTTTGGAACAGTGAGGGTTTTCGTGACCCCGGAAAGCATCTGTTTGTTCAAGAATCTATTCGCGAGAAAAAATTGGATTTCCTAGCTTTGTCGGAAACTGGGAGATCTAATTTCGCCACTCCTTTCTTAAGTCATTTGGCGGCTGGGCAAGACTTCAGCTGGTTTTGTTTACCACCTAGAGGTAGAGCGGGTGGGATGTTGTTAGGGATTAATGTGGGTACGCTTCAGGTCACAAATGTAGAAGTTGGAGATTTTTGTGTCAAGCTCTTTCTAAAGTCGAAGAGTGACGGGTTTCAATGGGTTTTAGTGTCGGTATATGGCGCTGCCCAAGATGATAATAAACCGCAGTTCCTATCAGAGTTAGTTCGACTGTGTGAAAATGAACCACTACCTATGATGGTGGGTGGGGATTTTAACATAATTCGGAAACCTGAAGAAAAGAACAATGATAACTATAATCCGAGGTGGCCAATCATGTTTAATGCGATAATTCAGAGCCTAGAGCTTAAAGAACTGGAGCTTTCGGGCAGACAGTATACCTGGGCGAGTAGGCGAGAACCCCTACTTTTGAGAAATTAGACCGAATCCTTACCACCACGGAGTGGGAACAAAAATACCCTTTAGTTACGGTGCAGGCTTTAAGTAGGGTGGGATCTGATCATACCCCGTTGTTCGTCGACTCGGGTGATCATGCTCACGTGGAAATACAGCACGTTTCTCATTCGAACTTTCCTGGTTGAGAATGGAAGGGTTCTATGAGATGGTGGCAGCAGAGTGGGCTGCACCAGCTAAAGGGAATACACCTATTGAGGTGTGGCAAAATAAAATAAGACATTTGAGACGTTTTCTTAAAGGATGGGCTAAAAATCTGAGTGGCAAGTATAAGAAAGAGAAGGAGAGACTTCTAAAAATTATCGATGAACTTGATATTAAAGCTGAAACTAACCCCCTTTCGGTATCAGAGCGTGATACTTTAAGGGTGCAAACGACAGGCTTTGTTGCCTACGGAGAGACGAGGAAACAAAGTGGGCACAAAGGGCCAAAGTGAAACACATTCAGGAAGGTGGAAACAACACAAAATATTTTCACCTTATCGCAAATGGGAAGCATAGGAAAAAGAAAAATTTCAACTCGAGCAAGAGGAAGGAACGATCATAGGGCAGGAAAATTTAAAAAGTTATATTTCGGAATATTACAAGAAACTTTTCGGTCCATCTTTGCCAAGTGAGGTCATATGGATGAGAATATTACCCATGACATACCGCAATTATCAACAGAAGAAAATAACATTCTTACAGCTGATTTCTTAGTGAAAGAAGTGTATGATGCTATTTCTCAAATGGAGCTGAACAAAGCGCCCGGACCGGATGGATTTCCGGCTGAGTTCTATAAAACCTTCTGGGAGGTCATTAGAGATGACCTATGGCTTTATTTTTTCAGTTAAAACAGGAAATTTGTCCCTGTTTAAACTAAACTTTGGAGTCATTACTTTGCTCCCTAAGAAAGATAATGCGGTTCAGATACAGCAATATAGACCCATATGTCTACTCAATGTCAGTTTCAAAATTTTTACAAAAGTAGGTACTAATCGTATTACTGAAATTGCTCAAAAAATTATTAGACCGACCCAGTCGGCTTTTATGCCTGGGCGCCATATCTTAGAGGGTGTGGTGGTCTTGCATGAAACCATTCACGAACTTCAAAGGAAGAAGATGGATGGAGTCATTTTTAAAATTGATTTTGAGAAGGCATATGACAAAGTTAAATGGCCCTTTCTTCAACAAGCTTTGCGTATGAAAGGATTTGCACAAGAATGGTGCAAATGGATTATGCAATTTGTTCAGGGAGGAAGTGTCGGAATTCGGGTTAATGATGACATCGGTCATTATTTCCAAACCAAAAAAGGCCTCCGACAGGAGATCCTTTATCGCCAATGCTGTTTAATATAGTTGCCGATATGTTGGCCATTCTTATTGCACGGGCAAAGGAGGACGGTCAAATAGGTGGTTTGATCCCGCACTTAGTGGACGGGGGCCTATCTATACTGCAATATGCAGATGACACTATTCTTTTCATGGAGCATGACTTGGAGAAGGCTGTGAATATGAAACTAATATTGTGCATCTTTGAACAATTATCGGGACTTAAAATCAATTTCCACAAGAGTGAGATCTTTTGTTTTGGAAAAGCTAAAGAGGTAGAGGATCAATACAAACACATTTTCGGGTGTGATCTGGTTCGTTACCTTTTAAATATCTTGGGGTTCCAATTCACTATAGGAAGCTACGGAACTCCGAGTGGTACCCAGTAGAAAGCCGTTTCGAAGGCAAACTGGGATGTTGGAAGGGTAAGTTGCTATCCTATGGGGATCGCCTTGTCCTGGTAAACTCGGTTTTAACAAGCCTCCCAATGTTCATGTTGTCCTTTTTAGAGATACCAAAAGGGGTGCGTAAAAGATTGGATTTTTATAGATCCCGGTTTTTCTGGCAGAGTGACGAAAATAAGAGAAAGTATAGATTGACTAGATGGAACATTATATGTAGACCGAAGACCAGGGGGGTTTAGGGTCGAAGTGCTAGAACTAAAGAATAAATGTTTACTCAGTAAGTGGATGTTTAAACTTTTAAACGAAGAGGGGGTTTGGCAGGAACTGCTGCAAAACAAGTACCTTCAAAATAAAACCTTAGCGCAGGTTGAAGCACAACCAACGGACTCACCATTCTGGAAAGGTCTTATGAGAGTTAAAAGGATTTCTTTAGTAGAGGATCCTTTCGGGTTGGCAAGGGGAAACCACAAGGTTCTGGGAGGACACTTGGCTTGGTTCTACTCCGTTAAAAAACAATATCCATTGTTATACAATATTGTGGAACAGAAAAATGTTTCGATTCATGATGTGTTCCACAATAGTCCACCCTTAAACATAGGCTTTCGTAGGGCTTTAGTAGGGAATAAGTGGGACATGCGGTCTCATAGTGTGTTCGATTGATGGGTGTTACTCTTACCAATGAACCGGATACTTTTGTTTGGAAATTGACTCAAACAGGGATCTTTACTGTTAAATCTATGTATGAAGACTTAATGAATGGTCATACTAGATTCTTACAAACTTATCTTTGGAAGTTGAAAATCCCACTGAAAATTAAGGTTTTATGTGGTTCCTTCATAAAAAAGTGCTGCTTACTAAGGATAACTTGGCAAAGAGAAATTGGAAAGGTGATTCTCATTGTTCCTTTTGTGGGAATAGCGAAACTGTTGGATCATTTATTTATTTCCTGCCCTTTTGCAAAATTGGTTTGGCGTGTAGTTTTTTGTACCTACAATATTCCTCCTCCAATGTTACTAATATGTTTGGGAATTGGTTGAACGGGATGGATAAAAAGACCAAAGCTAGGATTCGTATTGGCGTTTCAGATAGTTGTTGGTCTATTTGGAATTGTAGGAATAATATTGTCTTTAACAGGAAAGAAACTTTTCATGTTTTACAGGTTATCCATACGGCGGTACACTGGATCCAACTATGGGCCTTCTTGCTACCTTCGGACCAGCGGAACTTATGGTGGCTGGATGCACTCGGCTCCTATTGGTGGCACAGGATTTTTTCTCCCGGCATACGTGGCAGCATATTAGACGAGTTTCGTAGTACTCTATAGGTTTTGCTGTTATCCGGTTGAGGGTTGTCTCATTGTCTTTGTGATCTCTTGAGATGTAATAATATACTTTGCACAAACTTATGTAATAAATGGCTGTGTGCATCACTCGATGCAGAGGCAGGGACAACCCCATTTCTAAAAAAGCTAGGGGAGCTAGTAGCTAAAGAATGCTTGAGTTGCTGCTAGTCTGTGGCCTGTGCCTGTGTCCGTATGTATAGGGCCTAGGGGGAGAGCTCGCAGCCGAGGACACACCGCGACGCCGTTCGCGTTAATGGGCCGCTTGGCCACAAGCTTTGTCGGCCACATTAATTCTTCCACCCGTTCTTTTGTACTCGTACCAGCCTGCCTGCCATACTGCTCAGCGTCGCCATGCACGCAAAATAGCTATGCAGCCCAATCACTGAATTTTGAAATCAATACCATGCTTGCCCAGCTTTTCGAAACGTGGTAATAAATTTTTTGCTTTCCAGCTGAGTCACCCACTCACATGCATAGGCCGGTACTGTTCTTAATGTGTTGAAATTATTATGGAACTACCACATGACATAGCCCCTGTGCAGATACGAGGACATCGTTTTTAACTTTGCCCAATTAAGCTCCCAATGTGCCAATTGCGTGTTTTTTCTTGCGCGTAGATATTGATGTCTCCCGTTTACTCTTTCCGTTACGAAATACACACGGTTCAGATATGGATGCAAGTTTGAAGGCGTGAAGTTGATCTTTATTTTGTCTACAGTTATATTGAAAACAAATAAATGGGTGACCAATGTTGGCGGATGCAGGACGATGTGCGAGCATTGCTTCACATGTTGTTGTGCGGGTATGGCTGCAGGACGATGTTCCTGTCCATACCGCACATTTTGTATTGATTGGTATTTTGCAGCGGCGGCTTCAGTGGAGTTGACAGTGTTTAGGGACTTCAGTTCGTGTAGTGCTCTTTGAACGCCGTACTCGATATTCAGGGTGAAAATCTAATGTCTGGCTTTCATTGGTTGTCACTCGCAGTGGCATTTTCCTGGTTAAAGTCATTGTCTAGAGAGTTCAGATCTTCTACTCGGTGAAAACCTACAATCTGTAATTGGGCTACAACGGTGCTTATGCATTGTTGCCTTTTTTGGAGATGTCGCTTTTGTAGCATCTCTATTGTAGTACCCGGTGTTGTATTGATAGTTTGTATCTGGCTGTTGCGAATGATTCATCATTGTGGCATTTTTTTCTTTTTTCTTTTTGCCTGTACATCCTTATTGTCTCAATTAGTTCTTAAAATTATGTTGGTGCAGAAATTGGGTGCAATTCAAGTTAAAGGTTTCTAGGTGATCCCATTGAGTATTGGTGTCAGTTGTATTTTGAATCAATCTTTCCATTCCGTACCATTTTTTATTTGTTTATTTATTTGGATCTCAACGATTGTTGTAATTTGAATTATTGTTGTATTGTTTGATGTTAAAACTTTAATAAGTATGATTCTGTACAACGAGGACCCAAGGTATTTCAACATGAAATCTTGGGCTAGTATGGTTCGCTAGTCCTGGAGGCATGGTGCCTTAACACGAGCTCCGGGCCTACCTGGATGCCGTTTGGTTTGGTTGATGACCTGTAGAAAAAATTGCTAGCAGCAACGTCCAAATCGAAGGCCACGGTATTTGGTCAAGCTGGAACAAACGTGCATTTTTCGCAGGCACAAAAGCACCAATCAAACAGCACATCCCAGGCCTGCCTGCCTGGCCAGGCATAAAACATCAAATTTACACTGCTTCTATGCATCATATTAATTCTACCAGGCACCATATAGTTACAGTGCATGTAATGGGAACAATTCATTAAAGTTCACGGCTTCTTCCCCTGCCATTTTTCATTAATGAAACGAAAAGGCAATCTTTATCTGAAGAATAATCCCCTGACAACTAAATAAAAATCCAAGAACCGAGTATAATTGACCACTTACAGTGTAGGTAATATTACAGAGTTAAACAGCAAATTTAGACAGTGACCGGTTCTGGTATTTCAAGAAAACAAGATCCAGCTACAGCTTCATAACCAAATATAACTACCACACAAAGTTAGACATCTCATGTTGAAGAAATTGGATTAACTGCGCAAGGCTCCACAGTTGGTCTTGTTTATTTTTCAACACCCAACTAAAGGAGTGTACTCTGTCCACCACTACGAGCCAGTCAAGTAATTAGGCTTTGAGCTTCTACTTTCTTTAGAATTTAGGCATTATTTTTCCCCTTGCTTCTGTAAAAAGAGTCAAGAAACATTAATGGCAACCCTTCGAGTCGACGAAATTCATAAAATTATCCGCGGACGTATTGAACAATATAATAGGAAAGTTGGGATTGAGAGGTGACACCGCAGTCCCAAGAATGGACATGTTTAGCTCAGCCAGCCTCTGAGGACATGATATGCTAGTTCAACCAGCTTCTTATTCGCCGGGGACAAAGCACCGCCGGTCTCCGACAAACACAACCCCAAAGGATTTCCAAAAACCAAGGCATGCTGCATGAGTTCATTGGAAACCTGGAGATGGAAAGGCAACCTTGATTCGGTTAAGGGTACAACCATGGCTAACTACCCGTATTTGCAGGATAATCAGTAGGGCACTTACATGCGAGATGAAGGCCCCCAAGGAGAGTGAAGCACCAAACAAAGAAACCAGAGAAGAACAATCAAAGCTCCGACCAAAGGGCAATTCTCCAAGTTCAATGTTCACATACTTCAGGTCAAGAAATTTGGTGGATACACTTGGTGAATTGATCACCTGCACAATGATTATCAGATTAATTATATTCCAAGTACTAACTTATCTAGTATAATAAAAACACCTACAGTTTTGCAGCATACCTCCCTGGTTTGCGTGCTAGATACCAGTTCTGCTCGAGTGTCACAACCAAATTTGGTACAGTTCACGTGCAAGTTCTTCACTTGCAATGCTTCTCCAAGTGAAACTTGTACCTTGAGCTTACCTACAAACTTAAATCTGGAGAGATTTGGAGCTTTGCTCTCTATAGTTCGCAGCTTGCCGCATTCGTCCACATCCACGTGGCTTAGTCGCTGAAGATGGCAAGGTATCTTCAAGAAGTTTACCTTATTGCAATACTTCAGTGAAAACCGCTCTAAAGCTGAAGAATTGGAAAGAAGGCTCCATAACTCTTCCGCCGTAATACGCACCATAAATAGCTCCAATTTTATCAGGCTTTTCAAGCAACAAACCCCAGCTATAGGATGAAAGGAACAACCGGCAAGGTAAAGACACCGAAGAGAGTCCCCCATCCCATTCGATAAAACTTTGCATGGGAACTTGTAATTGTCACTGTTTACAGACAGGGTAAGGGCGAGTTCTTCAAGCGCTGGTGTAGCAGCCTTCTGAAGCCATCTGCCGAGATAAGAACAGTCCTCCGCATTGTAATTTGGAACCTGCCAAAGATTGAGTTTTCTCACGCCAATGCCTGAGTGGTTTCTCAGAATGTGGTCAATTTTGCTTCTAAAATCTCTAGCTGTTTCCTTTTGACGTGCATATACGTCCAACCCCAACGTTTTTCTTGTGAAAATGAGGTTGGGATGGCATCTCCAAGAAAACTTGAAGGACTGAGACAGGCCGGCGACTCGGGCAGCATCTCTCAGTGGCATTAGGGAATGTATATGATGCCAGACATCCTGCATGCACAAGCATCACAGAAAAGCTCAAAATTAGCACTGTAAGATACATGCGCATGACTGCAAAAAGTGCACCATGTTGCAGAGATACAACGTGCGTTGGAATGTAACCATGATTAAATGGTAAGACATTGCCCTTAACAACAATCAACAACCGACGTACTGATATACATAAACACTCAAAACTCTAGAGAGTAGCAGAGTGATCCGATAAGAAAGGAACTCCTATTGATCTGAAAAATATGAAGTAACTTTCTTAAACAATGTGTAAGGTGTGGAGATGCTACAAAAAGTTTGTTTGAAGCTCGATGAGGCTTTCATCCCTCATACATGTGCTACTTGTGGAAGAGGCGAGGCACAAGTTGCGCAGTGTGGAATATCCTAGCTGTAAACACCACGCCTAGCTCTAGGAAGTCTACTCGAAACTCATTAACAAGGTAGCAGGAAATCTATGACTCGTGCTAGAGAATGTATTTGCAGAGAGTTTAAACTGGCAACAGTTGGAACAAGGCAAAGCTACTACTGCAGTAGGAGATTGCAGGAAGTCATGTTCATTCATGTAATTAGCACATGTCCACAGATTTGTGCAGCTCAAGCAGTCAGATATATTTATAACTTGTAACATGAGTATTCCATAATCAACTACATTTATTGACGTACCTCTGGAAGATTTGGACCTGAATACGCATCCGTTTCACCAGTCTGAGAATCTTGTTGGCAGGGTGATCCTTCTCTGCTTGGCTGGCCACTAGTTGATATCAATCCGTCTGCAGCACAACATGCGTGATTATGAATCACACGGACAACTTTTTGTGGATTCAAAAATTGAAACGAGCCTTGCTAGGTATGAGCGTGCAGTACAGTAGTATTTTCAGCTAGAGTGTCTAAGGGCATCTCCAGCCGTCCCCTCAGCGCCCCCCTAGGGCCCAAAATAGCGTCGTTTGGGCCAAATAGCGTCGTTTTTCTACCAGTCGTCCCCCCAAGAGCCCAAATAGCGCCGTTTAGCGCCGTTTTGGCGCCGGCGCACCCAGGCCAAACCCAGCGCGTCGGGTTGCGCCTGGGGGGGTCGGCGGAAGGGAAAACGCGCGTGGGCCAGCACTGTCGGGGAGACAGCGTATTTCCCCCCCGCCTCGCCCTTTCCTCTATCCCGCCCCGTCGCCGCCATCTCGCCGCCGGCACCACCCCTCCCCCCTCCACCGGACGCAAGCAGCTAGGAACCCCACCATCTCGCCCCAAACCACGGCGCCGGCGCCGCCCCTCCCCTCCGCCGTGATCTAGCCGGAAGGAAGGCTCGCGCCCACCTCGCCTGCTAGGTGTTCGGCGGTCTGTCCGCCCAGCCATGGACTCCGACGACGAGGAGCTGCTCGCCGAACTGCTCGACGAGGAAGCCCAGGCCGACCTCGAGGACGAAGAACACTTGCTGATCCTCGCTTGCCTCGCCGGCCTGCTCGCGAACGACGCGCGGCCGCGGCGTGGTGGCTCGGCGCCCGGCCGCCGCAAGAGCAAGCCGAGGCAGCGCTACGAAGGGTACTACATCCTCTACTCCGACTACTTCGCCGATCATCCCATGTAGGACGAGGCCGTGTTTCGGTGCCGCTTCCGGATGAACCGCAAGCTCTTCCTCGACATCATGCATGCCATCCGGGAGTTGGACACCTACTTCAAATTGAAGAAGGATTGCACCGGTACGGTTGGCTTTACCTCAATTCAGAAGTGCACGATGACCATGAGGTTGCTTGCATATGGTGCTCCTGATGATTCGCAGGATGATTATCTGCGCATGTCCGAGTCCACTTCCATTGATTGCTTGAACAAGTTCTACCGGGCAGTGGTGGCAGTGTTTGGGCCAAAATACTTGCGATCACCCAATGCGGATGACACTGCTCGAATCCTAGCTTTCAATGAAGCAAGAGGCTTTCCTGGGATGCTTGGAAGGATCGACTGCATGCATTGGGCATGGAAGAACTGTCCATTTGAATGGCAGGGGATGTACAAAGGCCACAAAGGAGAGTGCAGTGTGATTCTTGAGGCCGTGGCTACACATGATCTACGGATTTGGCATTCCTTCTTTGGTATGCCAGGAACTCACAACGACATCAATGTGTTGCAGTGCTCGAATGTCTTCGCCAAGCTTGTTGGTCATGCCCCTCTAGTGAACTACGAGATCAATGGGCACCAGTACACAAAGGGCTACTACCTTGCAGATGGCATCTACCCGAAGTGGTCAACATTTGTGAAGAGCATCTCCAACCCTGTGCCAGGAAGCGCGAAAGCTTGGTTTTCTAAGTGCCAGGAGGCTTGCAGGAAGGATGTTGAGCGGGCATTTGGTGCGCTGCAGTCTCGATTCGCTGTTGTCCGGTACCCAGCCATGATTTGGTCGAAGGCCAACATGTGGGAGGTGATGAACTGTTGTGTGATCTTGCACAACATGATCATTGAGAGTGAGCGGGGTCATCCGGTGCCTGAGACTACTGAGCCATACTACCGACAGGGTCCTCTTGCAGATGTAGATCACCAGGTTCCGGCAACATGGGCAGCCTTCCTCGCTATGAGCCAGGAGATTCGAGACCCTGCAGCACATACACAACTGCAGGATGATCTGGTGCAACACTTGTGGGAGCACAAAGGCAATGACAATGCCGACAATGCCAATGCCTAGTTTGATTTGTTCTATTTGCTTGCATTGTTGAACTATTTGTGTGTGGATTTGTATGTTGAACTATTCTTATGTGTGAATTTGTATGTCCAACTATTTTAATTGTGTTGGCCTTTGTTTTATGCGTGAAATATGGCCCAAACTCGCCGGCTGGGGGGCGGCCTGGGTTCGGCGACTGGGAATCAGCGCCCCCCAGCGCGTGAAATAGCGTCGTTGCCCCCCAGGCGGGCCAAAATAGCGCCGTTTTTCGGCCGGGGGGGGGGGGCACAACGGCTGGAGATGCCCTAAGAAGAGATGGCTCTTACCAGGGGATTCGATTCTGGGCCGACGCCGGCGCCGATCCCGCGGCACGGGCATGAACTTCTTGAGCTCCGATTGCCCCCGATTGCATGAAAATACCGTCGACTCGAGAAATCACGGCGGCGGCGATGCTGGGTTCGGTGGAGAGAGGCGCCGCTCGCGTCCATCGCCGTCCAACGGCGAGGAGACCGCCGATTCGCGAGCGTGAAAGGCTTGTGCGCAACCGTCAAGATGGGTATCCCTCCGCCCCTCCACCCCCTGCCCCTCCCCTTGCTCGGTTCTCTGATTTTGTTCTCGGATGTAGAGTTCAGTCCTGGATTCTTCGCATAGGAGAGTTTGTCCTAAATCGCGGCAGTCTCGTTGTTCCTTGTGTTCGAGCTTCCTGGTGGTCAGTTTAGGGTTCAGTTTTGTTTCAAGAGTTTAGGGTTCAGTTTTGGTGATTATAGGCTTTAGATGATTTTTAGGTTAGTCTGATAGTGTGCTCAGGCTGATAGGTGTGCTCATATGCTCATGTAGTTAGAATATTAGTCTTATTTTTGTGTTCAGTATACATAACACCGCTTGTTGTTAGCATACTGTAAATTTGCTACTTCATATTGCTATGAAGCTTTTTGAAAGCAATTATCTGATTGTTAGGTATTATGGTTTTTTATATTTGTGCATTTTATGTGATCCACACTGTAATAATTTGTTTCTGATTATCTTTGAATCTTTTTTACATCCTCTCATATTACTTTGTGAAGCTTTTTTTTAACCCACTGGTCACTTTGTTTTTTCAGCGATCAAACAATGAGAAGGTTTGGTGATAATTTGTCAGAGAATTCAGTAGTTCGTCGATCACAAGATTACAAACCTGATCATGAGATGTCTTTCATCGATAATGGGCTCCATGTAGAGCTGAATTATCGGCGATATGGTTAAGGAGTCTGAATTTGGCATGATTCCTTAGGTTTTCATTTTCTGTGTTTATTATAGCCTTGTTATTCAATCATCGGTTCTTCAATCTGCATTCTTAGTCTAGTGTTCTTATTCATGTTCTTCATTCTTTCTTAGTCTTCTCAACATTGCTCTTCTTCATTATTTGAGTCTGCGTTCTTATCCTTTGTCTATCTTTAGAGTGTTCTTCAGTTTAGTATTGATATAGTTGTTATTTGGTATAAGTCATCACTTTTTCTCACTCATCTCACTCTTGTTTGTCTTTAGTGTTTGAGTCATCATTCTTATTCTCATTCTTGTTCTTCAGTTTATTCAGTGATGAGTCCAACAAGGTGGAAGGGTGGGGCCCGCCCCACCCTAATAATTTGGCCCAATACCCCTACTATATCAACTATTTAGAAAAAAGAAGTTTATTTAAATTATTGCGATTATGTAATATTACTATATGATTTTAGATGTAATCGATGAATTATATGCTACTTGTGAGACCTTATATAAATATATTGATGTTCTGCTTATAGCAATTTATATTCAGGTACATTTGCATGTTATTATTATCGTACTGAAAAAAAAGGTTTAGTTGCACCGCCATGCACAAATTTCTAGATTTGCCACTGAGTTTATTCCGCGTTCATCTCACTCTTGTTCTTCATTATTTATATGCATTTATAACCATTCTTCATTTTTTCTTTCATTCTTTAAGTACATATTAGGGGCACTTTTTAGAAGTGCCACTAATACCTGTGTCTCTAAAGGTTTTAGGGGCACTTTATCAAAGTGCCCCAATAGCTCAACATTTAGGGGCACTTTGAGAAGTGCCTCTAATTGAATTAGAGGCATTTTCTCAAAATGCCTCAAATATAGTTAGGGGCACTTTAAGAATGTGCCCCTAAATGTATTTTGGCACTTTTAGATAGTGCCCCTAAATGTATTTGGGGAACTATTTCAAAATGCCCTCAAATACTTTTGAAGGCATTTTGATAATGTGCCCCAAATACATTTAGGGGCATAAGCTCAAATGCGTCAAATTCAATTAGAGGCACAATTTAGATCACTCTTCCAAAGACAATATAGATCACAATATAGATCACATCCAGTTTAGATCACAACATATGTCAGAGTGTACAAACATCAAGTTTAGATCACAACATATGTCAGAGTGTACAAACATCCACTTTAGATCACAGAGTGTGCAAAACCATGCATGTTCTCTAGCTAAATTTACTTATGACAATATGTTTGACCTTTCCTGCTGCCTCCAGTTCTGGGATCTTCATGTATGAAATCTGCAAACACAACTTGTTTCACCTGACTTTTCAAATCAGCTTCTGTAACCTGCAAGTCATTGGCACAATTTAGGTTACTGCATCTATTTACTACAAGAAATTAGCAAGGAAAGAGCAGTTGTACTTAACACATATCTGGTACTTACATTTCTCATTGGCCATATTATGCAATGCGCTACTGCATGGCTTATCAGAGTCATTCTTCCTTTAGGTTTCAGCAGTTCAGTTGATTTTTTCAACACCATATTAACCAGTACTTCAATGAAATCTGCACTGTTGATTTTCTGAATAGTACCTAATGCAACCAAACTCTCACTATTTGGTGAGGTTAAGCCCACTTCCATCCCAGATTTTATTTGTTCACTCTGCAAATGGACAGAACAATGTCAGATTTGTGCAACATATTAACATGTAGCAAGTGTACTTGAGTACACAGCAAACTAACCAGCAAGCGTTTCCTTGGGTGGAACCATTCAGATTCCTTGTTAGAATTCTTTCTAGAACCACAGTTAATCTTATCTACCTTCTCTTGCTTTATTTTCTGGAATACTCCATTCTCAGCAAACAGGTTTTTGTAAGATACCTTTGGTTTAGCTGCTGGAATTGGAGAAGTAAACTTCTGCCTCTTGTTGTGACTCAGCTCTAACAATGTCTGGCTAGCTTCAGTTTCTTCTACTGCATCTGTACCTTGGCTTTCTTCAGTACTTCTTGATGTGCTACCCTTTTTCTGCCATTCACTTTTGCTCTGCTTGATGAAGTTAGGCCTGCTGTTTGGATGGTTGTTTGGCTTGATGCTTGGCCTGCTGCTAGGCCCGCTTCATATACATGACTCAGTTTAAGTCGTTTTGCTTTGGTACCTCCTTGTAGCACTCCTGTTTTACCTCCTGCATCAGTATCTTGTTTATTGTGTTGACTTGGTATTGTATCTTGGTTTGTTTCAGTTGATTGGCTTCCTATTTCTTGACTGCGCTTACGCTTTAAGATAGCTGAACTTGCATCTGCTTTGCTGCTGCTGGTACTCTTGGTCACTGCTGATGTTTCTCTGCTTGCATTTGTTTTGGTGCTAATGGTACTCTTGGTCACTGCTGCTACTTCTTTGCTTCCATTTGTTTTGTTGCTGATGGTACTCTTGGTCACTGCTGATGTTTCTCTGCTTGCATTTGTTTTGGTGCTAATGGTACTCTTGGTCACTACTGCTACGTCTTTGCTTCCATCTGTTTTGTTGCTGATGGTACTCTTGGTCACTGCTGCTTTGTCTTTGCTTCCTTTTGCTTCACTGCTCAAGGTACTATTGGTCACTGCTGCTGTATCTTTGCTTGTATTTGTTTCACTACTGCTGGTCTTATTGTTCTCTACTGGTACTTGTTGGCCTTCAGTACCCAGAGCCTGTTCTTTAGATCTTGTTGCTGCTGCTTTTTCACTGTTGTTGCTGCTGCACAGGTGCTGACTGATTGTTTGCAGCACCTGCTTGGCTGCTTCAAGTGTTGATGATCCTTTATTATTGCATGTTGCTTCATTTGTAACTTCATCCTGGTTCTGGGTTTCTTCTTCTCCACGTTTTGTAAGCAGATAACCAATCTTCCCTTCCTGGTTCTGGGCTGTTTCTATTAATGCTTTCTGTGTGGCCACTAGTGTTCATATGATACCTCTTAGTTGAAGGTTATCTTCTCTTGTATCTCTCGGTGTCACCATTGCTTCTTGTAGTACTTGGGACGATCTGCCACCAACTAGTAACCCAAATCCATGCATTCGGTGATTTCTTGATCTTGTGAATACTGAAGAGTACAAATCTCTATCTTTATGTTCTTCTCCAATTAATGATGGATTTTCTTTGAGAGTTCTATTTATTTGTGCCTGTCAAGACATGATTTTTTTGTAAATGCAATTACACTATCAACAAAGGCTCTAAGACCTGGGGACATACAATTTTCCTGCGCAGTAAGCATCAACTGGTTCTCCATTCTTATTGGTGTGAACCTTACGGTACAGCTCTGCCTTGAAACTGTCCTCCCCAAATTTAGTTCCTGCAATTGTGCACATACAGACAATGATTTCCACATTCATTGTATAGAGATGATGTAGGTAATCCTTTCTAAATTTGCAGACATGAATAAGTATTTCAATGTACCATCTGATCATGCACAACAACAAAAGGCCTGGTACCAGCAGTATGTCTAGCATTTTCTTGGTTATTCCTTGTAATTTTATTCTTCTCTGAAATTGTCTGCAAACATGTTGGCAGATGGTATCAAATATGCAAATATTGAAATAATTGTTAAAGAAAGTAACATTTAAATACTACTTTCAACTTGCCAGGTATTTTTCAGATCTCCAGTGTTCAACCAACCATTTCCATTGTTTGTCTGGTATTCTTTCCTTACACCCATTGGCTATATTTTGCTCGAGAGATAACTCTGAATCATAATACTTCTTTCTCAAGTAAGATTTGAAGGCTCTCCACTTTTTGCTTGCTGATTTCATCACCCAGCTCTTGTGGACATCATCTATTTCGAAGAAAGCCTATATGGAATAGGTACTCATCATTACAGCTATCCAACTTGAAAATATAATGCATTACATATTATCAGTATATCTACCAACCACTTAATTAGAAAAGTTCAATACCTTTACAGTCCTCCATAACTGTTGTTTCTCAGAGAATGGTACTTTTCTCCAATTTCTTGCAGCAAGGGATACATCTTTTCCTTGCACTTGGCTACTAACGAAATTTGTTAGTTTAGAAGTTTTCAATCCACAAGGCTGACCTAAGTGGTTAAATACTAGAGGAACTTTTTTTCCTGGCCCATATTTCTTCCAAAATTTCCTCATCTCTGTTGGTCCTCTAGTAGTAGTTTCTTTTTTAGCACCTGTTTAAGGAAGCCAATGATCTTAGTAGACTACTAAATATAAGATTTGCGTACAATCATTTTTTAACAGTTCACACTAATAAATATAAGTGCTTAAATAATAGAGGAACCACATACCTGCATCTTGTTGAACTAACACTGGCTCTCCATTATGTATTTGGTTCTGACCTGCTTCATCAGCCTCTTCTTCACCATCTGCTTCTTCACCATCTGCTTCTCCTTCATCAGCTTCTCCTTCATCATCTTCTTCTTCATCAGATGAGTTAAGTTGCTGCTGGTAATAGTTATGTTGGTGCTGGTAATCTTTAGAGTAATATCCTTGCTCAGTGTCTTTCTGTGGTTCATCATGCTCTTCATAATGCCTTTCAGACTGTCAAATTATATTGCTCTATCAGTAAATGCAATGTCAATATTACCAATTTCATATTATTGTCCACATTTTCAATACTTACTTCTAGTTGAGAGTAGTACAAGCCCCTGGCCTTAGCATCTTTCAGAAGATCAAAAAAAGATTCATCATTTGTTTTAGGATTCGCTGGAGGTAAATTTAGTTTATGTAGCTTTTTGTTAAGATCTTCTAACATCCTTTCCTCCTTTCCCTTCATTGTTGTTCCTGGAATAGTAGAAAATGATGGTTAGTCAAAATCATAATATAGTATTTCATGATATTACCAATCTATGAAAGAGACTCACATGGTTCAAAATAGGCTCCATATCATAAAAATCTCTTACTGAAGGAGTAATAACAGCATACCAATCAATTTATGGGATCTTGCACATAGTGAACTTGTTTGGCTTGGCTAGCTAGAATGTAGGGTTCAAAATTTGGCTGTTGGGCATTGCACATGAGGTTCAAATTGACCTGTGTTATTCCAAAGGTTTCCAATTGCCTAATACCTTTTGCTTTAACCCAGTCACATTTGAACAGTACCACATGCCCAACATTGGAATAATTCAATTCTATAATCTCAGATATTCGGCCATAGTAAATAACATCCCCTATAGCTGGGTTGTTATCTCCAGCCTTAGAATAACTAGAAGTCTCTGCAACAACACAAACACCATCACATTGGGTCGCCTTTCCTAAACCATATGACTGAGTATGATAAGTACTCCCATTAATACAATAGCTGTTAAAAGATCTGGCCATCATATATGGTCTTTCAGCCAATGTAATGACTTCAGCAGGTAGATCAATTCCTTGTTCTTTCATATGCAGTACCTAAGATAGAAGAGAAAATTGTGAATAATAATGTGTTAACTACTTCTGTCTATAGCAGATGTGCTTTAGTGCTTACATGCTCAGCAAACCAGGTGTGAAAACTAGAGTGATGAGCACTTTCAATCTCCCTTTTGGACTTCTTTCTTCCAACTTGCAGTATGGTTTTGTGTTGTCTATAATATTTCAAATGTGTTAGATAGTTTTAACAATATTGTTTGTTTACTTTGATTAGAGAGGTGAACTATGGCAGGAACTTACTTGGCGTATTCTTTAATTCCTGGATAGTTCACAAGAACACACTTCTGAGCTTGTGTCCATGATGTCATATCCAATTTAATAACCGAAAAACCAGACAAAGGCCTACCAATTTTCTTTAAATAATTTGCAGTGTCAATTGGCATTGCATCGTCGTGCCTTGGGGCTTTCGTAATCCTGGTGTGTGTGTCATGCAAATACGTTGAGCAAAAGTTCAGACTCTCTTCAAACTGGTAATTTTCTGCTATTGAGCCTTCAGGGTGACTTGTGGTTCGTACAAAGCTCTTCAAAGTACCTACAAACCTCTCAGTTAACCACATGTCTCTGAATTATACTGGTCCAGCTTTTCTTAATTCAGTTGCTAGGTGCATAGTTAGATGCACCATGATATCAAAAAAAGCTGGGGGGGAAATCATTTCCAGCTGGCACAAAATTTCTGGTATCTGAGTTTCCCATTCCTCAACTACCCTAGCATCTACCACCTTATTGTACATTGCCTTGAAGTACCTGCATAGCTTTATCAGTGGTATGGACACACTCTCTGGCAATGATCTACAAAGTGCTAGTGGTATCAAGTCTTGCATGATTATATGGCAATCATGTGTCTTCATACCCACCAGTTTTTTCTTCTCTAAGCCTACCTTGTGGAAGAAGTTGGATGCATATCCATCAGGGAATCTGGCAAACTTAATGACCATGCAGAAAATCTTCTTCCCATCTGAATTGAGTTGGTAAATGGCTCTAGGTATTACAGGTTTTGGGCCTGTAGTATTAGCATGCAACTCAGATCTTATCTTCATTTCTTTCAGATCCAGCCTAGCATTCAACCCATCTTTTGTTCTCTGATCTACATCTAGGATAGTACAAACAATGTTTTCAAACACATTTTTTCTATGTGCATGATGTCTAAGTTGTGTCTGACAAGAAGTGTGTGCCAATATGGGAGTTTGAAGAAGACACTCCTCTTCTTGAATGTTTCCTCCACACTGTGCTCAAATACATCATCGAACTCCTCATCATCTTGGCAAGGTTTCTTCCTTTTCTTCCCCTTCTTGGGTTTCTGTAACTTTCCATAATCTGTGTGAACCAATGCTGTCATGTCAGATATTTCCTTCCCTGTTGGTTGCACTGGAGGCCCTCTCATCTCAACTTTACCATTGAAAGAAGCTTCATCAAATCTGTACACATGGTTATCATCTAGGAATCTATGGTGTCCTAGGAAGCATGTCTTCTTACCATGCTTCAAATGTCTTGTGCATGTGTTCATAAGACAGTGGGAACAAGTCTGTAAGCTTTCACCGCTCAAGCAGCCCCTTCCTTGCCAGTCACTGATAGTCTAGAGCAAAGCTGCACGCAACCTGAACTTCTTACCAAGAACAACATCATATGTCCAAACACCAGGTTTCCAAAATTCCTGTAGATCTTCCATGGTTAGCTGCATGTAAATGTCCATTTCCTTTCCTGGTGATTTTCTTCCAGGCACAATGACACTCAGTATGAAATTAGACTGTTTCATGCACATCCATGGAGGTAGGTTGTATGGTATATGCACAATAGGCCAAATGTTGTAGGAAGTATTCATGTTCCTAAATGGGTTGAACCCATCAGTTGCCAAGCCTAACCTTAGGTTTCTTGGTTCTTTACCAAAACTTTTGTGTTTGGAATCAAAGTGTTTCCATGCAGGAGAATCAGCTGGATGTCTCATCTTGCCATCTCTAGTCCTACCATTACTGTGCCAGGTCATATGTGGTGTTGTTTTGGTTGACATAAACAGTCGTCTGAGTCTAGGTTTGAGTTTGAAATGTCTAATAACCTTATGAGGTACCTTGTACTCTCTTTTTCCACTTACTCCTGACTTCACACTTTTCCATCTGCTGGTTTTGCAAACAGGACACTCAGATGCATTGGAATATACTCCTCTGAATATAATGCAATCGTTGGTGCAAGCATCGATGCTGTCATAACCTAGGCCAACATCTTTTATATATATTTTTTGATGCATGAAAATTTGCAGGCAATGATTCACCATGACCTTCTGGTATGATTTCTCTAAACAATGCCAAGAAGGCACCGTAGCAAGCATTAGGTACTTTCCAGGTGTTTTTGATATTCATGATCTTGATCAAGAATTGTAGCTTTGACAATGATTTGCAACCAGGAAACAATTCCTTGCTTCCATCTTCTACTAGTTTTTTGTAACCTTCAGGATCACAGTCAAACTCATCACTTGCATCACCATCTTCAGTGTCATCATCATCAGAGCCTAAGTCACCATTGTCATACATCCCAAAGTTGTCAAGTAACATTTGGTCCATTTCATGGCTGTCAGCATACTCTTCAGTTTCACTGTCAGAGTTGAATTCACCTACAGCAAAACTATGGGCTACCTCAGGACTATGGTGTGCAACTGTTTCTCCATGGAATATCCATGTTGAATAACCTGGAATGAACCCATCACAGACTAAATGTTCTACGACCAACTTTGGAATTCTCCAGAACCTATTACCACAGATATTGTAGGGACATAGTACTCTGTGGAACATCCCAGCGTTCTCTGCTGCATACTGTACAAATTTGATGACCCCGGCTTTGAAGGTCTTACTTGACCTGGGTGCTGACATCCAGCTCTTATCCATTTTTTACTAGTTTCACTAGTTTGCAGAATACTATGCGCATCAAAAACCTAGAAAGCACAGTAGCAAATTAACAAGCAATTGATCAATCAGCAAGCAAACAACTACTACGGTATGCACTAACCCTAAAGCAGTTGGATAATTTGGAGCAATCAACTGCAATCAACTGAAGCAAACATCTGTAGAGTATGCACGAACACTTACCAGATAAGGTGGAAGGATGTGGACGGCTCGAACGCGGTGGCCGGAACGACATTCGCGGATCCATGCCCGTCTGATTCGACGGAGCAGCGACGGGCGACGAGCTCGATTCCTCTCGTCTGCTCCGCGGCGTCGACGAGCTCGGCGTCGACGGCGACCGATTCCTCTTGTCTGGTCCATGGTGTCGACGAGCTCGGCGTCGACGGCTAGGGTTTCTCCGCCGCCTCCGTGTTCATCGCTGTCACGCCGCGATGGAGGGGATTGGTTTGAACGCGCTCGATGGCCTCCTCTGCTCTGGTGGACGATGCGCTCGACGGCCTCCTCTGCGGTGGACGACACGCTCGACGACCTCCGCCGTCGTGGGAATGGGTGGGGAATGAAACGAGGAGGGAGTGCGTGGTGGTGGTAGGTGAGTAGTACGATGGTAAGGTGGATGTTTACAAACGAGAAGGGGATATTGGTAAAAACACCGTTGGTGGAAGGATACAATTTCACGACTTAAATTGTTAGGGGACGTATGCGTAAAATAACCAAATAGATAAACACGCGTGTACAGGCTACTCCGCCGCTATCTCCGCCGAATCGTCTCCTTCCTCCTTCCTCTTCTCTCATTTCTTCGCCGCTGTCTCCGCCGAATCGTCTCCTTCCTCCTTCCTCTTCTCTCATTTCTTCGCCACGGAGACCTCTTCTCCTCCCATTGTTGAAGCCCTCTTCTCCTCCCGCAGAGACAATCCTCGGGTAAGCCTCTGACAAGCTAGGGTTAGGGTTTTCTGCCCAAGATTTCCAGATCTTGTACTATTGTTATTGGTAGATGAATAGGGATTTAGTAGATGCATAGTTCATGAGTAGGGATTCAGTAGCTTCAGAGACGATGAGTAGGGATTCAGTAGTTTCAGAATGGATTGAACATTCTTCTTGTTGCAGTAGTGAAAATTTAGTTGTTGCAATACTGATTCCGTACAGGAATGGATTGAACATTCTTTTTGATATCTCTGTTTACCTTGTTGTAGAATGGCAACAAACAAGCCGAAGGTTGTCATTCTGGTCCATGACAACGATAGCGAAACTGAGCGGAGAAGAATGTGAAGGAAACAAAAGAGATGTTTAAGAACAATAATCCTTTTGTACGGTAAGTCTACTGTGTCAATCTAGGGTTAGAGTTAATTTTCCTCAAATAATTTGTAGTGTCAATTGGCAAGATAACTAGTATAGGGTTAGGGTTATTGAATCTTGGTGAATGCATCTATGATTTGAAGATGCACAGTTGTTGCAGTAGTTTATGTTGAGTTGTTACATCTCTTTTTTTGTTTAAGTTGTGCTGATGAACATGTTATTCATACTACTCTGAAACTGAAACTGTTAGAGCAATGGGAACCAATCCGAAGAAGCAAGCTGCTAACACCCCTAGTTCAAGTGCTAGGCAGAAGAGAACTATTGATGATCTCATAGCTGATAAAGATATAGATCCACATGTTGCCACCTACTTGACTGCACTTCTGGATGGGGGTACTGTAAAGGCTCAGCTATAGCAGAGGGCTCAGCTATAGCAGAGGGCTCTGCTTTTCCAGGGGGTTCAGCTATAGCAGGGGGCTCTCCTCTGCCAGGGGGTTCAGCTGGACATGAGGAGGAGCTGGTGTTCAGAGGTACTATGTAGATTTTACATAGTTCACTCAGTTATGTTCTACTGTTTCAATTATTTATGCAGTACAGCTTGTGTTCTTATAGTTGTTGTGCTAGATTGTATTCTTATAGTTGCTGTATTAGCTTGTATTCTTATGTAGTTCTATTTTCCTTTATTTGTAGGACCCAAAGAAGAATTATACACTCCTGACAGGAACTTTGACAAGCTTTGCACGTTTGGAAACGACATGTACCTCACAAAACAGCAGCTTGACTTTCTTGATGAGTACTGTGAGAGGTGTGGCCACAGAGATATCAAGTTCTATGTCCACAAGCTCACCAGTTCCAATGTCATTGACTACAAATGCAAGATGGTAAGACATTACTACTGGCCTATCTGAATTTCTGAATGTTACTGCTGTTCTTGATGTGATGTGCTAACTGTTCATACATAATAGGTCTTTGGAGCTAAGTTCAGTAAGGAGTACCTGCAAAGTCATCTGCCAACAGTTCAAACTCTGTGTACCATCCTTAATACCAATACCAGGGCGTTCAACATTAAGATGAAGATGGCCAAGTTCACAAACAATGCCATAATGACTGGTGAGTGGAAGAAAGCTGCTAAGGAGTTCAAGCTGTAGGAAGGTCATGTCGTCCTCTTCAACTTCACAAAAGCTTGCTATGGTGAGCTGAGGCTGCACATTCAGAAACTTCCTGTTAACTGAAGATGTGACTCCTTATCAAGGTTTATATGAAGTATATGTCTAGGTTGTTAACTGAAGTATATGTCTAGGTCCTTATCTTCACGTTGTTTGGTTTGGAACTGTGTGAATTGTGACCTGTGTGGTCTGTGAACTGTGTGGTTTCTATCATGTAAATTACTAAGTACTTATGGAACTGCTGTCAGCCGTGACATTTGTCTTTTGGAGGATTCAGCTGTGACACAGCTGTGACATGTGTTTTAAGCTGTGACACAGCACATTCAGATCATCCTAAAATAGGTTTTGAACTGTGTGGTATTGCACGTCTGCGTGCTGGTTCGACTATGCTTGTCTAAGTGGGTTTCACTGTGGGATGGATAAGCCTGGATGTCAAGAAAATCAACTGTGTAGATGATTAGTTTTGAGGTCTGAAGCAAGTGGAGATGATCAGCAGCAGCAGGAATTAGTAGTGTAGTACTTTTGGTAGTATTGATATCTATGTTGTAGGCTATGTGAGTTGGCACTCTTATTTGTAGGCTAGGTCCAACACGTATCATCAGGAATTAGTAGTGTAGTACTTTTGGTAGTATTGATATCTATGTTGTAGGCTATGTGAGTTGGCACTCTTATTTGTAGGCTAGGTCCAACACGTATCATCAAGGACTCAAGTTGCCAACACGTGTGTGCAACTGTGGCAGCTCCTTCAAGCACTCCCTCCTCTTTTATATATATATATATATATATATATATATATATTATATATATGACATAGGTCTCCAATTTTTCTTCAGTACATCTCATCTTGTTCCTCACTTTCAAACTCTGGTTCTCATATCACAAAATCCCCCACGACCTTCTCGTGGAGATGGCGAAAAATTCAGGTAGGTCTCGTGGAGGAAGGCGTCAGGATACCGTGGAGGGCGCCCTTGTCGGAGTTCGAGGTGGCAAGGCAGGAGAAGCTATACAAAAAGGTGTTTACTCTGCATTGTGTTCCTGTGGATGATGAGACAAGGGAGGCCATGGCAGAGCCTACAAATTGGAGACCAGAGATCCCAAAGGATATAAAAGGCTTGGAAGAACAGATGCGCATCCTGCAGGCTCGTCTCGATGCAAAGAAATCCTAATTCATCTCTGATGGCAGAGAATGAGTTTGTCGTTGAAAGTTTCAGTAGCATGGAAAGAGAGTGGATGTAGTTATCTAAATATGAATAAGAAATGTGTGTTTGGCCTCTAAATATGAATAATAGAAATACTCTACTTACATATCTTGGTGTATTTTTGCATAAAACCAATGCTGGAAGGACTAGATTGACAATTTACGTAATGTTTGGTTTTATTTGCAAAAGTTCACTCATCATTATCCAAATTTCCTTTTTTCCTTTTTCCCACAGCACCGCTTCTTCCACCTCTCTCTAGTCGGAGAGCTCCGACGATGAATCGTCGCCTCCACCTCCACCTCGCCCTCCGACGATGAATCGCCCTCCGCCGCCTGCGCCTAGCCGTGTGTCGCCCTATGCCTCGTCCGCCTCGTCTGTGCCGCCTGCCTAGCCGTGCGTCGCTCTACGCCTCGTCCGCCTCGTCTGCGCCGCCTGAGCATCGGCCGCCTGGTGCGTCGCCCTCTGCCTGGACCGCGTCGCCACCGTTTGCGCCGCCTCGGCGTGTGTCGCCCTCTGCACCAAGATCGTCCACCTCGTCTGCACCAAGCTCCAGTTCGTTCCCAGGTTAGTAGATCGAGATCAAACTTCCATATATTCTGTGCTAGGGTTTCTTCAGTACTAGTATAATTGCATAAGGGAGCACTATTTTTACTTCTTAGTGAACCTGTTACATGTGTTTCCAGCATAGTGGTTTGTTTCTGTAGGGCAATATATGTTGATTTGGTTGATTTAGGGTTCTTCTGCTAGGGTTCCAGTAGCAGGTCATGATATTCTGTCAAGTAAACCATGTTTTCCCCCAATTCAGGGACATTGTGGCTAGTAACTGCGACAACAATGAGGATTCAGATGAATACTTTGAACCAGAAGATGACTACCTTTCACCAGAGGACAGCTACATTGAGCCAGAAGATGACTATATTGAAGAAGATGATGAAATAATCAGTGACTGGCAAAAGATAACTATTAGAGGTATGATCTTTAGTACACTAGTTTAGGCACAAATTTGTTTGAGATTATGCCTACATATTGTGAAAGGTTTCACTGTTTCTTATGTAGGACCTGGAATCACAGGACATGAACCATTTGACAGGCAATGCATCTTTGGAAATGAAGTCCAAATGACTTATCTTCAGATGTGCCAACTTTCTTGCTATGTTGAGGAGTTTCCAGCACCACCAATCAAGCACTATGTCAGCAGGTTGATTTCAACACAGATAAAAAAATTTGGATTGCAAGATGGTAAATTTTTCAGTCTTGTTTTAAATAGCTTCTTCTGTTGAATTTTTGTCCATGAAATAGCATCTACTTTACAGTCTAAAACATGTTGTGAACTAAATTTATTTGTACATGTTCTTCCTGGACTTCTCCATTGAGTTCACTTGTCAACGCCTAATGCCATTACTGAAGCCACCAACAAGCCCTAATCCTCTGTCAAGTTTGGTTGTCCAGAAGGCAAGAAGCCCTGACTACACAAAATACCAAGTATTGTAGGATGAAGCTTCAAGGTGGAAAAGGGACAATTACCTGTGGATGGGTTGCCGCTGTAAAAGACTTTGGTTTAAAGGAAGGGGATATATGTGTCTTTAGCTTCCAGGATGAGGGGGAATACCAAAAAGAGATCCTTTTGGGATCAAGACAAGAATGTTGCTGCTGAAGCTTGAGGAGTGAGACCTTCTGTACTCAATAAGATTACATGCATGTTCATATATATGTTTATGTCTGAAGTTTGACTTAATAATGTTTTACACCATTGCAGTGACAGTATTGGTAATAACAATGAAGATGAAGATGATGTGAAGAAGAAGATAACCATCAGAGGTATGGTTATAATATATGTGGTTCATCTATGATCATTAGCTGGTTGTATTGTTCATATACAACCTCCTTAACACTTGCATTGCTTATGTAGGGCCTGGACATGCTGGAAATGAATCTTTCGACATGGAATGCATCTTTGGAAATGAAGTCCAAATGACCTACAACCAGTCAAAGCAACTTAGAAGATTGGTAGAGGTCACACCTAGACCCAAAATTAAAGAGTATGTTTCCAAGATTGTGAAATCAAATGTGAAGCCTGAGTGCAAAATGGTAAGTTGTTAACATGTATGTTTGGTTGCTTAACACCCAGACATGTATGTTTGCTTCTTCCAGTAGTTTACATGTATGCTTGGTTGCTTCTTCTAGTAGTTTACATGTATGCTTGGTTGCTTCTTATAGTAGTTTACATGTATGCTTGGTGAACATGTATGCTTGCTTATGGTGACTTGGTTAACATGTATGTTTGCTTGTTCCAGGAGTTCACAGCTGAATTCACAAGCTATTATTTGACAGAAATATTGAGATCACCAACAATCCTGCCTCTAGTCAGTTTAGTAGTAAACTACACTGAGAGCACAAAGAACATGTATTGCAGGATTAAGATTGGCGAAATGGGAAAGTCAACAATCGTAGGTGGATGGCAAGCAGCTGTGCAAGCATTTAAGCTGAGAGAGGGTGATATATGTATGTTCAGTTTCAAAGATGAAAGGATCTACGGAAAGCGAGGGAGGGATAGCTTGGCCTGGCTAAGGATGATCATAACAAAGCTGGATGATTGGCTCGATGATTGAATCTAATGTCTGAAACTCATGTAACAAGGCTAGATGTAGAGTCCTATGTCTGAATCCTATGTTGAGTTTGGAACTATGTATGTTTGGAACTAAGTTGTTTGGAACAAGTATGTTTGTACTATGTATGTCTTGGAAATTAGTCAATGTATGTCTGTATGCTGCTAGTTTTTACAAGCACGTTTGTTTGGATTAAGACTAGCATGCCTCTAATTGTTCTGAAGTACAAAGTCTTCAGAACATGGGCACCTAGTTAACATTCTTCTGGTGTTCTTCTAGTATTTGTTTGGTCAATTTTGACTATGATGCCTCTAACTGTTCTGAAGTATGATTTGTTCAGAAAAAGGCACCTAGTCGACATGGTTTTCTGAATTTTTTCTGTGCAGTTTTACTTAAAATAGTTCAAACTATGTTTCCTGAATTTTTTCTAAATTTTTTCCTGAATCTGTTCTCTTCATATGGGTTCTGAAACTGTTTGTTTCTGAATGTGCTTTCTGAATGTGTAGTACAATTCAAATTTGGAGTTAAAAATGAAAAACAAGTGTTACTACAGACAGTAATTGGGCTATTTAAAAAAACATTGGCAGTTGGGCCTTTTTTTCTCAGACTTGGCAATTGGACCTTATGGGCCAGATACGTGGGCACTGAAACGTGGGCCAGATACGTGGGAAGTTAAAACGTGGGAACGTGGAGCGTTGCCTCCTCGCATAAAGGGACAAGGAGCGTTGCCTCCTCGCATTCTTTGCTACTGTGGCAGTTCCTCTCCTCCCCTCCTCCGCGGTTCCTCTCCAGAAAGGTGGGTTCCTCATCTGCAGTTCCTTTTTTTCATTTGAATCTTTTTCCCTTGAATCTCTCTTCTCGATTCTGCCTTGAGATCGTTCTTCTTCAATATACTTACAAATTTGTCGTCTTTATTCTAACTTCAATCTGTCTTCTTTATTCTACCTTTCAGAAGCACATGCGGTTTCATCTCCAGAACCCTAACTCTGACAAGGAGCACAAGTTCTTGGTTGGTAAGTTATGCTAATCTTCTTCATGAAACATGCAGAGTAGATGTCAGTTGGAACAAGTTGATTAGATGATTCTACTGTTATTTAGATGGTGCTTTAGTTCTTGTTCTGTACATGCTACTAGTGTTTGCAACCTAATTTGAGATTGTAATGGTGTATTTGTTTGCAACCTCATTTGTTCCTGTTCTTGGTCTGTTCTTTTTCCAGATTCAGAGATGGACGAACAGCGGTGCTCCATTTGTTTTCAACCATTGCCCAACTGCGGCAGATCTGATAGGCGTGCAACCTCATTTGAGATTGTAATGACGCGGGGCTATCAACATGGAGGGGTAATTCCTTAAACCCTTTGTCACTGCAACAATGAATTTTATATGACTATCAACATGCAACATTATGTACCATTTGTCACTATTCCAATACTTTTTTTGATTCTAATGTAGAATGTCAGTTGCAAGTGCCAAGTCAACATTGAAATGGCCTGTCCTGGAAAATGGATGCTGGCCACAGACAGGTGGAACCACACTTTTGATCTGTACCTGGAGAGGAGATGGGGAAGAATAATTGTATGTGGACCCTATTGGAAGTCAATGGTGAGGATGTTTGGCATACAACTTACTGATGTTGTGTGCTTCAAACTTGTTGACAAACAAGAGGACATGGAACACAAATTCGAGTTTTCTGTTTTCAGGGTTGTAGACAACATGAGACAAGAGAAACATATAGTTTCTGATTCAGGTAATTTTACAACAAACTTTTCTTTGATGTAGTTATCTGTTGATTGTCCATGTGGTGCAATGTAGTCATCTGAATATGTTCTTTTTCCAAATTGTAAACAGTGGTGAAACCTGTGTTGCCTGAAGTGAGAGTTGCTCTACACAAAATAGTTTTCTCAGATATATTTGATGTGACTGAACAACATATGTGTGCTATCAACGTTGCCTTGTACAAAGTTGCAGCTATAGCACCTACTAGAGAACTAGATGAGGGTGAATTTTATCAGAAAACTAGTGACATGAGGTACTATGTCCACGAACTTGATGAACAAAACGAGACTGGGGGGGGGGGGGGGATGGTAAGTGTCTGAATTTTTTGTAACACATAGCAATGCATCTTATCTGTCAACTTATTTTCAGTTGCTCACTGGAATGCTTTATTACACTTGAAGTTTCTTCCTCATGAAACACTTGAGGGCTACAAGTACCCAGCTGAGGGCAATTCATTACTTTGGAGCAGAGGACTCCCACAACCAATTCAAGGTGAGTACCACACCGAGAATGGACGCCTTCTCTTTGTACAAGGCATCAATGAGTTGATCATGGGAGAGAACATTGGAAGGAGACAGTAGTGGGGGTGAAGGTTGAAGCAAAGACTGATGCAATCCGTCTAGACTTGGTTGAGTTTGTTAACCAAATCTAGAGCACCTGGTTGGGAAAGTAGTATCAAGAACTGAAGAAAAGGGCTGCAAGATTATGATGTAGATTTCTAGCTATCTAGTATGAACTGCTAAGTTATGCTTCAAGTAGTAGACTAGTCAGTACTGCTGTATGAACTGCTGAGTTATGTTGTTGCTGTGATGTTTATTATGTTCTTGTGAGATGACAAGGTATGACAATGTTTAGTTTGTCTCAACTTTCTTGAGATCATCAACTAGGGCAAGATAGGAGATCATCTGTCTCAAACAAGTTTACATCTAGTTGTGATGTTGATGTGTTTATGTATCTGCATTAGGAATGAGGATTTGCTCATGTCTGTTTGAACCAGTAGCTTATTTCTGTTTGAATCATTTGCTTATCTGTAATATCTAGTAGCTAGTTTCACTTCTATGTTTCCTCTTTGACATGTTTTTAATATGTATGAATAGCTAGGGTAGACAATGATGTTTAGTTTGGTTTGTGATATGTACCTGTGATTTGGGGCACTTTGCTAATCTGCCCCAAAATGAAAACATTTAGGGGCACTTTGAAAAGTGGCTCAAACAAATTGCCTCTAAATGCCTACCGTGGTGTAGTGGTTGCTGCTAGTCTGTGGCCTGTGCCTGTGTCCGTATGTATAGGGCCTAGGGGGAGAGCTTGCAGCCGAGGACACACAGCACGCCGTTCGCGTTAATGGGCCGCTTGGCCACAAGCTTTGTCGGCCACATTAATTCTTCCACCCGTTCTTTTGTACTCGTACCAGCCTGCCTGCCATACTGCTCAGCGTCGCCATGCACGCAAAATAGCTATGCAGCCCAATCACTGAATTTTGAAATCAATACCATGCTTGCCCAGCTTTTCGAAACGTGGTAATAAAATCTTTGCTTTCCAGCTGAGTCACCCACTCACATGCATAGGCGGTACTGTTCTTAATGTGTTGAAATTATTATGGAACTCACATGACATAGCCCTGTGCAGATACGAGGACATCGTTTTTAACTTTGCCCAATTAAGCTCCCAATGTGCCAATTGCGTTTTTTTCTTGCGCGTAGATATTGATGTCTCCCGTTTACTCTTTCCGTTACGAAATACACACGGTTCAGATATGGATGCAAGTTTGAAGGCGTGAAGTTGATCTTTATTTTGTCTACAGTTATATTGAAAACAAATAAATGGGTGACCAATGTTGGCGGATGCAGGACGATGTGCGAGCATTGCTTCACATGTTGTTGTGCGGGTATGGCTGCAGGACGATGTTCCGTCCATACCGCACATTTTGTATTGATTGGTATTTTGCAGCGGCGGCTTCAGTGGAGTTGACAATGTTTAGGGACTTCAGTTCGTGTAGTGCTCTTTGAACGCCGTACTCGATATTCAGGGTGAAAATCTAATGTCTGGCTTTCATTGGTTGTCACTCGCAGTGGCATTTTCCTGGTTAAAGTCATTGTCTAGAGAGTTCGGATCTTCTACTCGGTGAAAACCTACAATCTGTAATTGGGCTACAACGGTGCTTATGCATTGTTGCCTTTTTTGGAGATGTCGCTTTTGTAGCATCTCTATTGTAGTACCCGGTGTTGTATTGATAGTTTGTATCTGGCTGTTGCGAATGATTCATCATTGTGGCATTTTTTCTTTTTTTCTTTTTGCCTGTACATCCTTATTGTCTCAATTAGTTCTTAAAATTATGTTGGTGCAGAAACTGGGTGCAATTCAAGTTAAAGGTTTCTAGGTGATCCCATTGAGTATTGGTGTCAGTTGTATTTTGAATCAATCTTTCCATTCCGTACCATTTTTTATTTTTTTATTTATTTGGATCTCAACGATTGTTGTAATTTGAATTATTGTTGTATTGTTTGATGTTAAAACTTTAATAAGTATGATTCTGTACAACGAGGACCCAAGGTATTTCAACATGAAATCTTGGGCTAGTATGGTTCGCTAGTCCTGGAGGCATGGTGCCTTAACACGAGCTCCGGGCCTACCTGGATGCCGTTTGGTTTGGTTGATGACCTGAAGAAAAAATTGCTAGCAGCAACGTCCAAATCGAAGGCCACGGTATTTGGTCAAGCTGGAACAAACGTGCATTTTTCGCAGGCACAAAAGCCAATCAAACAGCACATCCCAGGCCTGCCTGCCTGGCCAGGCATAGAACATCAAATTTACACTGCTTCTATGTTCATATTAATTCTACCAGGCACCATATAGTTACAGTGCATGTAATGGGAACAATTCATTAAAGTTCACGGCTTCTTCCCCTGCCATTTTCATTAATGAAACGAAAAAGCAATCTTTATCTGAAGAATAATCCCCTGACAACTAAATAAAAATCCAAGAACCGAGTATAATTGACCACTTACAGTGTAGGTAATATTACAGAGTTAAACGCAAATTTAGACAGTGACCGGTTCTGGTATTTCAAGAAAACAAGATCCAGCTACAGCTTCATAACCAAATATAACTACCACACAAAGTTAGACATCTCATGTTGAACAAATTGGATTAACTGCGCAAGGCTCCACAGTTGGTCTTGTTTATTTTTCAACACCCAACTAAAGGAGTGTACTGTCCACCACTACGAGCCAGTCAAGTAATTAGGCTTTGAGCTTCTACTTTCTTTAGAATTTAGGCATTATTTTTCCCCTTGCTTCTGTAAAAAGAGTCAAGAAACATTAATGGCAACCCTTTGAGTCGACGAAATTCATAAAATTATCTGCGGACGTATTGAACAATATAATAGGAAAGTTGGGATTGAGAGGTGACACCGCAGTCCCAAGAATGGACATGTTTAGCTCAGCCAGCTCTGAGGACATGATATGCTAGTTCAACCAGCTTCTTATTCGCCGGGGACAAAGCACCGCCGGTCTCCAACAAACAACCCCAAAGGATTTCCAAAAACCAAGGCATGCTGCATGAGTTCATTGGAAACCTGGAGATGGAAAGGCAACCTTGATTCGGTTAAGGGTACAACCATGGCTAACTACCCGTATTTGCAGGATAATCAGTAGGGCACTTACATGCGAGATGAAGGCCCCCAAGGAGAGTGAAGCACCAAACAAAGAAACCAGAGAAGAACAATCAAAGCTCCGACCAAAGGGCAATTCTCCAAGTTCAATGTTCACATACTTCAGGTCAAGAAATTTGGTGGATACACTTGGTGAATTGATCACCTGCACAATGATTATCAGATTAATTATATTCCAAGTACTACTTATCTAGTATAATAAAAACACCTACAGTTTTACAGCATACCTCCCTGGTTTGCGTGCTAGATACCAGTTCTGCTCGAGTGTCAACCAAATTTGGTACAGTTCACGTGCAAGTTCTTCACTTGCAATGCTTCTCCAAGTGAAACTTGTACCTTGAGCTTACCTACAAACTTAAATCTGGAGAGATTTGGAGCTTTGCTCTTATAGCTCGCAGCTTGCCGCATTCGTCCACATCCACGCCAATGCCTGACTGCCTGAGTGGTTTCTCAGAATGTGGTCAATTTTGCTTCTAAAATCTCTAGCTGTTTCCTTTTGACGTGCATATACGTCCAACCCCAACGTTTTTCTTGTGAAAATGAGGTTGGGATGGCATCTCCAAGAAAACTTGAAGGACCGAGACAGGCCGGCGACTCGGGCAGCATCTCTCAGTGGCATTAGGGAATGTATATGATGCCAGACATCCTGCATGCACAAGCATCACAGAAAAGCTCAAATTAGCACTGTAAGATACATGCGCATGACTGCAAAAAGTGCACCATGTTGCAGAGATACAACGTGCGTTGGAATGTAACCATGATTAAATGGTAAGACATTGCCTTAACAACAATCAACAACCGACATACTGATATACATAAACACTCAAAACTCTAGAGAGTAGCAGAGTGATCCGATAAGAAAGGAACTCCTATTGATCTGAAAAATTGAAGTAACTTTCTTAAACAATGTGTAAGGTGTGGAGATGCTACAAAAAGTTTGTTTGAAGCTCGATGAGGCTTTCATCCCTCATACATGTGCTACTTGTGGAAGAGGCGAGGCACAAGTTGCGCAGTGTGGAATATCTAGCTGTAAACACCACGCCTAGCTCTAGGAAGTCTACTCGAAAACTCATTAACAAGGTAGCAGGAAATCTATGACTCGTCCTAGAGAATGTATTTACAGAGAGTTTAAACTGGCAACAGTTGGAACAAGGCAAAGCTACTACTGCAGTAGGAGATTGCAGGAAGTCGTGTTCATTCATGTAAGCACATGTCCACAGATTTGTGCAGCTCAAGCAGTCAGATATATTTATAACTTGTAACATGAGTATTCCATAATCAACTACATTTATTGACGTACCTCTGGAAGATTTGGACCTGAATACGCATCCGTTTCACCAGTCTGAGAATCTTGTTGGCAGGGTGATCCTTCTCTGCTTGGCTGGCCACTAGTTGATATCAATCCGTCTGCAGCACAACATGCGTGATTATGAATCACACGGACAACTTTTTGTGGATTCAAAAATTGAAACGAGCCTTGCTAGGTATGAGCGCGCAGTACAGTAGTATTTTTAGCTAGAGTGTCTAAGGGCATCTCCAGCCGTCCCCCAGGGCCCAAAATAGCGTCGTTTGGGCCAAATAGCGTCGTTTTTCTACCAGTCGTCCCCCCAAGAGCCCAAATAGCGCCGTTTAGCGCCGTTTTGGCGCCGGCGCACCCAGGCCAAACCCAGCGCGTCGGGTTGCGCCTGGGGGGGTCGGCGGAAGGGAAAACGCGCGTGGGCCAGCACTGTCGGGGAGACAGCGCATTTCCACCCACCGCCTCGCTCTTTCCTCTATCCGCCCCGTCGCCGCCATCTCGCCGCCGGCACCACCTCTCCCCCCTCCGCCGGACGCAAGCAGCTAGGAACCCCACCATCTCGCCCCAAACCACGGCGCCGACGCCACCCCTCCCCTCCGCCGTGATCTAGCCGGAAGGAAGGCTCGCGCCACCTCGCCTGCTAGGTGTTCGGCGGTTTGTCCGCCCAGTCATGGACTCCGACGACGAGGAGCTGCTCCGAACTGCTCGACGAGGAAGCCCAGGCCGACCTCGAGGACGAAGAACACTTGCTGATCCTCGCGTGCCTCGCCGGCCTGCTCGCGAACGACGCGCGCCGCGGCATGGTGGCTCGGCGCGGCCGCCGCAAGAGCAAGCCGAGGCAGCGCTACGAAGGGTACTACATCCTCTATCCGACTACTTCGCCGATCATCCCTGTAGGACGAGGCCGTGTTTCGGCGTCGCTTCCGGATGAACCGCAAGCTCTTCCTCGACATCATGCATGCCATCCGGGAGTTCGACACCTACTTCAAATTGAAGAAGGATTGCACCGGTACGGTTGGCTTTACCTCAATTCAGAAGTGCACGATGGCCATGAGGTTGCTTACATATGGTGCTCCTGCTGATTCGCAGGATGATTATCTGCGCATGTCCGAGTCCACTGCCATTGATGGATTGAACAAGTTCTGCCGGGCAGTGTTTGGGCCAAAATACTTGCGATCACCCAATGCGGATGACACTGCTCGAATCCTAGCTTTCAATGAAGCAAGAGGCTTTCCTGTGATGCTTGGAAGTATCGACTGCATGCATTGGGCATGGAAGAACTGTCCATTTGAATGGCAGGGGATGTACAAAGGCCACAAAGGAGAGTGCAGTGTGATTCTTGAGGCCGTGGCTACTCATGATCTATGGATTTGGCATTCCTTTTTTGGTATGCCAGGAACTCACAACGACAGAAAATATCTGACAGAAATTGCAGCGAGGAGTGTCATTGCAAAGCACACATGATTTATCGTCCAAATGGAAGTTTTCCTCGTGAGTAAATCCTTGGTATTTACACTACTACAGAAAACGTTAACAGTGGCACACGAAGTTGAATTCTGTGGCGCACCCGGCGCGCACGGCCGGTGCGCCACAGAATCGTCGCCACAAATATTTTATTCTGTGGCGCACCCCACCGTGCACCACAGAAATGCCCGGAATTTCGTGTCGCACTAGGAATCGATGCGCCACAGAATGTCTATTGCAGTTTTTAAAAAAAAACGCGGAGCGGTCCGTCGTCCTCGTCCAGTGGTCCGCGGCGCGGGCAGGAGGAAGCGGTCGGCGAGGGCCTGGATGTGGGCGCGCGAGGAGGTGGGCCGCGTTCTCGGGCGACTCCGCCATCGTCTTCCGTCGCGGATGGGAGCAGGTCGGCGGCGTGGCGCTGGAAGGCGTCGACCTCGCCGGAGAGTTGGAGGCGTGGGAGTCGGGGAACGAGAAGAGAGAGGAAAGAGATGAAGGAAAGGGAGGAGAGGAGGAGAGGAGGGGGGCCGCGAGGAGGTCGGAGCGTGAGGCCGGCACGCGTGGACCGGAAATGGCGAGCCGACGCGCGCGTGTGGCCTGTGCGCGGCGCCGCTGACGTAGGACGCGAAGACGCCCATGCCGCACGTGACGAGCCGTGGCAGGGCGAGCTCGTCGGCCACGTCCTTGGCCCAGAGGAGAACCCGTCATGCACGCGGAGAGGTAGCGAGGAAGTGGGACGAGGACCGGAGATCCTCGGTGCACTGCGGGGCGTCCTCGTCGGTGCCGGTGTCCGCGGCCGCGCGCCCGTGCCCTCTCCTTCCTCGGCGAGACGCGCGAGGGCGTAAAGCGCGTCGTCGAAGCGGCCGTCCTCCGCGTCGACGAAGGGCTTGTGGCCGAGGGCGCCGGAGGCCAGCGCGTGGTGTGCGTGTTGTGTGTTGTGTGGCTGGTGTGCAGCTGTGTGCGTGTGGGTGTCGTCCGTGAGTGGTGAGAGAGAGGAAAGAAGGATAAGGTGGAGAGAGAGAGCAGCAGCGTGGTGGCGTGTGGGTTTGACCAGATCGAACTAGCTAGGAGAGAGAACTAGATCTCAGATCTAATAATTTCTGTGGCGCACCAAAACCAAGTGCGCCACAGAATGTCATATTTCTGTGGCGCACAGGAATGGTGCGCCACAGAAATATGAACCAGATTTCTGATCTAATAACTTCTGTGGCGCACCAAAACCAAGTGCGCCACAGAATGTCATATTTCTATGGCGCACGGATGAGTAGTGTTAGTCTGTCCTGTAACTTGCGCTTAAGTTGAGCACATGATTTCCATATCCACTTGAAAGGTTCAGGTGCTGGTATAAGAGGCGTCAGGGATTTGTAAACTCTTTTAACTGAAAATTTGGAGTGTTCAGTCAGGTTCCATTGATCAGGAACATCTGTGAGAGCCTGATTAATCAAGAGTGTAGTTAATTCCTGGCTATGCTGAAAAGCTACCATCGTGAGAGCCTTTTTCTTATTTTCTTGTAGTGTCTCAGTTCATTTGCTGTTAGCCTCTGTTTGTTAGTGCCTCGGTTCCCACTTAATTTGTGTTCTTGAATTCATTTTTGCTTATCTGGTCTCTAAGCAAAAGAGTTGTTTCTCCTTCCATTGATTTTTAAAATCCGGTAACTTCTCTGTTGCTACTATTGTATTCATTCTTTAGTTATTTCCTTTGTTCTATGTATTAGGGAGTTTAACTTTGTATCATGATTTGAGTGAGGGAATTTATGTTTTGCCATTTTTTGTGCCTGATTAGATCATTAGCGTAGCTGATGGTTGGGTTTGGGGTGTTTTTCACGGGCGTTGTGAAGTAGGCTTTTTAGCTACGGGCTTTTGACTCAAGCACGACACTCAAAACTGAGCCGGTAGACTGGGTTGACAAAATTGGAGGCCAGACTGTTCGCTTAAATGAATACAATCATTTGTGTCCCATCTGTCTCTCTGGTTGGTTCGAAAATGTGTCTGTTTCTGAATTTTAAAACAACCATCTGTCCAATAGCTTAATCTACATATTCGAAACAATATCTATAGTGAAAGTTTAGAAGGTTACATATGAAAAAATAGCATACACCCAAAAACGCATCTTTGAGACGTGTACGAGAGATCTGTGATATTCTTGCTTCGGCCGTCATCAACAACTGCTAGGATTCTACTTTCAAAAAAAAAAAACTGCTAGGAATCACTTGTGATATAAACCGAGACAGTAGACACATCGATCGATCAACGACATGCGTAACGCGTCACCGGGCTGGTCACAGCCGTGGATGCTGTAGCAGCGTCACGCACGAGCCAATCTGAACCGTCGCTTCGTGGCCAGACCAAAGGCGCGTCACGCCTAACTACCGTGGCAGGCAGCCGGTGCCCGGTGGGATCACTTCTCTCTTCGCCTCGTCCGAACAAGGGGGAAAATCGACCATCCGCCCGAAGAATTCCCAGCTCGGTTGATTCCCGTTCCTTCCCACTAAAGCTTCTCCCCACCGTAAAACTCTCCAAAAGCCCATTTCAGTGCAGTGGCGAGAAACTGCTCGACACCTGTTTCCCGAGCTTCTCCCAGCGCCAGTCTAAGCGTTTTGTGGAAACGGACATGTCCTTGACACAATTTACAGGGAAAATGCCACCCGCGCGATGCCCTCTTCCTTTCCTTCTCTGGTCAACGAAGAGGTACGAAAAAGAAAAGAAAAATCCATCCCCGACCCGCTCACCCACCCCGACCTCACCCCAGCCCCGGGCGGCGCTCCCCACCCTCAGCCGGCGCTCCCCATCCCCGCCGCCACTCTCTCACCGCCGCACGCCGGATCTTGATGCGCCGCTGCCGGATCCGTGTCGCCCGCCCCCATCCCCGCCGCCACTCTCTTACCGCCGCCACTCTCTCACCCTCAGCCGGCGCTCCCTATCCCCGCCGCCGCTCTCTCACCGCCGCCACTCGCGAAGGTGCAGCCCTGTCGTCGGCTGTCTTTCGCCCCGCCGCCCGCTCTTCGTCCGGGCAACCTCGAGGTCCTGTTGCTCTGCTCCGCCGCTCACTCGGGTCCACCTCCGGGCGACGTCGACCTCGTCGTGCTCCGCTCCGCCCCACGGTCCAGCGACCTCATGTCGACCTCCCATGCATCAGCGAAGGTAGCCTGCTCTTTCTCCCCCAAAAATCATGCACTGCAGATGTTCTTCTTTTGTTGATGGTAGTAGATGAATCATGCTTGTTACTAGATGATCTGTACAGATGGTGCTATCCGAAAATCATGCAATGTTAATAACAACTGATAGTAGATGATGCTTGTTGTTTGATGCTAGGAGTAGTACTGATGATTTTGTTGTGCTGATTTTGTTGTACTGATGATGTACTGTCTACATATCATGTACTGATGTTGCTGTCCAGTAATCATGTATAAAATTGGTGGATAAAATTGTGTTGTTGTGCATCTAGATTGTCAAGCCGAAAGCACAAAAGCTTGTTGGGATGCCGTAGCGCATCGTGTTTTTCTTGACGTGTGCATCGAAGAGGTGAATGCAAACAATCGTCCTGTGCATGTTTTGACCAAACAAGGTTACACCAATTTGGTTAAGAAGTTCAACGAACGCACAAAGAGAAACTATGATAAGGGTCAGATGAAAAATAGGTGGGAGACACTCAAAAAAGAATACACCGTTTGGAAGGGATTGCTTCAACACGCATCCGGTTTGGGTGTAGATCCTTTCACTCATACCATTGATGCTAGCGATGATTGGTGGGAAAATGAGATACAGGTAATGATAATTCTTTGTATATTTTGGTCATTGTTGTTCTTCTCTTGATTTGCTCTAACAACTATGATAAGGGTCAGACGCAAACGAAGATCATCACCGCGTGCATGTGTTTGCATAACTTCATCCGTGACAGTAATCTGTATGATCAACATTTCGATCAGTTTGAGCGGTGCCCATATGTCCACGAGGAGAGCGCATCTGTTACCGGTGGACCCAATCCATCTTCATCTGATAGCTTCATGGCAGCACTACGACAGAGCATCGCTGAATCCATAGTAGTTTGAGTAGTTCTTGTTATTGTAATTTCAGAATCATTATGACATTTTTTATTTTGGCATGTAATGAATTATACTTATTACACCATGCTTTTTATTTTTATTATCATGTTGTGAGGAGTAGTTCATATTATTTTTATTTTATTGCTAGCTCTTTTTTACTGCAAAACTAGCATATGTATCACTTAGAATGGTCATTTTAGTGTACATATCAAATTTAGGGGCAAAACAGACATCTCACAACTCATCACAGGACATAAGCTAAACAGTACAATCCCAAAAGAAGTCTCCTGAGGAGTTTCTGCCCACCGCAGTTTCTGTCCACCAGAATCCATAAGCAGGCTTTTGCATAATCAGGGGCCCAAAAGAAGTCAGCCTCGTCCCCCTCCCTTCCCCTCCAAGACCTCCACCGCGAGCTCCTCCCCTCCACCGCGTCTCCCCCATCAATCCCCACCCACCGACGCGGCGGCCCAGATCCAGATCCGGCGATGCACCCGTCGCGGTCCGCGCCGGCGTCGTTCCGGGACCGCACCAACGAGTTCCGCGCCGCCGTCGAGAGCGCGCGCCGCCACGTCGCCCCGTCCCCCGCCTCGGCCGCCGCGTCGGCCAGCGGCGGCGGCGGCGGCGGCGGCGGAGGGCCCCTCGACGACTCGCGCCACGCCGCCGCGGTGCAGTCCGAGTTCAAGAGCCGCGCCTCCAAGATCGGGCTCGGGATCCACCAGACCTCCAATAAGCTCGCGCGCCTCGCCAAATGTACGTACACCCAACTAACTAGCGTACCCTCTCGTTTCGTTTCCATTTACCATAGTCCGTCCGTTGCTGCTTGCGTCGGCACCGATCAGTACATATTTTGTGATATTTAGCTTAGCTTAGGATCTCGGTATGCGCGTTGTGTAGACTTGCAGAGCTCATGCTTGGTTGGTTCGTAGCCTGATAAGATGCCAACGTGCATGAAGGAAAAAGCTAGATGAACATTATCTTCAGTCTCAATATGATTATATGCATCAGTAATGTGCATGAAATGTCTGCGTATTTGCTCAAGTACTGTGCCGTGAGGTCCCACTGGCTGGCTCTTTTTTATGTTATAGTGCTGCTTGGATTGCATTCATTTGTAACACTGCAAGTAGGTAGAAATGCCGTGGAACTGTAAATAGGTGCATGCCAACCACTGTGAAACGTGGATCGGATATTGTTGCTACTTCTTTGCACCGTTTTATATTAATGTGTTATTTTTGGTGCAATGAAAATTATTATGGATTGGTGCTGATTTCGCAACATGATTATTTACAGTGGCGAAGAGGACGTCTGTTTTTGATGATCCAACCTTAGAGATACAAGAGTTGACTGCAGTTGTTAAGAAGGATATCGGTGCTTTGAATAATGCTGTTATGGACCTACAAGTTCTCTGCAATTCACAGAACGAGAGTGGGAATGTTTCCAAGGATGAAACAAAGCATTCCACTACTGTCGTGGACAACCTAAAAAATAGCCTGATGACTGCAACAAAAGAATTCAAAGAAGTTCTTACCATGCGGACAGAGGTCAGATAAAAATAGTAATTGCTTTCAGCATTCAAATATGTTGGCCGCCGATTTTCTGTTTCTTTGGATAGTGTCTTCATTATTAATGGTGTACTCAGTGCGTCTTTCCCTGAACTTGCAGAACATGAAGGTTCATGAAAATAGAAGGCAAATGTTTTCCTCCTCAGCTGCAAAGGATGCATCAAATCCATTCATGCGCCAGCGTCCGCTTGTTGCCAGGGAGGCATCCGACTCTGCGCCTCCAGCACCATGGGCCAGTGACTCTGCGACTACGCCTTTGTTTCAGAGGTACCACTGCAAGTGTTAAATTAGATTTGTGTGTACTCCCATTTGAGCAGGTATGCACACCGCTTTAGTTTTAGGCCTTCACATGCTATGCTAGTTGGAGATCACACTGCTAAGCCCGTGAACACTTGATACTTCTTATTGTATGATTGCTGTAATAAATGATATAAACGTAGAGGTTTGAAAAACAAAACATGGTGGCTGCCGAAACTGCTTTGACAAACATTTCCCTACCCATCATAATGCCAGTATTACCGTGAAGTATACCGTTACTAATAACTATGGGCAATATATGGTTGAGGCCTTGAACCCTGCTGTCTAGGGGTGCTGTTATGGGCTGATGGCCCGTTGGTTGAAAGGTGCTTAGGTAGAAGGAAAGTAGAAGGACCTAGTCACATAGGGGTAACCGGGTAATAGAATTCGTATTTCATTGCTTGATGAGAAGTGCAAAAGGCCAAGGCTTATATAACTGTCTGTTATCAAGGGAATGTGAAACTAACATACATACAAGTGCAGATCTGATCTGCTTAAAGGGTGAATGGAATCAAATTTGACTGGCTACTCTTGCGTTAGCTGTCGTTTAACCATACATAAAGCTCTGCAAGTATTTGACAGTGTACTTCAGGAGTTCTGTTTTGACTTTTCTGTTTCTGTTCTCCAGGAAGAAGACCAATGGAGATCACGGAGCATCATCATCATCATCGACTCCTGCTTTCATGCAGCCGCAGCAGCAGTTGGCAGTACAGCAGGACAGTTACATGCAGAGCAGATCCGAGGCTCTTCAAAATGTAGAATCAACCATACATGAGCTGAGCAACATCTTTACACAGCTGGCAACCATGGTGTCTCAGCAGGGAGAGCTGGCAATCAGGTGAGCTTTCCGCTATTTAAGTTTCTTTCATCTAGTTTCAGGAGTCAATGTTAGACTTAAGTCATATTCATACCGTGTGATGAATTTCAAGCTGTGGGACCTGATCACAACCTAGAGTATCCCATTATAAGACATTTTCTGAAAAGTAGTGATGAATCTTAGTTTTGCATGATGGTTTCACCAAAGTTAACTTTAAATCAGAAGGATATATGGTTTATGAGTAATAGTTTACAGCAAAGATGGATGTTTAGACACTTTTGTGGATGTTCCTTATCTTCTTAATTGACCTTTTGGTCAAGTATTATTAAGCTTGCGATGCCAGGCATAAATATTCCGAAATATTCATGATGATTAGTTCAGTTGGATTATATGCGATTAGATTTTCTGCAGCAGTACTTTCTTTATGTTGTTTATCTTATATTGATCTACTCCATTGGGTTACAGTCTTTGCTAAGCTGTACCTTTTGTGCTACGTCTGACAGAATCGATGAGAACATGGAGGAGACGGTAGCTAACGTGGAGGGAGCGCAGGGGCAGCTCCTGAAGTACCTCAACAGCATCTCTTCAAACAGGTGGCTGATGATGAAGATATTCTTCGTGCTGATGGTTTTCCTCATGATCTTCATTTTCTTCGTGGCCTGATCTGACCCCTTGTAATACCACCCACCCCCAGCATGTCCCGCACAAGTATATTCTTTGATTTTACCGGAGTACACTACCACCATGTACACAAATTTTCACTCGGATGATGAGCAGTTGTCTAGCCCTCTCTGGGGTGATGTAAATTGGGAGAAGACTCTGGTACCGATATGTTACTATCTGGCGGTTATATTTTGACAGTACGTTATTATGTTTCGTGGTGCAAAGGTGTTGCTTATCGTTGTCAGATCGCGTGCGTGGTTCCTGTCGCCTTCATTCATTGTTCCGCCGAAAATGCCTGGCTGATATAAAATCACTGTCGGTGTGTCTTGCAGGATGTTTCCTAGGGTTCAGCAATATACTTTTGTGTTCAGAAACATTTCCTTTTTTTGCTTCACAATTCGGTCTCGTCAGTTCTGTTTCGGCATGTTCTTTTTACAGTACGCTGAAAGGTTCAGCGCCACACAGCACGCGGGCAGTGTGTGTCAGAGACCCAAAAGTTCCGAACGCAAGCAGCTCAGCGGCATTCTGTTTCTCCCGGAGTAGTTTCTACCATTCCGGCGCCGGTGAAGCAGTGCAACTCATACCATTCCGGCGCCGGCGAAGCAGTGCAACTCAGTGCCACACACAGGCAGCAATGTGTCAGAATTTTGCAGACGCAACGAGAACGAGAGAACTGCAGCGGCGTAGGTAGGCGTTGTCGTAGGACACTGGACACGGCTCCCGGTGGCGCTTGCGCAGTTGCGCGTGGCGTAAGGATGACTCCAACGGGGCGACGCATCTAGTCCGCGCGCCTCTGTTCCTGTCTGTGGAGACCAAAACACAGCCCAACGGGGCAACGCAAACGGACCGCGGTCCGTTTTTCGGTCCGCCGCGACTCATTCTTGGCCCAAATTTGGGCCACCGATGCGTCGGCCGTGGACGCGAGCGGAGCGCTTTTGTGTCCTGCCCTAATTCGCCCCTGGCCCGCGCTTGGCCCCCCGTGTCAGTGTGATACAATGGTAACCTACCCCGCATTAACTGTCCCTAGGAGTCGCCGAAGTCGCTGCGCGCGCCGTTGCAGACGCGGCAGAGGAGGCCGAGATGGAGCAAACACGTCGTGCGGCGGAGACTGCCAAGCGCGCAGCCAGACGCAAGCGGCAACGCGATGCCGAGGCCAGCGGTGCTACGTGTTTCTCAAGGCCGTGGCCAAACGGGCGGCTGGCTGGACGTTGCTCAAGGCCGAAGCCCTTGATCTCCCCCTTATCGGCCATGGCGGCGACCGGTTATTAATTAGGTTTAATGATAGTGTAGATTAATGTAGGGAGATGGATCGCCGGCCGGCGTTCACATTAGGCCGACGGCCCGGCTACTCAAAAACCGCGTACGGCTGGCTATATAGTTGCCTCGCCGCGGTCCGCTGCTCATCATCGCACCGATGACAAACTGGGAAGACGAATCTGTGGCCGTGCAGGCGGCGCTTGCCGTGCCGAAGGAGGAGCTTGCCGTGCCGAAGGAGGAGGACGCCGTGCCGAAGAAGGAGGAAGTCGTGCCCGAGGAGGACGCCGTGCCGAAGGAGGAGGAAGTCGTGCCGGCTATTCCACCGCGCCCACCTGCCCCGGCGTACAATCCCTGGGAGCCCTGGTCTCCCTGGGAATCTCGGCTCGCCTTGGCAGACCCAAGGTGGTTCGCACCGCCGTGGGCTCCGGCCGCCGCGGAACCAGAAGCGGCAGTGGCGCCGGAGTACGTGCCGGGATCTCCATCGCCACCCTCGGCCATCGATGCGCCGGCTACTCCACCACCACCATCGGAGGAGGACGACGACGAGGAGAAGGCCTAGATTATAGGTCGTATTTTATTATAAATTCCCAATGTAATCTTCAAAATTCTATGTTTAATGAAATATTGGAAGAAAAAAAAAGTTGGCCGGACTGGATGCGTTGAGCCGTTGGGGGCAGTGGCCGGAAAGGGGCAGACATGAACCGGACGCGTATCCGTTTGCCGACCCAAACAAACCAAACGCGCGTCCGTTTGAATCAGCCCTGTTGGAGTCATCCTTTTTTTTTTTGAAAACCTTATGATATCTCTATTAATGATCAAACAAAGTTACATCATCAGCCAGCAGATCGACAATAAAATCTGGCGGTTCCTCCAGCCAAGTAATTAGCTGTGAGCCCTCCGCCTTATGAGCTAAAACATGTGCCACTCTATTACTTTCCCTATACGAATGCTCAAAAATGACATGAGCGAAGCCTCTAGCTAAGAAAGCACATTCTTCATATATGGCCGCCGCAGCACCAGCTGAGTTGCCGCCGTCCTTCATAGTATTGATCACTTCCAGACAGTCACTATTCACGATGAGCTTGGAGCACCCAATCTGTGCTGCAAGCAAGAGCCCATCCTTCAACGCCCTTGCTTCCGCAGATGGAACGTCAGATACCGAAGGCATACCACAGCTGCTACATGCGATAAAACCTCCTGTCTCGTCTCGGATGATTGCACCCGTCGCTCCGTGAACTTTTCAGATAGAAAGGATGCATCAACATTCAGTTTACAGTACCCCTCCTTGGGTTTCACCCATCCATCCCTTCGAACATGACTGTGTTTGGCATGTGCTCTCATATAATTCATCGTAACTGCCAATATAGCCTGACAAGAACGCGTCGTGTTGGCAACAGATTCACCATGTGTGTGCCGTCTTCTTTGCCACCACAAGTACCAGCAAGTAGTAACCAGGAGCTCTTTCATACCTACATCATGCAAACCTGGCGCTTCACGGTCTGGTAGCATTAGAAGGGCCTCAAAAACAGCGGAGCCTGATCGATCAATGAGAGACATCCCCTGTATAATATCCAGCAAACCCAGCTTATCCCATATATCCAAAACTCTAGGGCATTGGAAAAAACCATGTAGAGTATCCTCGCAATATATTTCACACATTGGGCATAAGCTGCTGGTAATAATATGTCTGTTCGCCAACTCACAATTGCACGGAATCGTACCATGTAATAGGCGCCAGGAGAAAATCTTCACTTTTGGTGAAACCTTGAGAGACCAAACTTTGGACCAGACCGGGTTTATATCTGCTGTACCTTGGTCATTAGTGCGAATAAGTTTCCTTCCATGTTGATGATCCCACTCAGTGAAGTACGCCGAGCGCACAGTAAAAATTCCCAGCTTGTTATAGTTCCATGAGATAAAGTCCTCCATCATGCCAATGGCCAGAGGGATTCTCATAATTCTTGTGACATCAACGGGAAGGAATATAGACCTCAGTCGCTCTTCCTTCCATTGGCGAGAAATAGGATCAATTAATTCGGAGACTCTTGTGTATGTCGAGCTGCCCCGGCTCGAGATCACTTTACGCGACGGACTGGACGGAATCCATGGATCGTCCCATATATTAATATTCTCACCGCTACCAACCCTCCAAATATATCCTTTCTTGAAGGTTTGAATCCCTGCCCAGATACTCTGCCAAGTATAGGAAGATCCCTTCTTCAGTTCAGCGTTCAGTAAATCACCACATGGAAAATACTTGGCTTTTAGCACTTGAGCACACAGTGAGTCCGGTTCACATAACAATCTCCAGACCTGTTTGGATAACATTGCCAAGTTGAAGCAATGGAGATCTCTAAAACCCATACCTCCTCTCTTCTTCGGGACGCACATTTTCCACCACGCAAACCAGTGCATGTGCCTCTTATCGTCTTCATCTCCCCACCAGTACCGGGACATAGCAGATGTGATCCCATTCAGTACTTGTTTGGGTAGCTTGAAAACCGACATGGCATATGTTGGAATAGCCTGCGCAATAGCCTTCAAAAGAATTTCTTCCCACCATAAGATAGCATTTTTTCTTTAAATCCACTCAATTTACTACAGATTCTGTCAATGAGGTGCATAAAACTGTCCGATCTGTCCACACCAACAATTGGTGGCAGCCCAAGATACTTATCTGTGATGGCCTCGGTAAGGATATCAAGTTCTCGACAAATCGCCTCCCTTGTTTCCACCGGAGTGCAAGGGCTGAAGAAAATGCTGGATTTTTCAACACTCACCAGCTGACCAGAATTAGAACAATAGTCATGCAACACTTTATGCAAGGACTTCGCATTGGAAATATCAGCTCTTAACAAGATTAGGGAATCGTCAGCGAACAACAAGTGAGAGACCACCGGAGCATCACGACATACCTTGACCCCACTGATATTTCCATTCTCCTCTTCATATTTGAGTAAGCTAGAAAAGCCCTCCGAACAAAGCAAAAATAAATAGGGAGATAGAGGATCCCCTGTCGAAGCCCTCTGGACGGAGAGAAAACCTCTGATTCGTGGCCATTGATCCGAACCTGATACTTTACTGATTTAACACAACTCATAATTAGAAGAACCCAATCCTCCTTAAAGCCCAGCTGTATCAATATTTTCTCTAGGAAAGACCACTCAACTCGGTCATAGGCCTTGTGCATATCAAGCTTAATTGCACACAGACCATATTTGCCTTCTCTCTTCTTCTTTATAGCATGGTAAGATTCATAAGCCACGAGAAAATTATCTGTAATCAGTCTACCCGGGACAAAGGCACTTTGATGGGGAGAGATAATTTCAGGCAAAATATTCTTCAAACGGGCAGCAATAATTTTGGAGATCACCTTATATACCACATTACATAAGCTGATGGGACGAAACTGTTGGAGTCATCCTAACCCGGATAGATAACCCAACTCCTCCCTCTCGCACTCTTGCAGAAACGGCTCGCCGTCCGCCTCCTTCCCTCTCTACCTATAAACAAAGCACGCCGTTTACACCACCGCAACAACAGCGCCCCCGTCTCAAAACCCTAATCCTACTACCGCCGCTGCCGCCCGATCAGCCACACAGACCCCCTCCGTCAGCCTCCTCCGTCCCCCGCCACCCCAGATCGGCGGCCGCGTCGGGACGGAACCTCGCGGCCGGGAGGGGGCGAGATTTAGATTCGGATTCCGGTTCGCGGCCGGATTTCCCGTGTCCGTCCGTCCGTCTGTCCGTCCGAGTTAGGTGAGGAGAGAGCATGGTGGGCGGAGGCAGGAGGGGAGGCGGCGCGGCGGACGACACCACCAAGCTCAACACCGGCAACGTCTTCGCGGCGCTCGAGACGCTCAAGAAGAAGAAGAAGGGCGACAAGGCCAAGGGCGGGGCCTCCTCCAAGTCCGCCAAGGACCAGCAGCCGCCGCCGCAGCAGTTCTGGGAGCCCGCGCCAGTCACCACCAACTGGGCCGACGTCGAGGACGACGACGACGACGACTACTTCGCCACCACCGCGCCCCCGCGCCCGTCTGGCCCACGACCACGGCGCCGCGGGTGCCAAGGAGGAGGACGACGAGGTGGATGCCGTCCACGCTGCCCTGCAGGAGGTCTATTCTCCCTCCACCCCTCTCCCTTTTATTACTCACATCAGTCTTGCGCCCCTTGTTACTTGTTCCTGCTGTTCATCGTGGTTATTTTTGCTTGTTCTATTGTGAGGCGACCTGTTCTACTGTGCAACGTGTAGTTTAGTTGATGTGTTTGGTATGGTTTGATTATTGATGTCAGATTGAGTGAGGTGCAGGGGGTCATCTGTAGGCCATGACCATGTGTGTGCTGCCACATTACTTGTGAATGCTAACCCTCATCGATGTGCATTGTATGCTCAGTGGGCAATTGGATGTTGAACTATTTGTAGTTATTATTTCAAGCTTATAGCCCTTGTTAGTTGTTCCTGCTGTTCATGATTTATTTTGCTGTTTGAGAGGCGACCTCATCTATTGGGCAAACGTGTGATTACTGATTAGTTGGATTGAGTGAGGCGTGTTTTGATTATCAGATAGATGTCGGATTGAGTGAGTCATTTGTATGCTATGTGTGTACTGGTACCTGCCTGATTACTCGTCGAATGCTAGCCCCCATCGATGTACATTGTATGCTCAGTGGACAAATGAGTTTTGAACTATTTATAGTTATTACTTGGAAAAGCGAATCCGAGAGGGATGCGGCTTGTTGGCGTGCTCGGTATGCCGGACTGTTGTTGAATTGAGTGGGGTATAAGGGGGCATCTGTACTGATGCCTGGAGATTAATTGGGAACACTATCCTCCATCGACACTCAATGTATTCCCTTGGACAAATGTGCTTTGAATTATTTGTTATTTTTGAAGCAGCAAATCCGAGAGGGACGCGGCTTAGGTTTAGGTATGACTGGAGTTACATGTTGGATTGAGTGAGTCAGGGTACACCGTTATGCTTGCTACATTATTGATAACGGTAGTCGTATCGTACGCAAATGGTAGGTGAATCGGGACAAGAAAACCTTAGCTGTATTTATGCTCTATTTATGCTCATTGTCGGTATAGCGGAAGTGTTTGCATGGAATTGTCGGATTGAGTGAGGTCACGAACATCCTGTAGGCTTTGTGTACACTAATACTTGCCATTTTAGTTTTGTGAACGACACCCCCCACAAGGTTCAAAAAGGCGTTGGGTGTTAATTATGCGTTTTGCCAGCGCCTTGCGCTTTTTTGAACAAAGTTCACCCTTATGCGCAATTATGCGGTGATTAAGCGCAAATAAGCGCTAGGCGTTGGCAGAACGCCTAGCGCTTATGCGTGCCTTTTTGAACACTGACCCCCCATCAATGTGGAACATGTGCCTGATCGGTTAAAAATTAAGTTTATTTATTGAAGAGGTGAATCGAGATAGTAACGCCTTCGGTGTATTTACGGCATGTCGTTACCTATTTTTCCACATTCTGAAAATACCATCGAAGTAGTCGTCGTTCTGAGAATGCCATCAAATGATTGTCGTCGTTCCTAAAATGCCACTTCACCGTAGTTGACCGTTAACTCAAAGGAATAAACTTGTCGGTTTTTTAGTCAAGTACCCAAATTACCCTCAATCAATTTAAAGTAAAAAAGAAAGAACCCAACTAGGCATCAAGGCCCACCTAACCGAACCAGGCCTTGGCCACCTGAGCATGTGCACAAGAAAAGACCACCCAATCCCGTCCCGTTCCGCATCGGCGCATCCTATCGTTTTCGCTTCCATCGATCCCAGCCGCCGGCCAAGCGAGGATGGGCCGCCGGCTGCCCTCCGCTCTCCATATCCGCTTGTCGGCATCGTATCCCTCCCCAACGTGGAGTAGACAGGAGCGGAGGATTTTGGTTTGGTGCTGGCGCGAGCCCGATGTGGAGGAGACATCTGAAGAGGAACGTGACGCTGGCGCAAAGCAGCACAATGCGGAGGAGACCGGTGTGGAGGAGCTCCTCAGCGCGAGGAACCAGGTGGCCTGGGTGCGCTTCGCGGCATCCTCCTCGTTCAGATGCGTGGCGCCAAAAAGCAAGGAGCATTCGCGAATGTTTTGGGGTCCATTGTAGAGCAGGATTTCGGAATACAGAGCCATAATTAAAGAATTTTTTTTGGAGGAGGTGGAGGGTTTCTGAACCTGCCCTCCATGTTTATATTATGTTGTAAAACGTTAAAAAAACATTGCAAAACTATGTCGAGTTTCGTTTAGCATGGCTATGTTGGTTTTTAGTCAATATCTTTAAATTATGCAACAATGGGCATAATAGTCTTTTCATATGAGACTTAACGGTCAATTAGCGGTCAAATAACGAAAGTGTCATTTCCGGAACAACGACACTCATTTGATGGCATTTTCGGAAGGACGACTACTTCGATGGTATCGGAAGGCAACTGTTTGATGGCATTATAAGAATTTCCTATTCAATGTATGTTATTTTTTAATCGATTAACCAAACATGGTAATCGTAGGCACGCAATATCTATTTATTAACAGGGTAGGATTTTTTTTGTAGTTGTCACTCATTTATTATTGTTTTACTGCCTATATACAATGTATGTACAAAAAGTTTGGGACTAGAGTGTAGAGGCACATAATGCGAACACAAAATGTGATGAAGGACTACCTATTATGATGTCTTCAATGTGTATTTAACTTTTTTTTGTTGACAATGGTATGCTGTTCTTTTGGTAGTTTTTGCTAAATGTTCTTGATAGTTGTTATCATAGTTTTTTCCTGGATATAAAGGGTATAGCTCTTCAATTCCTTTGTGTTTCATTATTTTGATTGTACTCAGGAGGGGGTCGAGTCACATGGCACCTAGTATCATTTTGAAACTAAGAGAATAAGCACCCTAAACACACCAAAACAAAATAGGGCTAAAAACTCCGATTGATCGATAAAGATGCAGTCCAAGTTTCTCTTGAGCTTCTCTAGGCAAGTCATAAGAAACTGCCTCTGTTTACTTGATTTTGACCAGAAATTTTATTGTTGTACTGGTCGAGCCGCACAGCACCTAGTAACCTGTATCCATCTGAAACTCAAAAGGGTTATTACCCAAACATATTGAAAAAATAGAGCTGAAATTTTGAAATTGAGTGCTAGCTATCCAGTCCAAATATTAGAAACTGGTTCTTTTTACTTGATTTCGACCAGAAATTTTCTTGTTTGCACCGGTCAAGCTGCACAGCACGTAGATCTATCTGAACCTCAAAAGGGTTATTACCCCAAACACATTGAAAAAATAGAGCTGAAAAATTAACATTGAGTGGTAGCTATGCAGTCCAAATATTCGAGACTGAATCTATTTACTTTATCTCCACCAGAATTTTTCTTGGTTTGCTGACGATGAATGTGTCAATTGTTCTCTGTACACATCTCTGTGATAGTATTCTTAAATGCATTTTCTTGTACATACTGCAGGAAATTGAGAGTGAGGATGAGGACCATGATGATGAGGCCGAGGATGGCGCTGATGATGAACTTGAGCATGAGGTGGAAGCTGCCGATCCTGCTGTGAAGATAGCTCCAGCAGCACCCAAAGAGACAGAAAGACAGCTTTCCAAGAAGGAGTTGAAGAAGAAGGAACTGGCAGAACTTGATGCTGTGTTGGCAGAGTTGGGAATTTCTGAAAACCCAAGCGATGCTGCACAAGATGGAAATACTGGTAAATGTTCTCATTTTAAGCCTTTTTTCCATATATACTTGATGAAGGAATTCAGATAAGGCCGAGTACCAGTATGTGCTTGGGTTGCCTGTATAGACTTGTTCTTACATGCTGCGCATTCTTGCAGCTGAGAAAAAAGGTGCGAATCAAGCTGGTGGTGGAGAGAAGAAGGAAGACGTCGCAGCCCCTTCAGAGAGCAAGAATGCCAAAAAGAAGAAAAACAAGAAGGACAAGATGGCAAAGGAGGCGAAAGAAGCTGAAGTGTCTGAGGAGACTGCCAGTGCAGAACCTGATGAAGACACCACCGCTGTGGATGTGAAGGAGCGCCTAAAGAAGATGGCCTCTATGAAGAAGAAGAAGTCTGGCAAAGAGTCGGACACAGCTGCTAAAATCGCTGCTGCTGAGGCGGCCGCTAGGACCTCCAGGCTCGCGGCGGCAAAGAAGAAGGAGAAGAACCATTACAACCAGCAACCCGTGCGGTAAAAAAAAAGGCCCGCCGCTGAAGTTTTGAGATGTTGTGAGTTTCGATATGATGATCCCCTTGTTCGTTTTGGACTCCGCAATAAACTTTTTTTCCTGCTGTCCCTCAGTTCTCAGAGTTGTATGTATGACCATGGAGCGCCTTTGCGATATTCATTTCAGAAATCCTGAAGGCCTCTCTGGTCACCAGAACGGTCGTGTAATTGTGTTTTGAATTGTTCGTCCAGTGGATTTATAGACAAGACAACATGGCCAACAAGGGCCTCTTGGATACTTTCTGTCGCCGTGGATGCCTTGTCTCGTTTTTTTCCAGTGTCTTGCTTTTTTTTCTTTTTCGATAAGGTCCAGTGTATTGTTTGATTTCGATTTTTAGTGTTCATTCATGCTCTCAAGCCATGTTTTTCCAAGGTGCTGTTGGAACTGTTATCTGCACACATGAAGAAAATGGAATCTGAAGCTTGTCTCTCTCGTCTTTCGCTTTCATCGAAGACAAAGAGGGAAGCCAATCCATCCAAAACAAAAAAGAAGCGAGCACGGCAAGTAGGCAACGACCCCAGCGAGAGGCAAGCATCTCTCCGTCCTTCTCTCGCTCGCCTCCCCTACTGCCGCCGTTCATTACTCGACCCATCTCTCTCCCAGTCTCCCTCTCCGCTCCCGCCGCACCCAAATGGCCACCTAGGCCGCCAGGCCGGCGCAATGTCGCACTGCCTCCGCGTCTCGCCTTTCCTCGCGCCGCCGCCCCTCCTCATCTGCCGGCCCCGCCTCCGCGCGCGGCGGCCGCCACGCCCCTAGGCCCATCCTCACCCTCGCGCGCTTCGACCCGCCCCCGCTCCTCCGCCTCAAGGTCTCCGACTCCAGCGACTGCCCTCCCGCCAGCTCCCACAACCACCGCCCGCCGCTGCGGCTGCCGCGCCCGCGGGCCCTGATCGGCTCCCTCGCCTCCGTATGGCGGGAGGGGCTCTTCCTCGTGCGCTGCTCCGTCTTCGCCGCGGTCCTCTCCGTCGCCGCCGCGCTCTCCTGGTACGCGCAGCTCCGGGCGCGGTCCTTCGTCGAGGCGCGCCTCCTCCCCGCCGCCTGCGCGCTGCTCGGGGACTACCTCCAGCGGGAGGTCCGCGTCGGCAAGGTGCGCAGCGTCTCGCCGCTCGGGATCACGCTCACACCTGCTCCGTCGGCCCGCACGCCGACGAGTTCTCCTGCGGCGAGGTGCCCGTGATGAAGATCAGGGTCAGGCCCTTCGCCAGCCTCAGGAGGGGCAGGGTCGTCGTCGACGCCCTGCTCTCCGACCCCACCGCGCTCGTCGCCCAGAAAGGATTTCTCGTGGCTCGGCATCCCCGCGCCGTCCGAGGGCGGAACCCCCAAGAGGAATTCCGAGGAGGAGGGCATCGATTACCGCACCAAGACCAGGAGGCTCGCCAGGGAGGTGGCCGGGGAGCAGTGGGACGTCGAGAGGGACACAGCTGCCAGGGAGGCTGCTGAAAGGGGATACATAGTTCCCAGTGGTCGATCATCGACTTCACGTTTGGCTCACCAGATGCTGCTGGAGGATGATGATGATGGACCTGTCGGAACCGGGAAATCTAGCCCACCCCTCTGTGCTGATGAAATGCACAGGAAGGATCGACACATGGACCCGAGCATCATCGACTCTAGCTCCAAGCACGCGGATTTGGAGAAGTCCTTCGGTGTCAAGTCTCGTATTCCGGGTCTCAGCTTCTGGTCTAGGATGATTCCGAACCCTACCAAGCGAAGATACAACAGGAGAAAGGCTCACAGCAAGGTGGTATCGGACATTGGCAATTCCTCTCAGGAAAGGATCCTCCGACGCAGTGCACAGGCTGCTGTGGCATATTTTCAAAATATAGACAGTGGTAATATTGATGATAACTCGCACCCTGGTCCGGGAACAACTCATCTGATATGAACACTGGTTCTGGCAACGCCACTTCAAATGATGTGCCAATTGTCAGCTCTCATACGGCACTGAAGAATTCTGGTGAATTGCCACCAAACAGTAGTCATTTTCTGGACTATCCAGGCCATGTGTCGGAGGAATCTGAATGTCTTTCTGAAGATAATATTGGTCCTCAGCAAGAATTCGTTTTCGGGAATTTTGGTTCATGCACATATGCTTACAACTGGGCTTCATTTTGGCCTTTCCAGTTAAAGGGGTCCCGTATTAGTTTTAATGCACCATATGCTTCTCTGGGTGTCGAACTTCAGAAGCTGAAGTCGCGATTTGCTATTGGTCTTGAAGACACCCCTGCTGAACTCGTAGAAGGGGTTGGCCATCCTGGTGGGGCTCAGAATACACTCCCCATCACACTAGATTCTGTCTATTTCAGTGGAGGGAACTTGATGCTTCTGGGATATGGTGATCAGGAACCAAGGTTTGATCTCACCATTTGCTATTTTTGTTGCCAATACATGCTCTTCTGTCCTTTCTAGTGCATTTTCATAATATAGCGTTGAATCACTGTGATCATAGAACCTACATTCAGGTATATTTTTTGTTATCTATCTGAATTTACTGCGTTCTTCAACTATCAAATTTCATGCGAACAAAAAATATTTTCGTAATTCAGATTTGTATTGTTAGTTCTTGTTATCTGGGGTTATATTCTCAAGTAAACTACTGTAATCACTAATCAGGGCAAAGTATGTTTCGTGTAACTTCTTAGCTTACCTTTATTTTTCAGTACATTATTATAGGCTCTTTGCAAAGCGAGTTGGGAGCAGTACTAGGCTACTAGCTCTACAATGAAATAGGGGAAAGTGCCGCTGAACTTAGTCATAGCATGCAACTGCGATATTATAAATGATGTCCACTAAGTTTGTAGTTACTTTCTTCCTATTGTAGGGAAATGAAACAAGCTAATGGACACGTCAAGTTCAAAAACTCTTACAATCGTGTACATGTGCATGTCACTGGGAACTGCATGGAGTGGAGACAAGATCAAACTTCTCAAGGAGGGGGTTACCTTTCGACAGATGTTTTTGTTGACATAGCTGAGCAAACATGGCATGCTAATCTGAATGTAGTCAATGCTTTTGCCCCGGTATTGTTTCTATTTCTGTACATACAGAATGCTACAGTTCTTAGTGTTTGTGTTGAAAGACAGTTTTCATGTGCAGCTGTTTGAGCGTATACTAGAAATACCAATTGCCTGGCACAAAGGAAGAGCAACTGGTGAGGTGCTTTTCTAAACTTGTTCACTTACATGTTCAGTTTCACTACTAATATCCGCCACTTGGCACCAAATTTAGATAATATCAGGACATGACTTCCACATGCACTTCATGAATGACCAAACTTTCCAGGCGGTTCATGCTACGTCTAAAAATCCATGTCTTATGAGAACTGCTTATTTTCATGATTGAAGACACTAAATGCTTACAACAATATATCTCCTCTTCCTCCTCCAGGTGCACATCTGTATGTCGAAAGGTGATAGTTTCCCAAGCATTCATGGCCAGCTTGATGTGAAAGGTCTCGGTTTCCAGATATTAGATGCCCCGTCATCATTTTCGGTATGCTTATGCTTTACTTCATCAGTTTGTTTCCTTCAATTCTGCATATTTGAAATAACCAGGGTCTTGCAAGGAATCGTTTCTCAAAGACATAAGAAAGATTAACATGGTTTTGATCTTTTCTTGTTCCAAATACTCTCATATATCTTTGACTGCTTACCTTGCCAATAAACATTGATTGCTGTGTTCCGGGCGAGAAATGATTTCCTAGTGGCTTGTTGAAAAAATAACATAATGGGTTTACGGGGAATATTGTTGAAATAGCCACGGTCAGGGGCATAGCCAGAATATTCATGAGGGTAGCCAGGAATCATAGATGAATCATCGGGTGACCCAGCTTCAATGTTACTGAATTACATGTGAGAAGTGATTTCCTAGTGGCTCGTTGAAAAATATAACATCGTGGGTTTATGGGGAATATTGTTGAAATAGCTACAGTCAGGGGCATAGCCAGAATATTCATGAGGGTAGCCAGGAATTTTAGATGAATCATCAGGTGACCCAGCTTCACTATTACTGAATTTACATGTGCTGTTTACCAAGCATTTGCTAAAGGGAAACATGACAAATTAGATTTCACAATTGAGCATACTTCATTATAAGCAACATGCTGTACCTATACTTTCCAGTATTACAAAACATGGATTCTGGATGTGATAAGCTTCTGACATACGTCAGATCATAGTGAGTGAAGGGAGAACGTGACTGAAGAATGAGCTGTTGGAGAAGCGATATGAGTGGCTGCTATATAGTGTTTTCAGGTCGCCTAGGGGTGTGTGCTATTGATCTGCACTGTGCTAAGAAACAAATCAGTCATTAGCATTTCAAATTAAGCATCTGTTATTTCTACGGATACCTACGTCTTGCTCTGAAGTAAAAAATAGGCCACATGTGCTCTCAGATGTCTTCCGAATTTCCAAACTTAGATATGCAAACATTCATTCCTCTCCGAATATCAGTGCTGATTTTTTTTTTGAAGTAATCAAAGATTTTAATGAAAGCCTGTACATAATCAGGAAATAGTGGCAACTCTATCGTTTCGAGGTCAAAGATTATTTCTGCATAATGCAAGTGGCTGGTTTGGTGATGTTCCGGTTGAAGCTTCCGGTGATTTTGGTCTAAATCCTGAGGATGGAGAGTTCCATCTAATGTGCCAGGTATTTTAAGTTGTTAATTGCATTATATACCATACATGTAGTCCCTAAACAGGCAATGCATACACATTTACTTGACAACTTTTGTCTTCTTTCCAGATTCCATCTGTCGAAGTTAACACACTTATGAAGACGGTGAAAATGAAGCCTCTAATGTTTCCGGTGCAACATACTTTACTTGACTTGTTTGGAAATACTAGATTCCTGCATGCATCGAATTAAATCAACTTGTTTTGACTTAGGCTGGCCCACACATCTCATGATATCTAGCATGTCCTTATGTTAATTAGAAAAGAGGGCAATGGCATTGGACATTACTTTAGTTAAAATAAAATATTGCAGACTATTTAGTAGTGTCAGTCTAATTCAAGGATCCTTAAGAACTCATATATGGAGTTATACTGAAGTACTGAACCCACATATATTTCACAACCAGAAAATTCAGTTGGCTTTAATGTATATGCACCAAGTCCTCGTCTATATGTACAAAAAATGATTAACCTATTTATGTAGGTATATGGGTAGATGGCTTTTTTTACTTACTTTGCATTGTTTGACTATGGTGCTTGTGCTTTATCTAAAATAATATCATCATGGTTCTAACTTCTAAGCATTAAAGATTAACTTCTCGATGAAGCAAAATGATCAGTCTTGTATGTATAATGACAGTCCCCTTTGTCTAATCAGCTCAACACTTTCGTACTTCTGTGGCTATTTTCCACAGTAGATTTTAGATACGTTCAACACATCTGCAGTTGAGCAAGTGCAAACTCGGCTTGAAATATCATTTAAGCTCTTGATGTCTCATTTATTTCTTAACAATAGCTTAGGATGATCTCAATGGATGATGTATATGTGTTAAGAACATTTTTCGCGCATATTATTCTCATGTTCATCCTTTAAGACTTGACTACTGATACAATAGTCATCTTGTTCAGTTGGCTGGTGCTGTTACCGCTGTATTTAATTGCCAAGGACCTCTCGATGCTCCTGTTTTTGTTGGGAGTGGGATTGTCTCAAGGAAATCTCTTTCAGTTTCTGGTATGCCTCCATCTGCAGCTTCTGAAGCTGTAATGCAAAATAAAGAGGCTGGTGCAGTTGCTGCATTTGATCATATTCCTTTCTCTCACGTATCAGCAAATTTCACTTTCAACCTTGATAACTGTGTGAGTACGGATATGTCCACCATTTTTTCCATTATTTAAGTTTGTAAACTTAAACAACTAGTTTATCTTTGTTATTATCGCCGTCTGCAGGTTGCAGACTTATATGGTATTAGGGCATGCCTTTTGGATGGTGGAGAAATTCGAGGGGCTGGTAATGCCTGGATTTGCCCGGAGGTATTGTGATAAAGGATCAGTTAATTACACTTCCAGCCAGTCATGTTTTCATGTTTCGCTAATTTTAGGATGTTTTACTTCTTTCTACGTCTAAGGTAGTTTTTTAGTTTCCTTTATATTGCCCAAGCAATTTGTTCTCTATATACCGAGTATAAGTTGAAAGATCTCATATCAAGATTGTGTCAGAAAAATACAGCATCAGGAAGTCTATAAATTAAAAATACATAGATAAGGAAATAACGAGCGATGCTACGCATTCATGAAGAACCTTCCAAACTCTGTTCATCATTCACAACTTTCGCTTCGTTGTAGACATGATTGCATCCTAGCAAAATCATTTGATTATTTATTTCTCTAGAGCTCTAAAAATCAAAATAAATGATGTACTAGCAGCCTACAAATCCAATAGATAGTCTGCCACTCTAATAATGTAAAAGAAATTTACCACGTTATGCATATATAATACATATTAGATTTCTGCAGGGGGAAGTTGATGATTCTGCTATGGATATTAATTTATCTGGGAGCATTTTACTTGATAAGGTTTTGCATCGTTACATACCTGGAGGCATCCAGCTGATTCCACTAAAAATTGGCGAGCTCAACGGAGAGACTAGACTTTCTGGTCCCCTTATTAGACCGTGAGTATCTTACATGTACCATCAGGAGTTCTAATGGCCAAGCTGGCTGAGTATTCTGCTGCTTTTCTAACGACAAACTCTATGACAGGAAATTTGATATCAAATGGGCTGCACCAAATGCAGAAGATTCTTTTTCTGATGCACGCGGCAACATTGTGATTGCACATGATTATATTATGGTTAACTCATCATCAGTTTCGTTTGACTTAAATACTCGTATTCAAACATCATATATAGATGACTACTCACCGCACAAGGAGATGTATCAAATGAAAAAAATCATGCCACTAGTTGTGGAGGGTGTCGATTTGGATTTACGTATGCGAGGCTTTGAGTTTGCTCATATAGCTTCTTCAATACCTTTTGATTCACCAAGGCCATTACATTTGAAGGCATCTGGAAGGCTCAAATTTCAAGGAAAAGTGGTGAAACCTAGCCATGTTGTTGATGAGAAGATCTATGGTGCTCTACGAAGTATTATGGACCAAAGTAAGCTCGAGAGCGATGTGTCAAGGCTTGTGGGGGAGATTTCTCTGTCAGGAATAAAACTTAACCAACTTATGCTGGCACCTCAGTCTACTGGTTTTCTTTCCTTGTCACGGGATTCTGTGATGGTAAGTTGCTGTTTCGTCCTCTGAATTTGACTTGTTTTGCTTATATGTGATTTTATTTATAGCCTAATAAGTCAAAAAAAAAATTCTTAGTTGTGTGCACTAAGCGCTAGAATTCTGATCATCAATGGTAGCATGCACAGAGAGAGTTCTCTAACATTCCGCAAAGAGGAAATTTGGGTTTAAATACTCTTTTTCTTTTGCTTATTCAACATACTAAAGTTGTCTCCCTAGCCCCTATTACATTGCAATATAAAAACAAGAGCAAGAATTTTTTTTTTTTTGAAAACCTACTTAATGTATTCACTATGTTTCTCCAAAGCTTGATGACCATGTATCCACTCGAAAGTGCACTTTGCTACCAAATAGATTCACTTCTCTTTACGGTTAAAAAAAAGATCGCTTCTCTTTACTTTTACAATTATGCTGCTTTAGAGACTGCATTATAACAATAACATACTCCAACAAATTATATCAAACCTTTACCCAAGTAAATTAATCTCGCATCAATGATTTTACTTAGCGAGCGATGGACATAATTTCAAATACTCTAGGAGGCTTTAGTTCTATTTGCACGGTTCCACACAAAATAGTGCCTGCCTGTCTGTCTGTCTGAATATATATAATTTGATGGTTTCTATGTCAAGTGTAGTGTACATCGAAGAGAGTGCATGCATGTACATTGAAGAGAGTGCACCCATGCATTTAATATTTATTTTTCTTTTACTATTTTTTTCTGGATAGACTCCAGTTCCTTCTCTTCTTCCTTCTATCCTCGTCTTATTATCTCCATTTACTGGTCAAGCAGTTAAATGCTACAGGCAGGCCTGATGAAAAGATTTCCATAGAAGTGAATGGGCCATTGTTTTTTGGTAGAAATGAGATCATTCAAGATGGAAGCCTTCTATCAATTTTCCTCCAAAAGGGGCAGCTGAAATCTAATATCTGTTATCATCCTGAAAGTTTGACTAATTTGGAGGTACTCTACTAGCGTGCTTGTATTTTGTTGCCAACGATCTTTCTTGACTTGCAGAGGCTATTTCAATAGTCTTCTTGATACATGTTTCTGGTTGTGAAGGTTCGGAATTTGCCACTTGATGACCTGGAACTTGCTTCATTACGTGGATTTGTTCAGAAGGTAATAACGTCCTAGATAAGAATATGGTGTGTTGACTGTTGTGTTTGTTTGTTAGGTAATTCATTTTCAGGCTCTATACTATGGCATTTATATGATATTGTTGGTAGCTCTTCTTGGTTGATTCTATGTCTCATCATGTGAATTGTAATTAGTCTTAGTCATGATGCGTACATATCAACATATATTAAGACACTTTTTTATGAGATTGTTACATTTCCTAAAAGAGATGTTAGTTAAACTAACTAAATGATGTCTAATGAAATGTTAAATTATGCTGATGTTAAGTTACCAAACAAATTGAGTTGAAAATGTGACATCAGTCATTTTCTGTGCTGCACTTTCTGGTTTGTGCTATTTAATGCTATGCTATTTTTCCACAGAATATGTATCCTGCTGTATCATTTTTCTGTAACTAATGTAACATTTTTTTAATCATAGCATAGCCTTATGCTCCTAAAGTGATGACTAAGTTGTAGTATTTTTTTTTCTTTTGTTCTTACTTTTGATGAGAAGTTGTATATGTCCAGATTGATGGAGACTCCAATCGGTTTAGTTGTAAATCAACCGATAGATGGATAATCCACTAATAATGTCTAATGCAACAGATCTTTGTTGTTACAGGCAGAAGTTCAGCTTAATTTCCAGAAAAGAAGAGGTCATGGCTTGTTATCAGTAATTCGTCCCAAATTTAGTGGTGTGCTTGGTGAAGCACTTGATATAGCTGCTCGTTGGAGTGGTGATGTTGTGAGTTTATCTCCCGCATATACTTTTCTTGATTTGTGAGGTTGAAGCTATATCTCATGTGTGTTCCTCTAGCAGGCTTTTGATGTATTTTTCATCAAGAATTTTGATACCTGTTTGGTAGTTGTTTAATAGAATTTTGGAGTTAGGGAACTTCGATCACAGATTTAACTCAGCTTCATGGTCATTACTCACTAGTATCCCCAATGTTAGCCTTTCCAACATTAAACAGTTGATGTATAGCCCACATGTGTTGTTTTTCCTGACACTTGTTATAGTGAGGTTCTTATCTCCCTTTTAATATTTAGTTGTGAGCCGTTTCTGTTGCTTATTAGCTCTTCTTTGTATTATGAAAACAGATTACAATGGAAAAGTCAGTCCTCGAGCAATATAACAGCAAGTATGAGCTTCAAGGGGAGTATGTATTTCCTGGAACACGTGATAGATTTCCTATGGAAAGTCATGATAATGGGTTCATAGAGAAAGCAATGGGAGGGCATCTTGGCAGCATTATGTCTTCGATGGGCAGGTGGAGGATGAGACTAGAAGTTCCCGATGCTGAAGTAGCTGAAATACTTCCCTTGGCAAGACTTCTTTCACGAAGTACAGATCCAGTTATTCGTTCTAGATCGAAGGTGCACTTTGTCCTGCATTTGGGACTCTATCCTTCTTTTCCTTTTGTTGGATATAATATTTGTTGGTGTCTATGGTCTGCTAGTTGGTAGCGGCAATTTGATCCTATATTTGTTTCTTTCAGGAACTTTTTATGCAGTGCCTGCATTCTGTTGGGTTCAATGCTGAAAGTCTTCGTGACCAGATAAAGGTACTAAAGCTAGTGATTTAGGAAAATGGTATCACAGGCACATAGTTGTAGTTCCTTTATTATTATGACATGCTACTTATATCAACTTTATACCATTGCTTGCAACAGGCAGTTGAAATGTATCATGATTGGTTGGACGATGATACAATTGAAGACATAACTCTTCCTGCCTTAGCTGAACTGAGAGGTTATTGGCGTGGCTCTCTTGATGCCAGTGGGGGAGGGAATGGAGATACTATGGTGAGCGTGTCCAGAAATTGACTCTATCAGACTTTTGTCCCAGTAATTATGATGAACTCTTTATAGTGGTCTTTCCGCTAACATATGCATTTTGGTTGAGCTACATTGACCTACCATATGTGTCATTCAGTTTGTTTCCTTCAACACTGATTTGTATTTATGTTAGCGGTTTGTTTCCAATACATTTTTTTGGTATGTTTTGAAGAAATATTCACAGAAGCTTAACTTTTTAAACGAGGCTACCAGCAAGATGATCATATTTGGATTATACGTAAACATGATTTCTAATGGTCTTATGTATACAGGCTGATTTTGATTTCAATGGTGAAGATTGGGAGTGGGGCACTTACAAGACACAGCGTGTTCTGGCATCTGGTTCATATAGCAATAACGATGGCCTACGTCTTGACAAGTTATTTATCCAGAAGGACAATGCCACTCTTCATGCCGACGGATCGATTCTTGGCCCGCTAACAAATCTTCACTTTGCCGTGCTTAATTTCCCAGTTGGTCTTATACCAGCTTTAGTTCAGGCTCTAGAATCATCAACTACAGATTCGATGCACTTTCTGAGGCACTGGTTGACACCAATAAAAGGTATTTTGCACATGGAGGGAGATTTGAGAGGTACTCTTGCAAAACCAGAATGTGATGTTCAAATTAGACTTCTTGATGGCACCATTGGAGGCATTGATCTCGGAAGAGCTGAAGTATTGGCTTCTGTAACCCCAACAAGCCGTTTTGTTTTTGATGCGAATTTTGAACCAACTATACAAAGTGGACATGTAAACATTCAAGGTAGTATCCCTGTCACGTATGTAGACAGCAGCTCCATGGAGGAAAATTTGGAAGCTGGAGATGGTAAACAGGGAATAATAAGAATCCCTGTTTGGGCAAAAGACAGAGGATCATCTAATGATATCAGTGAAACTAGAATTGTGAGGGACAAGCCAGAGGATGGTTGGGAATTTCAGTTGGCTGAAAGTCTAAAAGGTTTAAGTTGGAATTTGCTAGAACCAGGTGAAGTGAGGGTAAACGCAGACATAAAGGATGGTGGCATGATGTTGATAACCGCGCTGAGTCCTTATGCAAACTGGCTTCAAGGCTATGCTGACGTGCTCCTTCAGGTGGCCCATTCTCGTTTAAGTCCCATAGTTCCACTAGTGACAACATATCATTAATTAAGTAATAGCATATGGTTACTCTTTTTTATAGCATTAGCCCGATTGATGAAAATGTATGTTGATCTAAACTATGAAGTAAATGTTGTGTTTATGTAGGTAACTCTTTGTTCCACCTATGCAATCCAGAAAATCTTGTTTCTGTTTTTATTTGGATCTTACATGAAACAGTTGATTGATATTTTGCTCCTGTTTTCTTTGTCATTTGGATGGAAGGTTAAAGGCACTGTTGATCAGCCTGTTGTTGATGGGTCTGCATCATTTCACCGAGCGACTGTGACTTCTCCTTTCCTTCGGACGCCACTCACAAATTTCGCTGGTAATGTTAATGTTATATCAAACAGATTATCCATCAGTTCCATGGAAAGCAGGGTTGGGAGGAAAGGGAAATTGTCGATGAAAGGGACCCTACCTCTGCAAAATAGCGAGCCATCAGCCAGTGATAAGATTGAGTTGAAATGTGAAGTTCTGGATATACGAGCAAAAAATGTTTTAAGGTAATCATTGCTACTTTATCCTTTTAGATTTCTTACAATATTTTGATGCTTAATTTCTGACTAGTGACTTCCGAGTGATGTAAAGCACCATGTGATCTGGTCGGTTGCCTTCTAAAGTTGGTGTTTGGAACATTACTGTGCTAACACCTGAAATGCATCTCATAAATTCATATTAAATGTACAATATGTAGGATCCCAACTTATGACTTCTTATGGTTTGCTATATTGTTTTCGTTTTGATTTTTACAGTGGCCAAGTAGACAGCCAGCTGCAGGTTACAGGCTCAATTTTGAGGCCAGATGTCTCTGGGATGATCCGATTAAGCCATGGCGAAGCATATTTGCCTCATGATAAAGGCAATGGTGCTGTCACCAGTAGGTTGGCTTCAAACAAGTCCAGCTATCTTCCTGCTGGTTTTGGTCAAACAACCACTTCACAGGATGTCTCGCGTTTCCTGGGAGCACTGTCAACTTCGCCAAACAGTACGTATTCCATCAAATTTGACATTGACTAATATTTCACAGCAAGTGCCCTTGACCAATGCATATGATTAACTAGTTGAGTGGTTACATTTGACAATTAGTTACGTTTGACGTGAATATTTGAAAGAAGCATATGGTTCTCTCTATCTCATTTCCCCTTTATGAGCTTACTGGAGCATTTTTGTATTGTTCTAGGTCAGCAAACAGAAACAGAAAGGACCCTTGAGCCTGGGAGTTTTAAGCCAAACATTGATGCCCGGCTCAATGACCTGAAGCTCACGCTGGGACCAGAACTAAGAATTGTTTATCCTTTAATTCTGAATTTTGCTGTCAGTGGTGACCTTGAGCTTAATGGCATGGTTCATCCAAAGTACATAAGACCGAAGGGTATTTTAACATTTGAAAATGGTGAGGTCAACTTGGTAGCTACGCAGGTAAGCTTTATACACTCACCCTTTGCTTGGCACAAGTTTTTCTTTTGACAGTTTGAAATGGTTTATGATGGTTTTACATTTTTGTACTTAATTGCAGGTTAGACTTAAAAATGATCATTTAAATGTGGCAAAGTTTGAGCCTGATCTTGGCTTGGATCCTGTTCTGGATCTCGTCCTTGTTGGATCTGAATGGCAATTCAAAATCATGAGTCGAGCAAGCATGTGGCAAGATAATCTGGTTGTAACCTCGACACGCTCCGTGGACCAGGATGTTTTGTCACCTAGTGAGGTGAGACACATCTTCAGATGAGTTAGAGTTTAGCTTAACTGTACTTTAGGCGTGACAATCTGTTGGTTTAGTTTGTTGCAATCTTCAATTTGTTTAACCATTTTACAATGAGGTAAATCTGCCTTCGCCTGGTGAACCTATCGCTGGTTGCTTGACAGCTCTCTATTAAAGACTGGAATTAGGAAATCAAAACATTACAATGAGCTCTTGTTTTATTATGTGTAACTCTTACAACTCTGGTTGCTTGCTGTCTTGTAGGCGGCAAAGGTTTTTGAGTCGCAGCTTGCAGAATCACTATTGGAAGGCGACGGACAGCTTGCATTCAAGAAGCTCGCTACCGCAACACTAGAAACTTTGATGCCAAGGATTGAAGGCAAGGGCGAGTTTGGACAAGCACGGTGGCGGCTGGTTTATGCTCCCCAGATTCCGAGTTTGCTGTCTGTAGATCCACGGTTGATCCACTCAAATCACTGGCAAACAATATCTCTTTTGCTACGGAGGTTGAAGTGCAGCTTGGAAAACGCCTTCAGGTATGATTCTTTTGTGTCTCCCCGAAAGCTAAACACTTTGAGCTTAATTGCGACCAGCGGTCCTGAATTGGTGCCATCATTATGCAGGCCTCCGTTGTGAGGCAAATGAAAGATTCAGAAATGGCGATGCAGTGGTCGCTGATATACCAGCTAACCAGTAGGCTTCGTGTCCTCTTCCAATCTACGCCGTCCAATCGGCTTCTCTTTGAGTACTCGGCAACGTCGCAGGATTGATCCATTTTCATCGGTGCTGCCATCTTAGACAAAGGTTCCATGTTCCGATTAATTGTTTCTGTAGATAGCGCAAGTTTTGTCAAGCAGTTGTGTGTGTGCACTTCTGTGTTTTTGCTCTTCGCTGTAGCTAGATTCTTTCCTGAAAAGAAAGTTTCTGAGGTTGTACATACGTAGAAGTCGAGCTCATGTAGCGTGAGATGTAAAGAAACACCTGTATAAGGGACAAAGTTCTCTAGTGTCCATTGCCTCGATTCACTGCGGTATGTTATGTGGGTAACGAAGATAGTAACCCATCACAGGTAAAGAAAAACGGTCGACAATTTGCCAGGTGACTCCATGACAGTGGCAATTCGACGAGCAGAAGCAGATCATTGTTCTTTTGTACAGTTCTTAGCTTCATCGAGAGAATTTACATTTACATCAACAAAATGTTTCCGTGTTAAGTTACACGAGCAAGAAAATAGAGAAGGATGAGAGCGAATTGGGCAATAAGCAGATCATTTTGGTCACTGTGCTTTGGAAAATGCAAAATATGGCCTCCAAGGTGGTTTGGTGCAGCGACAAAGTGAGGTGTACGAACAAATTGAGTGCCCGTGGATCCATTTAGCAGGGTCTGGTGGCAGAGACGGTACGCAGAACAGCGCTCTCGGTTGGGCTCCCTGTCCATGTCTTGTTGTGGCTGCCACCATCGATGGGGTGGTTTGTTCCATGCTGACCTGCTCGTCTAGTCGGCTCTGTTGGGCGTGCTGAACGGTGGTGCGAACTCCGAAATGCAGGTACACGCCTTGTCTCCCACCTCTGTCTCCAGCACCTGTGGTTGATCTAGATTTGTGTTTGGTTCATAGTGTATGTGCGCTCATGTGGTTGATCTTGATTTGTGTTAGGTTCAGGTTTAGCAACTAGCTTGCTCTGTAACCTGACCAATGTCTGAGGAAAAAATGGGCTAGTTGGGTTCTGTCATGCATATGGTACTGGCCACCGCCCACCCCACTATTCGTCTATTTATCAATGTCCAATTGTTGGCTCCTTTTTTTTGCTTCTGTTCTTGAAAAAAGAGAATAATTTCAATCTGTTTCAGTATCCGGGACTCTGCCTAACTGCATTTCTAGATATTACCAATGGGAAATGAAATTAGCCTGCTTGTTGTTGACATTCCTCATAAATGAATCATGCCTTAGCTCAGTTGAAACTATTTAACTTCCTGAATTTGTGTAATACCTTTATTTCACAGAAATTGAATTACTTGCTTTTCAGATGTGAGAAATGCATATGCTGATCAGAACTTGTGAAATCTAAGCCTCTGTAGTCTCTAGTAAACAATCAAGCACATCAACTTACTTGAAACTATTTGGATTTCTAATACGTATTTGACTTCTTGTTATTTTCTCTCATCGAGTACTCATTGAACATAAACAGTTAGACACCTTTTGCTTTTTTCAAGGGAAATTGACAGTTTTAGCTCATCATATAATGGTGTGCTGAGGATTGTCAGCCGTAGTTCATATGATTGCAAACAAAATGTCATTGGCTAATTGCTTGCATACAACGGCTGATTGAGGCAGTGGAGCGAAAACGTTGGTAGTATGTTAACTCCAAACATTATGTTGTCCAAAATACAACACTAGGATTTTTTTCCTTTGATTCTGTTACAATGCCAATCTATACACACATGTGATGAAAAGATAAGAAAGGTGCAGATCCTATTTCTCGACCCTTTCCAGTGAGATACTCAACTGTGCACTATCAATTCCCGCTCAGAAAAAAAAGACTACTGAATTTTTATTCGGATGCTGGGCGCGATTGGCCATCATGGATGTTTAGGCCATCAGCTACGGATGAATCCAAGCAGCTGGAGGATGATGAAGGCCAGGATCAGCATGACAATAGCGATGATCAAGCCTTTTCTTGCTATGAGCCAGTTCTTTGTCTTCTTTGCGACTTCTACTCCTCGTTGTGCTCTGTCCATCCACTTCATCATTCTATGTAAATTTTCTGGAGATAATCGAGACATAGCGTCTTGGGCTTTGGCAACATCATCCTTTGACATCTCGATACCAAACTGCCTACTCATGCTTACCATCATATCAGGACTCATGTCCTTCATCATGGACGCAACCATCTCACATATTGCAGGGTCTTTCATGGAATAATTTCTCACGACGTCGTGCATATCAGCTGTAGAAGGTGGAGTACTGAGTGACGGCTGGTCCAAAGTACGGTTTTTTACTAGCATTTCATCGGTGTTCTTGGCAACATTTTGCGGAGATGAAGGCTGGAAGAAGTTATCTTCTTCTTCTACGATTTCTTCAATAACAACTCCTTTCGGCAGGTTTGCTAGTTTTCCCTGGGCGTCTCTCAGAACCTCGGCGATAGTTTCATCCTCGGGAGAGATTTCATGGGCTCTACTCAGGTCAGCAACAGCAGCCTCCAGGTTTCCTAGTTCTCTGTACGCCTGACCCCTTCGGTAGTATGCTTTAACGTTGCTCGAGTCGTAGGTTAGAACCTCTGAACCTTCACTCACGCACTCGTCAAACTTGGCTGATTTCAGGTAACAAGACATCAAATTGAGCGCGCATTGCAGCTGCAGCGTCTGCCCAGCTGCCGACGGCACGTTCTTTAGATTATCCTTGGCGAGCTTGTACTTGGCGGCGGCATCGGAGTACTGCCCACGGCCATGGAGTTCGTTTCCATGCTTCTTCAGCATCTTGGCACCGGACATCGCGTACGACATCTGAGCTTCTGCTTGGGCTTTCATGGCGGCGAACTCCTCAGGCTTGGCACCCACAAGTTTTTCTGTCATGTGGAGTATCTCCTCTGGACTCGTCTGATTCAGCTGCTGGGCGGCTCGTTTGAAGTCCTCGGCTCTCATGTTCTTCATGCTCTCGGATGCTAACTTTACGAGATCGGGATTGGACATGACCTGCTGATGCATCCTGGCAAAGGCGTCGGGGGGCATGCGGCTCATCTGCTCCTGCGCCAGCCTCATCATCTCCGGATTCATCATGTCGCCGGCAGAGTCGAGGCAGCGAATCGAAGACGACGATGGATCGATCGAGGGCAAAAACGAAGCAGGAGCGATCGGGAGCTCGCTCGCGGATTCTGGGAATTAGCTCTGTTCTTTCCGTTGCTTTGTTTGGCGGGTGATTCGCGTTCTATTTAAGATGGCCGGCAGAGTATACTGTAGAAGACGGACACGGAGTCCGATTCGTAGACCTCGCGTTGTGTTACGATGGGCCGATGTTTTGGTTGGGTTGGGTTCCGAGTCGGATTGGAGACCAAACGGCCGAAGACCGACTTCGCTGGTACCCTCACGCCGTGGACGAGGATCAAACTGAGATACAAGCTTTAAGTCCTTTTCTTAGCTAGCTTATCTTGCCATCATTTTTCGAATGTCAGATTCTATCATTTTGCACAGCCCAAAATATAACATATTTCTATTTTAAGATTTTATACGTTTGTAACAATAATGTCTACATTCAAGTTTTTTTCTTCATATTTTAAAACATTAAATATGTTTTTTCGAAATAAAGGGATCGCTGTAGTTTGGGGTCTATTTCTCCTCTCTGGTAGATTTTTCAAAAGCAAGGTAGGTAACATTTGGAACATGATGTATCAGTAGCGAGAAGAAATTTTTGGCTCCTCAAATCCGGTGCTATCTTTATTTAAAAGAAATACGTAAAAACCATATTTATAAGTTCCAAAAAAATCTAAAAAAAATCCGAATGTATTCTATCCTACAGATGTGCTAAATCTCACTTTATAATAATTTTTATTTTGAGCTACATAGAAATGAAAAAAGTAGGGACCTGATTATAGTAAACAATGCATATTTTCAAAATTACAAAATCCATAAGATTTTTCATTTTTGTGTATCATAAAGTTAAAAGAATTTAACCGTTGCGATTTTGCATACTTGTAGGATGCATCGTCATCCAGCATTTTATTATATTTTTATGAAACTTGTAAATATGATTTTCAAAAACTAAAATGAAGAGAGCCTCGGATTACGGGAGCGAATTTTTCTTTTCGTGTTATTATCAGTTGGTGCATCTGACTGAATCAGCGCTCTATACATAGAGTGTAAGGAGAATTTCCTATCCTCAAGTAGATTCCATTTAATTGAATTCACCATCAAAATTAAATTTGTTGCGTGGTATATTCGTAAAGGAGTACAAAACATAATTGGCATGAAAATAAAAGTGACAGTGCAATAAATTTCGCAGGTGCCTCTCGACGTCCACGTGCCACAGGCGAGGTCGACGTGCCCGTCGGTCCCGGAGCGCTGGTCTTCGGATAAGTCTCTCAGGACGTATTAGTGATATAGGTTGTAGGTCTAGTTTAGACATATAGGTGGGGTGTGCGTGTGGTGTGTGTGCGTGTGGTGTGCGTGCCTGTATGTCCGATCAGATTCTACAACTTGTATTCTCAGGAGAGGACTATCAAAAAAAAAGTGTGTCTTTTATCATAATGATGAGACAATCAAACACTTGTTCTTCATCCAGTGCAAGGTTGGCCGATTCATATGGTCAGACAAATAGTTTCTCACTTGTACCCGCTAGATAGTGCTGCAAATATTTTTGGCAACTAGTTACATGAAAATTGATCACAAGTTTAGAATTCTTATTAGGGGCGAGAACACTTTTTTGGAGGGAAATAGACATCTTTAGCTCATCATGTAATTGTTAACTGAGGATATTCAACTGTATTTTACGTGATAGCAAACAAAATGGCATCAATTTTCTTAGTTTATCACTTGTACACAATCCTGACTGAGGCAGTGGAACCAAATTGTTTGTAGTATGTAAAGTGGAAACGTTCTATACCCTTTGGCAGAAAACAAAGTAGTTGATGCTCTCTCTAGAGTTGATCATCTACTGATTATGAGTGCTTTATTTGTTAGTCAACCTTTGTGGTCACAGAAAGTGATTAATTCCTATGAGGTTGATCCTTCAGTGTAGCGCCCTGACCCCAGAACTATATAGAGATGATGTGTATCACTGGTCATGCGATACAACCGAAGGTTACTGGGCACACCACTCCCAGGCCAAAACCTTTGGCAGGCGTTGCTCGGAATTGATCATCGGCAACACAACACCTCGATTGATGCCATAACACAGGCACAACTATCAATGTATAATAGAGAGATCAAGACTGCGGAACATCTGGCACATCACAGACTTTACGACTCGAAGTACTTATATTACAAGTCATAACATAAGGTTACAACTTATTACAAGCTGAGGTCACATGACCCAACATTACATCAAACAGAAGCAAATTATGATGTTCTAAATAACAAGATCCAAACTATGTCCTAAAAGGTCTACAGGTAAACATTCCCGGCGCCAGCTGTTCCGAGACATCCCAAGCTGCCACCTGGGAACTCCAAACTACTCGTCAACGTGAACGTAGAAACCACTGTCGGAGTGAATAACTTCACCTGAACCGAATAGAGCAAGGATGAGTACTGGATGTACTCAACAAGATTTAATTAACCTATTATATATCTGCTTGTTCAGAGAGTAAGTATGAGGGCTTCTTTGCGTAAAGCAATCTTTGTTTTCAAATCGAGGAAGGGAGAGAAACTCGTATAATAGATCTTTTAAAATGGGATAAGAGAGCGACAACACTAGCTTCATCATCATCTTTGTATCCACCGAATTATCATCAGCTGAACTTACTCACCAAGGCCACTTCCTTGACTCACCCTCGAGGAAGAAAACCTGCACACTTGGTTTTTCAGGTTTTACGATTAGATTAATGTTGTTTATGATCCCTGAATCCAGCGCCAAGTCATCCATAACCGCGGACTCGACTTTTCGAAAAGATTTAACCTTGCTGGGGTGTACAATGTTTACCACACGTACCGCCCGGCTCCTTGCCATGCAATTTAGCTCTCTTCCTGGGAAAGCCTATCCATGGGCAATCGATGTGTGCGGAAGTCAAGGTTCTGGGCTCCAACCCCCTCGACCACGGCCACGTTCCTATATTTTCTTTCTTCCAAAACCTTTTCCTTCATGAAATGGAAAGCCCGAACTAGAGAACCCACAGATAGATTTACGCAAGTTAGTTAGTCGAGGAGCTGTCCAGTATGGGCCACGTGTGGTTGCACGCTCGGTCTTGGTTCGAAGGCGGGAACTGTCCTAAGAGGCAAGAACGAGACAAATCGCCACCAACCGTGGCCTCTCATCCAAGCCTTGTTTTTAATCATTTTAAACACACAACTCTGAACTTTCCACGTCATCCTATCATACTAGATTCATTCGCAGTTCTAGTTCACCAAACAGGTGGAGTAGAGCTAAATAAGGACATGCTATGCATAGCAGATATAAGGCTTTGGCGATGCGCACACACACACACACACACACACACACACACACACATAGCACTACCTAGTTTTGCTAGGAACAGTGGATCAGGGTGTTGAGGCAATGCATTAGATAGGAGAACTCTATCTATCAACCAAAACTACATTTGAATCGTATGCAATATACAGGAATCAAAATACTTCAAAATCATATATGAGCAGATAAGAGGTTATGCTTGCCTTGCTTCTTTGATAACCAATAACAGATCTTTGGAAAAACTATACTTGACTTGATCGTCGAATGATCAAGTATTCGTCTGGTGTTGTCGATCTTCACTTCAGATTCGCGTTCTACCGATAAGAACCAACACCGGAAAGAAAAAGAACAATCAAGCAGGGCATCGATGCAATGCGCAACATGAATGAAATGACCACTTAAAGGTATTGAAATGTATCCTAAGACAAGAGGATCAATTTTAAAGATGTGGAATGACTAACAGATGTCATTTCCATAAGCTCCAAATTTCACATAAAAGGGTATTTCTGTTCTTCTAATTAAACAGGATTGCAAGTTGGTTAATCATGCATGGATATGCATTAGTTGCAAAGATTTCATTTTTCTGCAAATTTTGATATATCATTTGCCTTATTCTGAATTATGGTTTAAA